>CM052268.1:3193184-3287902 GCA_028455795.1 Lasioglossum marginatum
CGCAGCAGCAAGTTCCGGCACGTGTACGGCGTGCCGGCGAAGCGGGAGAAATGCTACGACAACGTGAAGATCACGAAGAACGCCCACGACTCGCAGTTCTGCGCCGTGAACCCGAAGTTCCTCGCCGTGGTGACCGAAGTCGCGGGCGGAGGAGCGTTCCTGGTGCTGCCGTTGGATCGTGTGAGTTATCTAGCCGGATCGATCCGATTCGCCGATACATCACGAACACGCGTGTACAATGTTGAACCTCTTATCAGCGTCGCGAAGTTTATCGTATCGCCCAGAGTATCGAGTGCATCGACGCAAATAGCTCGTTATCGCCGATGCTGCTACAACCTCTGCGGCTTTTCTGCGACTCTTACTAGTCGTTTCTCTAGCATGCGTTCATCTTTCAGACCGGGAGGCTGGACTTCAATGCCAGCAGGGTCACCGGACACACAGGGCCAGTCCTCGACATCAAGTGGAACCCGTTCAACGATAACATCATCGCTTCCTGCTCCGATGACTGCACCGTACGAGACGACCTTTCGACGGCCGTTCAATACAGTTGGATCTGGTCACATGGTTTCCGACGATTCGATGGTGATCGAGTGACACATTCGGCGGTTCAGAGTTTTACAGTAGGCCCTCGCTCGTTGCATTTCCGACCAAATGCATAATCTGTTTCTTTATGCTATTATATCTGTGGTTATGTAAGGAAGAATGCCGCATGTCGCATAATTCCACTTTCGTGATATTGCCGTTTAAAGTTCTGATTACTAATTCTTTGACATAGGATATTGGTTAAATTGCATTATTTTCATGACTTTTTTCTGGTAAATACGTAAATCCTATACTCTAAAGCTCAATTAACGCATAAACTCAAATTTTTTGAAATTGTGTCATGCGGCGTTTTTCCTTACAACCACAGATACGTACACATTGATCGCGGTTTCGATTCAATAGTGGAAGGGTTATAGAGAAATCTGAGAAAACCTCGAGCGAGTACCTGCTGTACTTAGGTTATGGGACTCGAGTAGAAACCCTGGAAACCAGCGTCCAACTGTGAACGAGAATCGTCTGTCCTTTCCCGATCGATTCCAGAATCGTTCCCGACGGATTCTCCTGGTTCTAGATCAAACTCTGGCACATACCCGACGGAGGTCTGTCCCGGAACTTGACGGATTGGTTGGTCGAGCTTCAAGGACACAAACGCCGGGTCGCTTACATAGAATGGCACCCGGTCGCCGAGAACGTGCTGTTCAGCGCCGGGTTCGACCACCTGGTGATTGTCTGGGATATAAACCGGGGTGAGGCGGTTAGCGTGATCGACAGGCACCCCGACGTCATCTACAGTATATCTTTGAACCGCGACGGAAGCTTGCTGGCGACCACGTGCAAGGATAAGAAGCTGAGGGTGTTCGAGCCGAGATCCGGTATCGTAGTCTCGGTACGTGTCTACTATGGTGACGTTACAGACCATGGAAAGTTTGATCGAACCGCTTGGTTACCTCTCGGATAGGAAGGAATCTGTCACGCTGGAACCAAAGCTAGCAAGGTGGTGTTTCTCGGTGGTTCGGGGCGGCTTCTGACTACCGGCTTCAGCAGACATTCGGATAGACAGTACGCCATTTGGAGCCAGCACGATCTGACTGTCCCGTTGGTCTGCGAGACCATCGATTCATCCAGCGGAGTCGTCTTCCCGTACTACGACCACGATACTAACATGGTGTACCTGGCGGGAAAGGTCGGTGTAGCCTAGTTACGAGTCTCACTGTATTCCCAAGTGAACAAAATCTGAGAGAAACCTTTGTGTCGTCACCTGTTTGCATATATCAGACGATTTAATGAATCGTCTCTTTGCTGCAGGGTGACGGGAACATCAGGTACTACGAGGTGGTGAACGAAGCTCCCTGGATGCATTTCCTCAGCCAATTCATCTCCGGCAACCCTCAGAGGGGGCTGGGCGTGATGCCGAAGAGAGGGATAAGCACCTCGATCTGCGAGGTGTTCAGGTTCTACAAGCTGCACGCGACCCGCGGCCTGTGCGAGCCGATCTCGATGATAGTCCCGCGCAAGGTGAGATATACACCCCGTTGATACTTCTATCGATTAGCGATTCAATTCGACCGGCCGCTCGACTGATCGACTTTCACTTTCACTCGACGCCGGCAGAGCGACCAATTCCAAGAGGACCTGTACCCGGACACCGTGGGCACCTGTCCCGCTCTGTCGGCCAGGGACTGGATCAGCGGCATGAACAACCCGCCGATTCTGATCTCTCTGAAAACCGGTACGGTGAATTTTTGCGTTTGACAATTTTTAGCACGTCAACTTAATCGGCGGAACACATTGAACAGGTGGTAGCATCACCACGCACAAGCCGCGGGTTTACAAGCCGCCTCAACTGCCGGCTACCACGGACCTGAACAACAAGAAGAAATTCGCTTTCCTATCGACCGAGACGGTACCGGACTACAGGCCGATAGAGTTCCACGAGATCTCCGAGAAGAGCCAGAAGACTTCCAGCAACCAAAGCACCAAGTTCCAGCAGCTGCAGCAGAAGTTTGGCAACGCAGTGCTCCAGGTACTAGATCGTTATCCCTAGCTGAAGCTTAAGGTGCGAATACACTAGCAAGCAACATGCAGAAGCGTGTATATTTGTCGCGATTACTTGCCAGCGTGTTCGCACCTGAAAAGCTTAGAATTTCTCTGACTGGGACATCGTCTCGCAGAAGAACAACATCATTACTCCTCCTCCACCGGACAACAAGGTCCTGGAGACCGTGGACATCCCGAACAACGAGGCCGAGCTGAGACTGGCGTTCGCTCGTCAGACTGACGAGCTGAGACTGGTGCGACGACAGCTCGCCAACAGCCAGCTGCGAGTCAAGGAGCTGGAGGAGCAAATACGCAAGCTTCAGCGCCAGTAAATTTCCCCCGCAAGTCCCCTAGCCGTGTGCCCGCTCTCTCAACCCTCCTACTTTCACTTTTGAAAGTAGACTTCCGTAGGATCGACTCTCCGGAGTCGAACCCACTGGTCGAGCGGACACTCGTGTGCCTAAAGGATCCCGTGGACCAACACCAGTCGGAGAAAATAAGTATTAACCCCTACGCACCGTGATTCTCTTCGCGTCTCCAATGATCGGAACTTCTTTGTCGTTCAGAATGTCCTAGTAGGTAAAGAGAATCTGTATACTCATCGCATTCCTATATTTTCACGGATGGTTAAATGCCGAGAACAGAGAAAGTTTAACAAAAATCAATGACCTACGTACTCAGTGGATTCTTCAAGGGGTTAAGCGTCTGCTTTCGCACGCAGTCTGGCGACCTATGGTCTTTGGGATCCTTTGATCCTCGCTTCGAAAATATCTCCCCTAGAAGCTTTGTTGCTAGTTGCACGAGAGACACGGTACTTATGAGCGATACCGGGCTTTCACGGAGGGACTATGGCGCATGAGAGACTCCTTGGCAGAGAGAAGAACGTGCTTTGGCTCTCTGAACACCGTTGCTTGCGCACCCGTTCGCATAACTTCGGTAGAACGAGTAGATCCAGCGTGACGAAGCCTGTTAGCTGTACAAATTCATTCGTGACTCCTCCTCCGCGAATTCGAAGATGATGACCATTGTTCTGATACAAGAAAATCGTCTAGAATGATCTGTGCTTGCGAACGTATCATTTTCTTAGTCTCGAGAACACATTTTTCAATTGAAACACGTAAAAAGACAATGTCTCATGTGCGTATACCGTTAGAAGCGTTTGTTCATTTTGCACTGCCAATGCCCTCTGTGTGCTTCACACGAATGAATTGATACAGCTAATGGACATTTCTATGAACCCGCGTTGCTCGAGTTTAGACAGTTTTCCGGTGACTATCTCGCCTTCAGCCTCTCTCTCCTATCTCCGTACGGTCTTGCTACTTTTCGCGAACGTAGCGATCGAGCAACAATAATTTAGTCAATTTCCGTCTCTGAACACGTTCGAGATGCTGGAACACAGATGAGCTGAGTATGTGATTCAATGCTATTGCCTTCAGACGAGCTGTACAGGACGTACGAGCTTTTTGTCTCTGTGTGTTAGCTTGATACTTCTCTGTTAATCTGTCTCGTAGACATCCTATTGTACACACACGCCTCTACTCGTTCCTCGACGTGTAGATACAGTTAGTTACCATTTTCCTTGTTGCGCCAGACCTTCGAACGCTCTCCCGCCTAGTTTCTTGTATGCATGTTTACCGATACGCTGTGCAGCGTGTTAAGGTGCACGGAAGAGAATGATCAATCTGATATATGGACGCAAAACCTCGGGGAAGTATTAGTTGTTCAGCACACGGAGAATTGTACCTGTCTTGTGCGTATGCACGTTTATCGTACACAGGTCTGACCTGTGCCGTTGCAGTTTGGAAGAACGCAACTGCAAGCTGTAGATGCAACCAGAATGCAGGTGAAAATTGTAATCTTGGTCTAACGAGTACCTGGAACAATAAGGAAGCGTCAACAAAACTGATTTGCTTGATTGGATCGCGATAAGGGGGACGATACTTACAATGACGAGATGATATCTTTTGACCAGTCCCATTGATGCATCCAACCAGGCTCAGCTGCACAACTTGCGACTGCGTTCTCCGAGGCACTGCACAGCATTCCCTTATGTAGAGCGATAAATAAATACGCAGAATGTCTAGAAATCGCGGGAAGGATTATTTAGACAAAAGAAAACGCAATAAACATCACTCGGGAAGAAATGTGAAAGCACAAGATACATGGACTTAATGATAACGATCAGACTGCGGATCTTTATGGAAAATGAAGGTATTTTCAAAACGATTTTGAGCAGCAGAAGTTAAATAAAAATTCACTTCATCCCTTAATAGACTTTTCACATTGAAAACATCATAACAATATTCTTGGATTTTTCTAATCTTTCACTGTTTTGTATCTCACCCATTCAGTTTCTTTATAAACGCATAAAAATCCGCAGTCTAACGATCAGCAACGTACAATGTAAGATGCCCACGCAAACTTATCTGCAACCTCTCGATGCAATAACTCTCGATGCATTTATGCAATATGTATATGTAATATTAATTGATTCTTCTAACGGCCGCTTTAAGTTTGCTGGTCGTGAACGATCGATCAGGACTTTATTTATTACACATTGCGAACTGCGGTCGTCTTGTGGACCAACACCGAGGTTGTACCGCACATTAGTATCGTCAATGGCTGTACATTAATTTATATGTTAGTTAATTTAATACCAGCTCTTTCTTACTCGCGCGAGAGATAGAGAATTTCGTTTGTGCCGATGTTCGAGCGTGTTTATCACTGCCACGCGCACTGCCATGATATCCAAGTGGCAATACGATTAGTCCTTTTCTGTTAGGGAACGCACGGCAGTGACGGTATTTATTGTGTACACTATAATTAATTTCGTACGGTAGCGTGTAGAGAGTGCAATACGTGCACACGTGGAAACCGTATGCACTGTGATCGATGACAAAATAACGAGATATTATTTTCCGTTTTGCCAGCTGAAAGACAATTGGTTTTTTCATTCGAAAAACTGAGAAACATTTTTTGGTCTCTACTATTTCGTTTAAACATGCTCGAGGAAGACCCGTGAATTTTTATGTTAACAAACACGTTCAACGCTATAAGTAGTTAGAAAGCATGACGAAAGATCGAGACTAGTCTCTTTAACATTCATAATACGGAATCTTGTTGTGTAGATAAAAGTTCACGAATCTTCGTTAAAAGTGCTTCACCGCGAAGCAACGCCGATAACGTGTGTGTGTCAAATTAAACTTTGTCTAGGACCAACAAACGGAAGATTGTTAGTCACAAGAAAATTCTATTACCGCTTGATAGTGATCAAATTAAGTAATGGTTTATACACTGTTTATATATATATACATATATATGTATTTTTCATACGACATATATAATTGTAATTTCAACCGATAAATATATATATAAAATTTGAGCAGAATTCCTCACTAATTAGTAGGATGTATATGCGTGCTTCGAGGTAGTCGTTCTCGGATAGAAAGAAGAGAAAAAAATGGAACAATACGTTCACCTAATTTGTCAATGTGTATTCATTTTAGTTTCTAACAGAGCTTTTGTCAGAGTACTCGTTGTAACGCGAACTCCAAATATAAATAAGAGTACTCCGATATCCAATGAGTAGTCGACTATTGAGTACTCAGGTATCCAAATTTGCCTAGGAGTGCGAGTACTCGGATCTTAATTGAGTATTCGAGTACTGAAGTTCGAGAACTCGGTGTAACGCGAACTCGGAATATAAGTACGAGTACTCCGATATCCAAAGAGTACGAGTAGTCGACTATGAGTATTCAGGTATCCAAATTTGCCTAAGAGTGCGAGTACTAGGATCTAAATCGAGTACTCTGATATCTAAAGAATGCGTGTACTCGACAATGAGTACTCAGGTATTCAAATTTGCCTATGAGTGCGAGTACTCGGATCTAATTCGAGTACTGAAGTTCGAGTACCGTACAGCCAAACAATGGTAAAAGCCCAGAATTCTAATACCGCTTGCGTCACGATGGAAATGTGCTTCAGAAATTCGAATTTAACCCTTGTGTAGACAACCGGGTACCAATTTACTGTATTTCTTTCAACAATTTGTTGTTGTTCTTCTAAAAAAATGTTACAAAATTACAGAATGTTTTTACATAGGAAGGATTTAAATAATCTGTACATTTTGTTTGACTACATAAGGGTTAAAAGCGAACATCGATTCCATCATGGCCGCCGTCGCTTCAGCGAAACGAACATATATATTTTTGTTCTGTCAACACATGTGTGTACGTCTTGTCAAAGAGTGCTAGCCCTATATACCATGTTCGTTGTATAATATATGTATGATATATAATACACACCAAAGAACGTCGTCGTGCGAGTCGCTTGCGAATTCGTCGTGAAATGAAAAATTTGTTACTAGCAGTTGATCGACTATCGTATTATATTTATATGCAGAGAAACGAAACCGGCGAGTAAGACTAACGGGGAACCTGTTCGTGAATAAAGAACAATGCATTCATTCAGATTTATCGTTATTTTATGGTTCACACGATATAATAGTACACTTGAATTCTTGTTTCAATCAACACGCACACCACTCGCATCTCTCTGTGCTTAAATCCGTGTATAATAATCTGTCTAGCGTGTACAGCGATGCGTACTTTATACAAAATTATACAAAAATGAACGATATAAATCTCTGGTCGTATATATATAATATATAATATTAAAGGTAGGAGAGAAATAAAAGTAAAAAATAGATCTATAAAAATTCTCAAAAATTAACAGCTCTACATGACACGCTACATGACGTAACCAGAGAGGAAGTTAGCGTGCTCATGCCCAGGGTCCTTTCTGCCAACACTTCAGTATACATAGACACAGATAGAGCATAAGAATTTTTCTTTTCCATAATTTAAGAAATGTTTAGTAATGGAACAGAACCTATACCCATATTTAGCATGTTAAAAATGGGTATGCTCTGTCTCTATCTATACTTACAAAAATGGCGGCAGAAAAACCCCGGGCATAAACATTCTAATTTCCTCTCTGACGTAACTTATGGTAATTCGGCTTAGAGAACACACGCGCGCGTGTTTTAACCTATACATTAATTAAGCATTGTTCATTTGCTAAAACTTAACGTGTAAGTTCTCTTACGCGACAATATTCATCGTTTCTTTTGAAAATATCATTTCTAAAGCTTTTCTTAAAGTAAGGCACAATGGCGACAGGTTCTTGTGTTAAAGAGACTATTCGTTTATAGTATTGCTATGACATGGACGGATTCGAATTCGATTAAAAATGAATTTCAAGCTAACCTTCAGCCAACAGGGTGACGATAGTTTCTTCGAATTGTGTCGAGAATCATCGTGATACGAAAATGTCACGTCGAATGACTGAACGTTACCATCGAAATTTCGCGGGAATGTTCAATTGGTCCCATAAACATTTTTTTCGGCGCAAGTGTCTACCTCTGGAAGAACAGTCTGCAAGCTACTAACAGTCCGATCGGTAACACCCACGCTGCAGTTGGTTTCAAAGAGGTCGCTGGGTTGCACCCGTCTCCGGTGCAGGTGAAAATGCAGGTGCGATATGTCAACTTGTCCCCCTCTCGGTTCACATAATCGCAATAGTTTCCCAGATCCTTGGCCGAACAGAATCGTTTCGTACCTATCCCACCTATTGTAACGTAACATACACACAAATAAGACAAATATTTTCTAACAATCGTAATTTATTCATTGTCCGAACAATGTGCACGTAAATTAGCGACAGTTAATAGAAGGGTGTGCGAGATGAAAATAACATGCAATGATCTTCGTGCTTTCTACAATGGCCGTGGAATGTGAAACGATAGATTTCATTCTGAGAGAACCGATCGCCAAAATAAAGTCGTTCAATTTTCTTCGTTTCGCAATCGACATGCGGACTAAAATAAAGAAAGAAGCGGACACCAAGAAGTTCGAAAACCACACGATAAAAACCTCCGTATCGTCCGATCGACTTGATGCAATATCTAGCACCGTAAACGTGACTGCAGTTCGCTGGTTGCAAACTGCTAGAAACCAATTTGTCGTCTCCGCAGATCAATTCCTCCGCCGGCGAGCATTGATAGCAATCCAGACTCGTCGCTTAATTGATTCGGAAAGAAAGTTACTGCAGATTAGTACAAATTGAACGGGAACAATTACGAGGAGTCAATGGATTGGCTGTTCTTTACTTTACCGGACTCAAAATTTGTTCCTCCCTCCTATAAATTATGATGAATTTGATATATAATCCAGTAGATTTGTAACCGGGGTACCTGCAGATCGAAGTTTTGATCCTGCAGGATCAATAGTTCGGAAGTTATGGTCGCTTAAAGTTGAGCAATTTGCAGTGTTTTTGACAGGTAAGCGCGCCGCCATATTGGTTTGCTAGATGGCAGCACGGGCACGCGTTAATGCTGATAATATAGAGCGAGTATTGCAATTGTTGTTTGAATTTTGGAAGACATGGCCATGATGTTGCGTTTTAACTGGTCTAGGTTATGTAAATATTAGGGTTAGGTTCTTGTAAATATTTTCCACGATATTTCTTCTCAAACATTTTCTGAGATATTTTCTCTATGTTAGCGATATTACTGTGTGCCCATGCTGCCATCTAGCGGTTCTGCTTGGTAAGCGGCGCGCGATCATCACTACAAAACAATATGGCGGCGCCCTTACCTGTCAAAAACACTGCAAATTGCTCAACTTTAAGCAAGCATAACTCCTGAACCATTGATCCTACAGGATCGAAACTTCGACTGCAGCCGTCCGGGGTACAAATCTACTGGATTACATACCAAATACATTATAATTTATAGGAGAAAGGCACAAATTTTGAGTCCGGTAAGGTAAAGTTTACCCAATGGATCAATGCCGGTCAGATAAAGAAGATCGAAACATTTATTGTTAGTAGAGAGGATAGCACTACTTTTGTCAGTATATACAAAAAATGTTCCATTTCCTTGAAAGGGGTGACTCCTGAGGACGTTTCAAATAATTTTTTTCTTTGTAAAAATGCTCATCGCGGCTTTCTTAAAGAGTTATTAACGAAAAACGCGGACCAATCAGAGCGCGGCTACAATGGACGCATTCCGGCTTGGCCAATGCCAACGCTACTTGGTTCATGTTTTTAGTTAATAACTCTTTAACAAAGTCGCGGAGATTATTTTCGCAAAGGAAAATGTTAATTCAAATGAAGAAGAACATTTCTGGGTCACCCTGTAGACTTATAGACCCGGTGTAGTATCCAGTGCCCGCAACTGGCGTCACAAGATAATTCAAAATGGTGAATAGCGATATAAAACGAGGCAACAAGTATATTTATGCATTATTTCGCGAACATTTTGAAAAATGGTGCAAACTTGTTGCAGAAGAAATAAACAAGTATATATATTTTATACTTAATATCGCATATATATTGTTTTTCTTTTTTCTATCTTTTTTCTAAATAAAGTAAATTGTGAGGAAATAAATACAGATTTCTTATTATCAACATCTAAGTTAAAATTTAACTTCTTCCAAATTATAATTAACAAAATGGGTTAAAAACGAACGAGTTATAAAATAAAATATACAGCGTGTCCCAGCTAACTTGTTCATCCCGAATAATTATTAAATACGTTTAGATGCATTTTATGAAAATTGTAAAACATAGACAGAGACAGAGCATACTAGGTTTGGCATGGGACAGAACCTATTTCAACATGCTAAATATCGGTATGGGTTCTGTTCCATGTTAAACCTGCATTTAGTTCCCAGTTTCCCGCCAAAACCATCATTGCGAAATGTAAATGTAGCTCGCTACGCAGGCATGAACATGTAATAATTAAATTAAATTGAGATAATCTATCGCGAGCATGCTTCGGCGAAAGTATGAATCAGAGCTATTGTACAATCTAGCGTTAGTCGTCGAAGTATGGCCAGTATAGTGTTAGGTTCCCCCATGCGCGTGACAAGTAATCTGATCTGCCGATATATTCTTTTACCCTCAAATCGGCCAGTGTGTTTGACGCAGTACTGCGCCCCGAAAACACCATCGCATGGCTCTGGTTCGATATCGATGTCGCTCGAGAGAAATTCGTTGCATTGGAACGGGTGTGTGTTGTTCGTGCTGATGCACTGATAGCATCGCAGACTGTCGCCTGAACGAAAACAACGCGTGAAAACATAGAATCTGACATTTCCCCCGATTATCGTGTCTCAACTACAATCTTCTTCCGATGACATTTGTCACTGCGAAATTGCCATAGGCTAAAGTTCAAACCGGCGTTCAATTATCCGTGGAAATGGAACAATGGAAATCTCGCGGACACTAAATCACTCGAAATACCATGTGTGAACGTGTCAACACAGGCGCGATATCGTCCGATGTAATTGCAAATGAGAAAATGATTCATCACCCTAGAAAAAACTGTCGTCGCTGTTTCTTATCTGAACGAATCGATCGTGCTAACGCGTCTTCAAACATTTGAATTTTTAAATTTCCCGCAAATGCGATATTTCTGTTTACACATGTTAACGTTGAAATATTAAGAGACTGTTTTCACCGGATGCTCGTTCTTGCTGTACCGATATAGAGACTGACGTTTAACAATCGAAATTTGGTAGTTATCTAAACGAATCGATCGTGCTAACGGGTCCTCAAACATTTGAATTTTTAAATTTCCCGCAAATGCGATATTTCCGTTTGTACATATCAACGTTGAAATATTAAGAGACTGTTTTCGCCGGATGCTCGTTCTTGTAACGATATAGAGACTGGCATTTATCGAGATTTCGAAACGCGTCCGAATACAGAATGAAATAACAGAATTACAAATGCCCCGCCCAAGGGACGCCGCGATGTTCGTCTGTCGTTTAGTTGCGTGCGTTAACCTTACCAGTTTGGACGAGGAGCAGGAATGCCGCGAAAACGAGGAAACTCGTGATGTCACGTTTGGCGGCCATTTGGAAAGTTCTGCTCGTCCTGGACCACCGATGAAATCTTATTACGGGCGGGACACGTTTGTATGCAAGTTCTAAACAACACTCGAGATCACAACACTGCGTGACGTTAACCTAGCCAGAAGTTACAACAGAAGCGAGAGAAAGCGAGAGTCACGGCTACGCGAATGCGACTAACCGCGGGAGAAGGGATTCGGAATGCACGAGTCGCGGTCGTGTTTCCCCGAGCGCGAACGGAAACGCACGAAACGTTCGAAAGTGATCCACAATCGATGCGCGCCGATAATTCAAATAACCACGTTTCCCGCAGGTCTGTTGGTATATATGTATATATTATCATTTATTCTCTTTTACATAAACAATATAGCAGATCTGGAAAGTTTATACATAGGTTGTGTACATAATATGTATATAGTACGTATATATTATACGCGTACACAGGAGAATACAATGGAGGGCAATAATTCGCTATTGAAAATGAATTCGATGCGTAACAGAAAACGTGACAAATCTTTTTCGAATGAATAAAACAAAAAATATATATATTTATATATACAGGGTGTTAAAAGTAAGAAAAAATAACTAAATGGGATGTACATGGTTTCAAGGCGTGCATCAGATGGTAATTAAAAAAATCCTTTGAAAATCATTTTAACGGTTTTTTCAAGGTCACTGTATTTTTTTTGCATACTCTCGGTGTCAAGATGAATTCAACGACCTACATTCCTAATCAACGACCTAAATTCAGCGAAAAAATCAGTTTCAGTTTGAAGAATACAAAAGTAATAAAACGAGAAGTGAATGACTGAATGGCATTTCCGCGATTCATGGTGCAACATGTATTCCGTATACGTTCTTTCATATCTTCTTTCATATCTGGCGTCGTGGGACTTTCGTTATAAAATAAACAGTAGATTTTAAACTTTTTTTTAGACTTCTCGTGTACAGACGTGTCTTGCTGCGGACGGCCAGCATTTTGAGCAACTAATAAAATAAGAAGATATTACCCTTTTCGTTTTATTACTTTTGTATTCTTCAAACTGAAACTGATTTTTTCGCCTTCAGGGTCACATTAAGGCCATTGATGTGTAGGTCGTTGAACTCATCTTGACTACCACATTGCATTATGAAAAATACATGTTAATATAAAAAATAAATACGGTGACCTTGAAAGAACCGTTAAAATGATCTTCAAAGGATTTTTTTAATTACCATCTGATGCACGCCTTAAAACCATGTACATCCCATTTAGTTATTTTTTCTTACTTTTAATAGTAGCGGAAATAATTTAGGTGTTCGAGTTAAAATTAACACCCTGTATATATCTCATTCTTAGAATGACGTTACTAAATTTCGCAATATGTACTTTGTGTCAGGCATGCTAGTCCTATACGTATATTATTAATGGCAATTTTTCACGCATAGCGTAAATTATAGATCATTTCGCTCGATACAATCGTCTAAAATAAATCAACAGAATCGCTAAGTATGTGGTATATGTATATTTACGAGTTCACTTCGTTTAGAATTTTGTTTGGACACTCATTGCTTATCAGGTTCTCTATCACCATGCTGCCTTTGCTTGTATCGTTCGATTTGGAAGACTTCAGTTTCTTTTGTTCTGCGATGCGACAGCATTTCTTAGTTGGTTTCGAAGTTTCCTTCGCGCTCTGTTTCTCCCGTAAACAGAACGATCTCGATGACTGTTTCATAGCTTCCGGTGCGTTGCTGGACGACTCGCCGACTTCCGGCCGGGCTTTGCACATTCTCGCCGAGACGACTTTCAATCTTTTCGCGCCGTGTTTGATCATCGCCGTCTCCTCGGAAGACAGGGTCATTTTCGACAGCTTGTTCGTCGCCGTTAGCTTTTTGCTCGAGCACTCTCTTCCCAGGGTATCGTTCAACGATCCGAAATTCGAATTCTTTAACCGACTCTCGGGACCCTTTAAAAATGGCTTCATCACGCTCTCGGATCGAATCGCAGGGATTTTCGAGTTGTTCTCGACGCTGTTCACGCACTGATTTTTCAACGGTCTACGAGCTACGGTTTGCCGGCATTTCTTGTTGCTTTTAATTCGTTTCACCGCACTGTAAAAAGATGTGGTGCGCCGAATGATACTCGGCTTTTTCGCTAGGTTCGGTTCGCTCTTCATGGAACTCTTTGTCTCTATCGAAGAATCGTTTGCCTGACACTCGATCCCCTTTAAATTGCAAGAATCTTGGGATATAATACCGTTATCGTCCTGCGAATAAAACTCGGTTTTAGGATTTTTTTATTAACAGTAACAGTATAGTCGTCGAGAACGAGAACAGAATCAATTGTAGATACAATGCAATGAATTCTGCGGAATTTCGTGTGTATTCATCAGCGACTGGCCAGAGCCAGATCTTTGTGAGAGAGAGATTGACTTTAACTCCAATGTAAATTGCCCTGTACGACACTATTGGAAAAATACGTTTAATATTGTTAGAAACATAGAAATTACACTTAATACAACAGTGGGACCAAGGATCAATGGGGGAGTAAAATAAAAATAAGGGAAATAAATGATCGCTAAAAATACTGTACATTTATTAAAACAACGGGACGTGTATGTGTGCACTCGTACAAGTGTATGTTATAACAGGATACATTGCAAAGATTCTATACATGAATTTGTACATAATATTGTTTTTTTTCTTTCTTTCAATGAATAACATTTACATATACATGTATATAATGAACAACATGATAATACTCTATTACTCTGTGGCTATGACTCTCCAAGGATTATTTATGCATTCATTACTCTTATTCTAATCATGATTCTATGTAATGGTGGAACACACATTCGTACTTTGTATGCAATAGACACATATGATATTTCTCTTAAACAGTCGGTAGATATATCTTTATATATACTATATATATATATATATATCTCTATTATGCATATAAAACATTCCGTTTCGTTATTTTGTATGAAAGATCTAGGAAATATCCACAATTATTGTCATTCGTTTGATTAATGACGAATTTAAAAAGAAAATTCAATGAAACTCTGATTTGGAAATCTGCACATCATTTGTGAAAACACTCCATCACCCAGAGACTTACGGTTCAATCGTCTAAACCGCTATTTTTTGCCTTTCGCTAAAGAAATAGACATCATTAATCACACACGTGTGTATTTCTCATTGTCACTCGCAATCGTGAAATAATTTGTGCATTGGACAGTAATTTAAGTGCACTTATCGTCAATGAAATTGTAGTGCATCAAAATCCAACAATAAAAATGAAAACAATGTGTACACTTCTCATTAAAATTATAAGCATTAGCACAAAGTATTCGATACTTGATTAGTTCTAGTGCAAAAGTATATAAAATTTCACAGTCTTCGTAATTACATAATAATATTGCATTGTAAGAGAAATTATGCAATAAAAAGAATTGCATATGCACGATATATTTTTGTTAATATATAATAAATATAGCTAAGCTCTGCCGTTTGTTGTTTCTTTTTTGTACACAATTTCTAAGTACGATTAAATTATTTAACAGCTCTACGAAAAAACGAGTAGACAAACAGTTTTTTCACAAACCTTTATGTAAAAATATATAAAATATTATTGTCATGCATACATGTATATTAGAGATGGAAGACCCATTAGCTCGACGTATTAAAAATTTTACAAGATCCACAATAGTTGTATATTTAAAAAGAATATTGTATACCTTAAAAGTTAAATCGGATTTAACAAGAAAGCTTTTTTTTTACGAGATTGCAAGTGTTGTAAAATAATAATATATGTAATCTTTTCTCTAATAACAAATGTACAATTTGATGTTGTCGAAGTAAAATAATAGTATACAATTTGTATGTATACGAAATCTCTCTCCCACATGTTTTAATTAAAAAAATAAAGGTGCGACTATTTAGGCACTAATGTGTCTTGATATAATTAATGTACAGAAGCATACCAATTTAGTGGTATTATAAGTTACGAGAGTACACACTGTCTGATGTCAACAGCTGAAATTTCACTCTCATTATTGACATTGAAATTTACCTTATGCAGAGACTTGCCGAATGGCGTCGAGACATTGTTCACGTACGCTAATTTTAAATAAGATTTTACGCCCCTTAAAGAACGATACTGACTATTTGGCAGTCGACTATTGGAATTATTACTTGTAAGGTCGAGAATCGAAGGACCTAATGCTGCTCCGACCTGCGAGCACAATTGGGTACATTATTTATAATTACTTTTCATTACTTCAAACGTAATCTTTTGTTTTTTTTTTTAATAGAATAAAGTATTTCACCGCTTCGAAAACTGCTGGAGTGTATTTCGGTGGAACAAAAATGGGAGGCACAGATTTATTGACCCCATCACGAATTCTTGTAGGTATCGTATTCACTAAACGACCAGAATTATAGTTGCATTCGAGAGTATAGCTACGTATGAGACCAGTTAATTTATATACAGCTACCCGTCCAGATCCTTCCCTCGACATTCCATCCCTTTTGTCTCTGTAGAAAGGAAACGTTGTCGCTATTAGAAACAAATCGGAAATTTAAGTTGCGTAAGCTTCGAACAACACTTACATAATGTACATATTTCTCTCTGTAAAATTGCACGAGGTGAAATGGAAGTTTGAATTGTTTAGCGACATCAACTTTGGCAGAAGCATGCACGATATCGTGTCTTCTGCATTGTCGAAATAGTTGCCATACATAAATACTCCTTTCTTCGAAGCATGACCGTGGAGATCAATGTATAGATATAATCCGGAATCCTCTTTTGGCAATTGTCCTACGCCAACCGCGGAATATGTTGTCTTATCTGATTTAACTTCTACAGAGTTATCACTCTCTTCTGTACTATTGCACAGGCCTTCTCCCCCACCTTCACATAATTTTGCATATATAAGTAAAAGAATCTCAATCTCGGTACCAGGTTCAATAATACTATTTCAAAATTCATACCCTGGGGCATGTCATCCAAGCTGTGCGCTCTAGACAATGTGCATTCCTGAAAAATGTCCGGTTTGTCTTTACGATGTTTTTCGTCTAATGTCATAAGTGTTACCTGGTATTAAGATTAATTGTTAGTGTAGATTATTCCCCACCATATTGGAAACATGTGCAAATTAGTATATGTTAGTAGAGTATAGCGATAGAGTACCCTATATTACAACTATAATTACCTGCTGTAATAATCTAGTTGTTGTGTCACGTACTATGCTTGCGATTCCACAAGTGGAATCGATAATGTCCTCTCCATTTTCAAAACTTACGCTCGAGACGTCGTCCTCTTTTGGCAATTGGTACGTGTAATGGTAATATCTTAAACATTTTGTATTTTGCTTTAAATTTCTTATAAAAACTAATTTTATAGAAAGCAGAGTGTTCCCTTTGCTACCTTATTAAATTTCTTGCAGCGAATATCGTCGGGTGATCTTTCAAAGAAGGATTCAGATAAACCCTATTAAGATTAACTCCTCTGGTGTCCATTCGATAATGACCTGCAGCGACTCCGTCAGGATTGAGCATCGGTATTAATTTGAACACATACAGGCGGCGGAGAGTGATTGCCATTTGGTCATCGCGATTCAAGATAAAATTAAGAAACCCATTGAAGACGAAGCTAGATGGTGTTTCTCCTGGATGGACCCTCGCGCTAATAAAAATCACCTAGAAAATGCATAAAATGTATAAAAAAATGAATAATCATCTTTTGAATGGTCAAGAGAGAATTGTACCTTTTTATTCCAAAATTTGAAGGGTCTTTCCTCGTGTTTCTCGGGAAACATGTTAGTCAGTCTATCTTCTCTCTCTGTTGATATGTAATGGAACGAGCTAATCGTAAGGACATCTAGTCTCCTTCCTTCCAGAGATTTTATTGCACATTCCCTGTGATAATAAACATCGTCCGCGCATGTTACATTCCTCTTTGCTATTCTGGTTTCGACCCTTCTTAAATAATTTTGGAGATCGGTGTAAGAGAAAGGATAAGTGAACGCCACGTACGTGATGGCTTTCGTGTTCTCGGGGGTACAATACAGAAAAGACAGCGTGAAATCACTGCCTTTTTGATCCACCTGTAATATTTCAAGTTTCTACGTTATCTCCGTGCTGAGAAAGAATGGGTGTTAAGTTATATGGTGATTTACACTGTAAGTGGGTCTTTCACGAATCCGTTCCCAATGCAGATGACCAGGTAGAACTTTAAAAACGGGACACATTCCTTGGCTGAACATTTTCACTTGCTTATTCAAGTTGATTATGTTAAATCTAACATATGCTCCTGGTGTGCAAGCTTTAAAGCCGAAATAGAACCATGTTCTATTGCTGTTTTGAAATTGTGTCCCGTGGCAATCATGTTTTGTCCATATGTTAAATTCGTAATCGACGGAATCGTCGGACGTCGAGCTTTTACATGATTTATTTTCAACTTCGTTTCCATCTGGAACAATGCACGGCAAATATTGTCATAGCCGTCATTCTTAGCGTGTTGACATATATGTATATATCATAGATATGTATATACATCTATGTGTACGTATAATGAAAAATGTAGGTCAGGGAAAAAATATAAGATTACCCTTTTCAGATGGTTCTGGCACTTTGGCCAGCTCGACTCTATCTAAATTCGCTGAATCGAAGTTATTGTAAAAGACAAAGCCTCCGCGAGTAATTGGGTCGGCGGCTGCATTTGCCATGATGTGTCAAAGGTTATAAGGTCGTCTGGAAAATACTGGTATGAGATGCGTTCACGCATGACGAAAGAACATGATACTTTTGAAAGTAGGAAAATTCGTATTGTTCGTATTCTCACTTTCTCCGATATCAAGCCTGATTTTCTCCGTTTGTAGCGTTACTCTCATATTAAAAGGGTCATGGTTCTGACAGTTATCTTGAAATCGAGACACGATCTCTAGTTAGCCAGCGGGTTCGCGTTCACGCTACGAAACGAACGAACGCACCAATAACTAGAACGCACAAATAATACACGATAAATTCAATCCCCCTGATATTCTCACTAGCACCATTGTTACCGCTAATGCAAACATGTTTGCGAGTTCATCGTAGCTATCGGACCGACCGACGATTATGACAGAACGGCGACGACGACGAGTGTCACTATTTGTCAACTGTTTGTCAAACTTCCTCGGCGTGTTTTAGTGGAAAATCGTGTATTAATAGGATTTGTTCGGTTCAAATCAGGATTTCGTTACATGTTGATCGACGACTACCACAGAAACATTAGACCTTCCCGAAGTGTTACATTTTCGTGCGGGACTCGACGTCAACTATTTCGACGCGCGTTATGTAACTTATTCAGTACAGTTATCTCTTTTTCTACATTTCTCGATATGTTATTTATACCTGAATCGTATGCAAAATTACCGGGTGTTTCTTTTATTTTTTCAAAGCAACACCGAACCTCTAACGTATACGTATATATCGGAAAACAATTGTTTAATATCACGACGGTCGGCTGCACTTTAATACAGTGTAATACTATTTGAAATAAAGCCGTGCCGTTGCGCCAATATATAGGCCCGTTTACTATAAGGAATTATTAGCGCAGGCATAATTTGGCACAATACACCGATTATTGCGTGCTCTTCTGAGTCCGTTGAAATTGGCGCGAACAGAAATGTCCAATCAAACGACGTCATCGATCACCCTCCCCCTAAGTATGTAAATTACGATAATATATGTGTTTCATACTCACAATATTTCTCTATCGCGTTTATTTACAATATTTCTCTGTCGCAGTATAACCGAACGAAAAATGGGAGAATATATAAAACGTTCATCGTGCAATCTAAATTATCGATGGGAAGCGGCGCGATAGGTGGCGTCATCTGCGCCATTCGCAGACAGTGCGTGGAAGAATTTAGTCAACAAGAGAGTGAATGCCAAAAATTCCAGTGCGACTCGATCTATCCGATAGTTTGTACGATTCCCGTCGATTTCTAGAGTTCGACCAACAAGAAATACAACAGGAGGAAGAACGGTGTGGTCGATCGGTAACAATCGTGTTATGACAAGCGGGTATCTGACACTACGCTAGTCGTAGCCCACGACGTGTCAACATTTCTCCGCGGCTAACGTTTTCCAATGCACGTTCGTCCGAGAGGACGTGTTTCATCGATCGTACAGTGTGTTCCGTGTACACCGATCGAAAAGACTCGTCGAATTTCGTCGCATTGTCAACGGATCGGATCGGACCGTTCCGTGTGCAGACGATGGAGCCTGCTGTCAATAGCGCTACGACTCGATCATCGCGTACCAATACACACGAACGCCTCGTAGATGTGATCGTACCCACACCCATGTGAAATTCTACTATCATAAGAACCACGAGCACGGTGTTCTGCGGCTCAGATTCTGCTTCGCTGTGGGCCAGACCGCCACGAACCCGAACCGGTGACATTCTGACTGCCTTTCGCCTCACGTACTCTCCTACTTACCAACTCACTTACGTGGCGGCTGTTCAACCATCGAGAACAACATGTGCGGTGAGTACGAAACCTTTTAGGATTCCACTTGCGAACGAACCGCGAGATCTTCTCCGCCGGATCGATCGATTGCTCGTTAGAGATATTTCGAGGGAGAAAGCGTGCGCGTTCGATCTCCCCGGGATCTCGATTCTAACAGCTCGATGCAGCGATAGAGCCGGCACGCGATTCTTTCATCGCGTTTCGATGATCGCCGACAGCTGGACGCGCATTTAAAACGCTGCGACGTTAACCACGCTTGCGAATTAGCAATCGTTCCCAGATAGCACCCGACGTCTCATAGTCGACTGTTTTACATCGTAAAGACATTACGCCTGTTAAGACATCTTAAAGACGTCGTTTTTGCGTCTGAAATAAGACGTCTTAAAGACGTCTGAATGTCTTGCGGTAGGTGCCTTACAGCTGTCTTTGAGGTGTCTCTGTGCTATTTGGGTTATCACGCTCGAACTTAACGGATTCGATTTGCCGTATCGAACGTTTGTATTCTATGTCGTTCTGCGATTTGTTGCAATGTATTCTGATTTAGGCTCCTACACATATCCGTTTTTCTAACGTAACGGAGTTGCAGTAAATATTGTATTGCGACGCCTAATTGAATCCATAATATTTCAGACCGTAATTGCGCGCTACCGCACGGTCGCCGAACGTTAGAAAAACGAATGTGTGCAGCGGGCTTTATTCTCTCAGAATGTTCTCTTTCATAGTGTTTCTTTTTTCATTAAATTTTTATTCATCCGTGCATTAAATTGTTCTAGTAAAATTCTGTATTGTTTCAGAATATGTTTAATTCACACAGCGCTACAAAACGTATTTTTTAAATTTTCAATATGGGCCCACATAAAAAAGTTGTAGAATGCAACTTTTAGTATTTTTTCTCCAATTCCGATCAATTGGAGTTTTTGAAAAAAATTTTTTTCGCATCCTGTCTTTCTCCATTAAATTTTTATTCACCCGTGTATTGGATTATTCTATTAAAATTCTGCATTGTTTCAGAATATATTTAATTCATACAGATCTACAAAATATATATATATTTTTTCAATTTTCGATATAGCATCCTGTCTTTTTCCATTAAATTTTAATTCAACCGTGTATTAAATTATTCTATGAAAATTCTGCATTGTTACTCGAGCTGAAGTGAGATATGTGCTTCTCTCTCCCGCTTGCACGGTAAAATCGATTCAAATCGAACTATGTTTCGCGCGTTTTTTCAAATTCTAACGAAACCGCGTAGGGGGCGGTGAGTTCCCGTTGTTGACTGCTTCCGGTGACGGTTGTAATTCCGTTCGAAAGTGCTCTAATTAGAAACTCGCTGTTTATTTGTACAAGAATATAGATCGAAAGGTGAGGACCATTTCCAATCTGATTGAAAACTTTCGAATCCCGATAAGATTAGACGATTCTAACCGGCAGTAATTATTGAATGTTGTAACAATCAATGTCGAAGGCGGTTACATGGGGTGCTCATCGATAAAGCAGCACATTAAAGAAAATAGTTAGAATGCACGACTGTTTATCTGATAAGGAACTATGCTAGCTTCCGATAAAGTGCCGATCTTGCTGCGTCGATTTAATCTTTCGCCATAACGTCAATTCGCTCGTGTGTTTTGAATATTATCTATGATTAATCATTTCGGCGGAAACGTGTGCCGAGAATAGCGAAGCACGGTTGGCCATAGATAAAATTGTAGTTTAGGAAGGGATGCGGAGACTGATGAGATGCCGATCGACGTCACCAGGATTTACGTGGCGTATCGAAAAATAATTCTGATGGGCCACATTCTAGAGAAACACGACGACAACTTCGGTGCCGTGATTACGAAAGCATTTTGCGTCACTCGTTCACGGTGTAATACGTTGTTTTTGATCGGCGCCGGCGAAAGTTAGTCTCCCCGGCCGGTCCGATCCGAAGAAAGGGAATTCGACGTGCTCGTAACACTCCCCTCTCCGCTGAGAGTCGCACAGTAGGGTATGTGGCCCGAAAAGTCGAAAAAAGTCGATTTCAAAATTTTTCGTAAGTTGTAACATTTTTGCTGTTTGACGTACAGTGACTCCCACTAATATTCGGACACTCTTGGAAAGACGATAACTTTTTTAATATTGTACTATACGATTTGAACGTTTTTGGGAAGCTAGAGCAATCAGTTTGCTACAGGATGTGAAAAAGAATTTTTTCAAAAATTGCAATTGATCGGAATTGTAGAAAAAATACTGAAAATTGCATTTTACAATCTTTTTATGTGAGCTTATATCGAAAATTTAAAAAATACGTTTTGTAGATCTGTGTCAATTATATGCACTGTGAAAGTTTCATCGAAATATTTGATGTTAGTAATAGTTGATGCGGAAGAAACGACTGCCATTGAAAGATGTAAGAATCCTTAGATTTATTGCAGTTAGAGGCCGAAAATCGTGAAAATCTGCAATTTTTACCATCTTTAAACGTTTGTAGCTCATTGCAACGTCGACCGATTTTGACGAAATTTTCAGAATGTTTAATTGACACAGATCTTTGCACATATTGAAGATTTATAACTAGACTAGAGGGATCTTTATGCAAATTAAAAATTGTCTGCATCGATTGCAAGAGATAGAAACCAAATCGAATGTTATTTCCTTTAATGATTTTAATAGAGCAGAAATTATATATTGACATCTGCAATTTTAAAAAATTTTCAACAATTTTGAATTTCATCTTCTCAATTTTTTTATATATGCATAAAAATGCATAATAATCCGCAGTCCATTTATAACTAATTTAAGTAGAAATGAGAAATGAAAATTAATAGTATAAGAACTTAAACATTTCTTAAAATATATATTTACTTATTAAAACTTCTCGTGATCTACATATTTAATATTAAATTAATGAATTACATCATTTAAAAATAATTTACATTGCAAAAATAATTCTTTCCAGCTTTTCGGTAGAAGTACTCCATTATCATTATTTTTCGAAGGTTTCCGCTAATCTCAGGAAAAAATGTTTCGAACAAAAGAGAGTTGAACAGTATTTAAACATCTACAAAAAATCTTCTATATATAAAATTTCAAAAAGAATTTTTTTTCATCAGAGAATAAAAATCATTTTGATTTCTTAAATATTAAAATACATTTTTGATTTCATAAAGTTATAGTTGACGTTAAGACGAATTCAACGACCTTATATTATGACCTTGAGCCTGTAAATAATGCTACAATATTTTTTTCCGACTTTTCGGGTCAAATACCCTACTTTGAGTCGATGAAGACCGTGTAATTGGAAATTGCTGGTTTAATTAAGTGCAGAAAGACCCGAGCATCGATTACAAAAATTTATTGATTCGACAAATTTTTTTAAAAATAATGAGTAAGCGGTTCTCGAAGCGGTAGAAACATTCAAAAAGATTCCAAGAAGACTTTATACTTTAAGACTTCATCCCCCACTCCACCTTTCCCTTCTACGACGCTGTTCGCGCATGTGCCTGGTACTGGCAGATTTTCCCCTCGATTCGTGCTCCCTCCCCTCATCTGGCGACATTGATTCGACGATGTTTCCACGAATAAACGCGCCAACACGCGAGGCATTAAAAGATGAATGCAGCGTGTCAATAAAAAAGAGCAACCTCGCAGTTATCAGAGGATTTCCATTTCACAGGTAAATATTTACAATCGGTCCGTCTTAAGTCATAAACTGTACACCTGAGCAATCATTGTTACGATAACTTTCATTGCTACTCCCCGGCATCCTTGGATGCACCTCGATTTCTACAGGGTGTCTCAAAATTCCTTCAACACCCGAAAATGGGAGGTTCCTGAGATCATTTGAAGCGACATTTACCTTTGCAAAAATGACGTCCGCGGGTTTGTTTAGGAGTTATTAACGAAAAACACGGACCAATCAGAGCGCGGCTACAACGGATTGATTCTGTCTCGGCCAACGGTGATGCCATACTAAGCGGGACCTGTCGCCGAGTCAGATTCTGTTCGCTGTAGCCTCGCTCTGATTGGTCCGTGTTTTTCGTTAATAACTCCTTAACAAAGCCGTAGACGCCATTTTTGCAAAGGTAAATGTCGCTTCAAATGTTCTCAGGAACCTCCCATTTCCGGATCTTGAAGGAATTTTGAGACACCCTGTATAAGAAATTATTTTGGCATTGGCAATAATGATAATTACTTGATTATTATTTAATCCTGGTTATCGCGGCTCGGTTGTAGGTCTCTCAACGAGATATGCCAGTATGTATAATCGATCATGTCTTATCGCGAATTGAACTATAATCGTCGGCAAAACTCGTTCGCCAATTGTCGACGTTTCTGGTTTTATTAATTTGACTTCCGATCGGCGGTGGTTTCCCGGGGACACCCATTTCCATTTCCCCGAATGGGTGCGACCACCCCGGTCGACGACCTCCATGTTTACGTTCTGCGATTGCAGATTTGCGCTATCATCCCTAGCGTTTACATTAGAATCACTCTACTGGGTCTAGGATCCGTCTACGTAAGCATGATCATAGGCTTTGCCCCACGGAGCGCTGTCCTGGATACTTCAAAACCGGGAGCAATGAAGCCACGCCTCTTTAGGACATTCTATAAACAGCCCAAGGGAAATAGTATTCTATAGTCTTGAATCTTTTATCTTTGGAGCTAGATTTTGGGGGATATACAGTCCTGGGTAAACACGAGTACAAGTAGCTCTACCTAGACCTGTTCTAGCTCCCTGAATATTGGAGGCAAAGAAGCCACGCCTTCTTAGGACATTCTATAAACACTACTAGCCAAATAGCTTGAACTCTGGGTCTCGGAGCTAGATTTTGGGGGGATTACAGTCCAGGATGAATACAACTATAGGTACTCTATCTAGATCTGTTCTAGATCCTAAGAAATTGGGGGCAAAGAAGCCACGCCTTCTTAGGACATTCTATAAACACTGCTAGGCAAATAGCTTGATCTCTGATTTTCAGAGCTAGATTTTTGGGGGATATACAGTCCAGGGTGAACACGACTACAGGTAGTTCTATCTATACCTGAAAATTGGGAGCAATGAAGCCTCCTTAGAATATTTTATAAATACTGCGGAGCAAGTGGCTTTCTATGGTCTCGAATCTTTTATCTCTAGATCCCGGAGCTAGATTTTTGGGGGATATACGGTGTGCCCAGGTTGAACATAACTACAGACAGCTCTATCTAGAACTGTTCTAGCTCCGGGAGTATTGAAGCCACGCCTACTCGGTGTCATAAAGGGGATAGATCGTCGTCTATCGCTAGTGGTACATCCCTTATTCTAACGTTGTCAAGCTTAGGGGATCTACAATCAAAGCAGGGCACGGATTGACTTAAAAATCGAGGGCCACGGCTGCTCGCGGCATTCCACACGTTTCCGAAAATAGAATTTCGCTGCAGTTCGTCAGATGATGCGAGGAATCCTTTCACCTGCGCGTCCCCCTAATCTCTCATAGAATTCTTGAGCGAATGGTCACGGGCTCTGGAATCCGCGTAAACAAAAATAACCAGGTTGCACGGTACGGCGCCAAGCCTGATTTCTGGACAAACCAGTGCTATCCTTACGATAAAGGGATGTCGATTAAAGTCATTCGGCATTCTTCTTCATTCGATATGAACATCAAAGCCTCGTTCTGAAGGTGGCTCTAGAGGTTTGATCATCCTCTAGCATAGGGTGCAGACGGTTAGACAAATCCTTATCATGGCTGCGAGCTTTATTCATTTATTTAAGATCTGAAGATATACAAATTAATTTTTTTACAATATAATTCAATATACAATTAATCATTTTAATAATAATTCAACTTTATTCTCCTCGTGTATAAGATAAATAGACAGCGAATTTTATGCATTTATAACAAAAATGAATAGGTGTAATTTAAAACTGTAAACAAATTAGAAGAATTTAAATATACCGTTATATTATTTCCGACCTATTAAACATATTAAGAGAACAAATAAGCTTCTATTTCACTCCAGGTTGTTGCAATTCAGGCAGAAAATTTTTATTTTGCACGAAGATCTGCTGTCTAAAGACAAAACTATTAAAGACAGGAATAATTTTTATTTTGCATGAAGATCCTACTCATGATCTTTGTATGGAATAGCATCGACGATTAAGGGAGTAGACTCCTTTTTCCAGGATTGCAAGGGTGCGGGATTCGCGTTCTCATTTCTCGATAATACAGAAATGGGGTTTATCAGTAGTCAAAAACGCTAGATTTAAGATCGATCTAGGGCGCTATCGTCATAGCTACATGCTGTTTATTGTTGCTTTTTATCGAGAAACGTACGTCGAATCAAACTATTAGATGGAATCGCCAAGGTTCGTAGAAGAAGAAAGGCAATCTCATTGGAGAAAAACATCATTTTAAAATGCTCGACTTTGAGATTCGTTTTCTCTAAAACTTTTCATTCAATTTCATTAATATTTTATTTTTGAGATATGTGGACATTTAGAAACAAGAATCCGTTAAATAGAAGTCGATATCAAGAAGTTGATTTTTGGCCAAATAGGTCACGATTTTCCAATCCGGACCACTGTACGGCGATTGTTATTGTTCGCTATTGTTGAAAGCTTGTTCGGGTGGAACAACGAGATTTTCGGATTTTTGTGAACGGCGAGCCGCAGTGCTCGTCTCGATTTCGCGGGTAAGGTAAAGGTGAACTGGTGTCGCCGGGGAAAGGATCCGCGAGTCCTCGTCGAGGATAACACGAGGGGGAGAAGAAAGGGGGCCTCGGCGCTACCTGTGTGGTAGTGTGTGTGCGGTGTACACCGGGGGCTGGGCAGGGGTGAGGAGGAGGGGAGGGGGGCACGTCTAAATGTCACGTGTAACTGTCCCGTGGCCGGTCGGCTGCACCCTATCGGGTTCGCCACGAGGAGAACTTTCACTCGTCGTCGGCGGCGGTCGTGGCGTGGCTCGTTGTCGACACGCGTCGCGTCTCTCGATCCTCCGACCCGATTAGAGCCCATTGTACATACCATTTACCATGCGCCGGTGTTACCATGGGCGTCGATTAGAAAACCGGAGGGACAGAAAAAACAAACGGAGAAAGAACGGTGAACTTTGAGAACACGGGCTGCTGCGCCCGACTGAGTCAGCCGCTTGCAACATGTTACAGTCGCGCCGCATTATGCTATACAGTACAGAGTATATGTATGTATGCGATATACATGTATACAGAATATGCACCGAGTTGCACACTCCCGTAATTCGACGGTATGCCGTTTCGAAATTCCGCTCCTCCAGTTTTTCTTCGAGGAAATCGCCCGTTTCTTCGCGATAGGGTTGTCGTATTCCGTTAACTTGAGTAAAAATGTATTGACTTTCATTAGCCCTGAACCTAATAATTAACGAGTAATTTCACTTTATTTCCTGAAAATTTTCTTCGCGTAATGTCAAGTTAGAAATTCAACCTTATCACAGATTTCCGCGGGACAGCGGGTTGTTTGCAGGAAACAAAGTGAAATTACTCGTTAATTATTAGGTTTAGGGCTAATTCATGATCGACGTTGGTCATCCAAGTTGGTCATCCAACACACAATGGAGGTCATTGGATTCGTTTCACATCAGCTACTATATTATGGAGTCAGAAATATATATTGATCTAGATGACCTTGATTTTTTATAGAATAAACATATTTTAATAAAATTTTTATTGGTTTTAATGGGAGTTTGAAATTAACTGGGACTCAGTTTAATCTTTCAAAATAGCTTTATTTGACGGCGACGGAAAGAAATATCTTTCCTTGAAGAGGATCTGCAGTCAACTAAACTGAAAACTGACCTGAGCAATACGAGAGACGTGAAAAAGGAAACGAGGTCCTTGTATACAGGGTGTTCGCGATAATTTGTACCAGCGTTTTTTTCGTAAACGGTAAACATTAGAAAAAAACCGAAGAGGAGGAAGTTGTAGTATATTTTACTAGCAATATGATAGCTTATCTACATTTTTTGTATTTGTAATAAAACAAAGGTGACCTTCATTTTTTTAAATGGAATGTCCTATTTTTTGTACCATAGATCGATAGAGCATCAAATTCTGAGTATAAAAGTGTTGACCTTCATATGTCCTAAACCTAATAGTTAACGAGATATTATCTAAAGAAGAAAGAAAATTACTTCGATAATGTCTCGTTAACTATTAGATTTAGGACATATGGAGAGCAACACATTTTTACTCAGAATTCGATAGTCTTATCGATCCATGATACAGAAAGTAGGTCTTTCCACTAAAAAAAATCAAGGTAACCTTGAAATCTCCTCTATGCCTCCACCCACGCAGAAAATGTTTTTGTCACAATATCATATTATTACAAATAACGGCAATATTCAAAGTGGACATAGTTATTGCCTCATATACAAGATATTGCCCCGTATACAAAACTTACATGGTATAGAGGGGGGCCTATTGTTACTGAAAAATCATGTTCATAAAATGTTGATTTTTAGTTTACAGTTAATCAATATTCTTCATTTTACAATTATTGAAATTGCTTGAAGTTGCTTACATTGATTCGATAAATTTCTTTATTCCAGCACATACATATTGTGTCAAAAATTGCGCAAAATCTAAATGAATGGAGCCTTGTCATTTTTGTAAGCTAAAACATTTCATTTAATAAATGACGAACTGTCGTTCTAAAGGAGGTATGCATTTTCAAGGTAAACGAATGCTTTTCATTTAAAAACAAAATTTTTTTAGAAGTATTAAATAAGTTCGGCAGGATTCACAAAAGGAAATTAGTAATTTTTTCGATCGGAAATCATATTCACAAAATGTTCATTTTTAAATGCTTGTTCTAATTATATAATTTTTATTAAATTCCATTAATATCGACATTGTCGGCAGCGCTAAACATTTAGAAAGTAACGTAGATGCATTAAATACCGATATGACTTTCGGTCCCCCTTTCACCTGCACTTCTCCGAAGATCCAGAAAAATAGATCCGTCGACGCGGATCGGCCGAGCTCGAGATCGTCCGATAAGAACGCGTTGATTACGCGGAATCGATCAGGAATAAAAGTCTTTCGACACGGGTCGATTGTGCAACCGCGATTCGCCATTTAAAATCCTTGCTATCTGCAATAGATCGTGTCTCCTTATCGATCGTGTTAGAACAACTTCCGGCAATGTCCATTCACGTTTTATGAAACTGAACGCCTATCTCCGAAGTGTTTGCTTGGATGTAATTGATTAATCGGATAAATTGATTAAAATATCCGTTCGACAGGTGGCTGTGGTTTTTTCATACACAAATTGCGACAGCCCCCGACAAAAATCGGATCGACACTAAGGGAAATATAGTTATGACTTCGTTGAGCGATTGGCGGAGACCTTGCGATAGACCTGCAACGCTATCGGGATAAACGCGTTATCTGAGATCGCTTTTCTTCGATTATAGCGTTGTTAATAATGGACGATTTTTCATCCCCCCTACCTGCGCGCGATTTCCGTGAATCCCGGGACGCCCCTATCGAACGTCAAATGATCTACTTGACCACGACAGCGATCCGATCATTCTTGTCCATCGACGGCTCTGTGATCGGAATCAAATTCTCAACGCATGGTGGTCGCGATTCTTCCTCGCTCATCGATACCAGGTGCTATTCCAACGGGTCTTCGATCATCTGTGCTCGCTTCACTGCGATGGGCGGTAGGTTCCACCTTCAAACATTCAAGCCTTCCTCCGAATGTCGGATAACGATCCCGGAGCTCCGGAGATCAGTACCTGGATCCCGCCAGGGATCTGCCTAGGCTCTTCGAACGCGTAACGTACTCGCTTCATCAGATTCTGAAAGGTCTCCAACTTATTTTACTTTCTTCCTCATATTCTTAGAGTTCCTTGCACCTGGAGTTCCTGTCTTGTCCAACCACTGAATGAAAATCTTTTTTGAGACTCGTTTGGACATTTCTCCAACATCTTTATGCTTGCTAGAGGTCTCTAACGCGTGTCTTACTTTTTTCCTCATGATATTGAAGTTCCTTGAACCTGGAGTTCCTTTAGCCTCTTTGGGGATTCTTGTTCTCTCAATCCTTCGAATGAAAATCTTTTTCTAGAGTCATTTGGACATTTGCCCCACATCTTTATGGTTGCTGGAGGTCTCTAACGTGTATCTTACTTTCCTCCTCATGTTCTTAAAGTTCCTTGATCCTGGAGTTCCTTTAGCCTCTTTGGGGATTCCTGTCTTCTCCATCCTCTGAATGAAAATCTTTTTCTAGAGTCATTTGGGCATTTGTCTGTCTTACTTGCTTCCTCATATTCTTAGAGGTCCTCGAACCTGGAGTTCCCTGGACTTAGACTATTCCTCTGGTCTCTTACTGTCTCCTCAATCTTCTGAATGAAAATCTTCTTCCTGTTCCTACAGGTCTCTAACGTATAATATACTTGCTACGTCGTACGCAAATCTTTTAATCATGATCCTCCGCTTATCAAGATTTCTGCTGACCAGGCGTCTTCAAAGCTACTGGGATCAATTACGGTGTTCAGTCTGGATTACTTTGTTTTGTTTAAAGAGTTTACACAGTTTGCAGTATAGTGACCCCAACTAGAGCAGCGGAGAAAAAAGGTCACGCGAGAGGGAACCGTGTGAGCGAACTCTGACTCGCGGTCTTTCTAAGCCGAGGACATCGAACACGATTCTCTTGAATTCCACCGGCTAAATTACTAAATACTATCCGCGAGTATCCGATCGACTGTCGTGGCGAGATAATAACGTAACGATACACGTTCCAGCCGCTTATGTCGCGGAAAATTGATACGCTATCGATAGGCCACGAACGTCAGAGAGAAAAATGGCCGACGTAGAACAGGGAACGGGCCACCTTCTGCACACCAACACACGCTCTAACCACCGTTTCGTTCGATTCACAGGCACGCTTTCCCTTTCACCTGCGCGCGTTATATGTATCGCGAATTACACCGACCAATTTCGCGTTTCGATGACCCGGAGCCGATCCACGTGGATGCACATTCGAGGAATTTCTTTTCGAAAGAATCGCATATCTCCAATTTTAAGGATTCTGCTTATGAAGAAAATTTTAAGAATTTATCCGACCCCAACTGTGAAAGTTGCGCGAACGATCTTTACGCAGAACAATTCTCCAGACCCTCTAACACGGTGTATTTGTACACATATGTATAATAGGTGTTTCGGTTAATAATGTCGTTTCTGCTAAGAGATGGCGTTACTAATACATTTGTTGGTATGCACTAATGACGCCTATGGTATTTCGGTATAAGGTAGTTATGCATTTATATTTTAATGTGTTATGCATTTATGATAAAAATGGGTAGGTTTAATTTATGCCGGTAAAAGATTTGAAGAATTTAAACATAGTTCATAAATATTTATTTCATCCCAGCTTGTTGCAATACAGGTGGCAAGTTTTTATTTTGCATAAGGATTCGCAGTCTAGTAATTAACGATTACACTGCGGAGTTTTATGCAGACTAAAAATTTTGTACCTGAATTATAACCGACTGAAATGGAAATTTGTTTTCTCTCTTAATATGCTTAATTGGTCGAATATAATGCAACAGTATTTTAAAATTCTTTTGATGTTGCTACTGTTTTAAATTACACCTAGTCAGTGTTGTCATACAGTGACTCCCACTAATATTCGGACACTCTCAAAAAGACGATAACTTTTTTAATATTGTACTATACGATTTGAACTTTTTTGGGAAGCTAGAGCAATTAGTTTGCTACAGGATGTGAAAAAAGATTTTTTCAAAACTTGCAATTGACCGGAATTGTAGAAGAAATACTAAAAGTTGCATTTTACAACTTTTTTATGTGGACCTATATTGAAAATTTAAAAGATACGTTTTGTAGATCTGTGTTGTAATAAAAAAGTTTTATAAAATGCCGTTTTTATTTTTGCATGTAACCTTGTAAATTGTAATTTTTGGAAAAATCTTTTTTGCATATCATTTCGTAAACCAATGCTTCTAATTGATTACAGAAAACCAGGTCGTTTGGTACAATTATAAAAAAGTTATTCTATTTTAAAAGGTGTACGAACACTTTGTACACCCACTGTATGTCGATTTTGTTGCAATAAAGAGTCGCAGTAGTTGATAAAAGTAGATCCGCTAAGTATCGCGAGTGTCCATAGACTTTCGCAGCGTAGCACAGTGTCACAGTGGGTGTCAGGGTGAGCAAAAGCGGCCGTGTCGATAAATCGAAAGCTTCCGCGTTTCATCGTCGACCTTCGCGCCTCCGAGAAAAGCGCATAGGTAAAACGAAGGTCTACTTTTACTAAGCCTTTACTTGCCGCGCGTTTTCTGACCCCGTTGGACACTGTCAGCGGCGCAGATTAATGGATCGTCGAAAGCGTCGACTACATAAACCTGATTAGAATACAGAACGTGTACATAGTTTTACAAATGGAGTGCTCAACAAGGAATTGTTACGGGTAATTGTTTGTTCTAATTTTCGTTCTGATTTTCCACAGGAATCTTCGCGTATCTGAACTACCTGACCCCGAAGAGCAGGAAGGAGATCCTGGAGCTGCTGGTCGGCGGCCTGAAGAGGCTGGAATATCGAGGCTATGATTCGGCAGGTGAGAATCACAGAGAAACATCTACTCCCTCGAGGGAAATAATTTTTATCGCGCTAGAAGCCGAGAAATATTTAATTCGGCTTCAACATGCCGCCATTTTAATAGACCGAGGATGTTTATGCAATTTTCAAATTTTGTCGACACTTTTTGTATAAAGATCCGCAGTCTGCTGATTAATGAACAACTTCACTTTTTGTTTTCTAGAAAAATATACAACTCATGTAATTTTTATTATTTTTACTCGAAAAAAATCCCGCGCGTACTTCAACTACGCAGTAAATACGCGTGCAAAATCCCAACGTAAAAGGTTCAATAGTTCTTTCGAAAAAATTGCTAGTATTTCGAAAATAAAATGTATAGATTTTTTAAAACCTTTTGTATTTAACATATTTGCAGAAATTCTCATTGTAAGATTATAAATTAACATATTAGCGAGCGAAAAATGGGCATTCAGAGAAATTTTGTAATATTTTTGGAAGAACATTAACAAATTGTTGAAAGAAGTGCAGTAGATTGGTACCCGAGTACCTAGTTGGCTACACAAGGGTTAAGGGTGTGTTCTCGTTTTCAACGACCCAAAAATCAGTTTTTTTTCATTCTCTCCAAGTATCCTCGGCGCACAGTGGGCTGGATCGAAGAATTTAGTGACATTTTACCGAGAAATGAACTTTCTCATATCCATGTCTAATCAATTGGTATTGCCTTTCGAATATTCACTGACCTCAAAAATGGAAGAATTAATAAAACCAAATGCAAATTGTAGTTGTACCGACCATTTAAAGTTGAACATTTTAGAATCTGCGATCGACACCCGGAAAATGTCCTTCCTTTTCCGCGATATTTTGACGATCCTGTTTAATCTATCATCCCCACTTTTTTGCTGCAGTAAACAGCATTATTCTACATTAAGAAATTATAATTGCAGTTACAGTTATTATATGCAATGTATTTAAAATGTAATGTCGAATATAGGACAAAAAAATATCAAAATTTTTATAATTGACAAGGAATATCTTTTGACACACAAGGGAACACACTTTAGGACCAATCGCAATGTATTCATGACACTTTCCTTTCCATGATGTATAAGAATCACGTCGTCCTTCGTCCACCTTTCTGAGTTATTGCTGTTTAAAGTTAGTAATGTCCTGTTATTTCGCATGCGTTCGGTAGCCACCATCAGTACTCTGCGGAATATTAAGCCATTTTTCTACTGACAAGTTCAATAAGAAAAGTATTATACGTTGTTTATTTATTATATTGATGCGTTGTTAATTTGTTTATTATTATAAAGTTTTGAAATTATACAAAACCTGAAAATTTTAAGAACAGCAACGACTAAAAACATACTTTATACTTTACATTCTATTATTAACGTTCGACCCACGCATATCAACAATAAAATCAACATCATATAAAAAGAAAAGAAAATTATTAGATTCTGAAGCTATGGAATTACTAAAATAAGGACAGCAGAACTTAATCTACAATTTTACAAATCAAATGATAAGATTGTATCATCACTATACATATTTTTAATTTAGTTTAATATCTATTATATGATATTTCTAGGTAATCCATAAAGTAATTATTCTTGAAAAGTAAATTACCTAAGAAACACATCTAATGTAAAGAATTAACTTTTAGTTTATTTTCTTATACTTGTCTCAACCAATTATATTTAAAACGTGGTAAGAACTAATTAAATAAACATAAACAAAATGTATTATATAATAAAAATAACTATTGTCGATGCGACGTTGAATCACACTACCGAAACAAAATTTTTTTTATACGTTATTAAAAAGATAGAATTTTTTAAAAATTTTCTGTGCAAAGCGCACTCTGATATCTCTAATGGTTCAGAAGTTATACTAAAATCTTCGATCCAGCCCACTGTGCGGCGAGGAGCAGAGTAGAACCTGTGAAATTCCCTAATATTGGTCAAATGTTTAACGATGATGACCCGTTTGTTGCAGGAGTCGCTCTGGATACCGTCGACGGCAAGGATATCTCGATTATCAAGAAGCAAGGAAAAGTGAAGGCGCTGGAGGAGGAAATCTTTAGCCGTGGGTATCGCGCCATTGCACCTTGAACTTTAAAGCTCCTATGGCCGGTCGATTATTTATGAGTTTTCCAGGCAGCAACATCGACTTCGATGCGAAGACACAGAGCCACGTGGGCATCGCGCACACACGTTGGGCGACCCATGGCGTCCCATCGGAAGTCAACTCACATCCGCAAAGGTCCGACAGCGAGCACTCTTTCGTCGTGGTTCACAATGGTAAAAACTTCGTCCAGCTCTCTTCATTATCTTAGTTCTCGCTTTATGATAGAACCTCGGAGACACGCCAGTTCAAATGTAATTTCACTCAGGTATCGTGACCAATTACAAGGAAGTGAAGACGCTGCTGCGCCAGAGGGGCTACGTCTTCGAAAGTGAAACCGACACGGAAGTCATTGCTAAACTCATTCACCATCTCTGGGTACAGCATCCGGCTTACTCGTTCCGTGAACTCGTCGAGCAGGTTGTCCAACAATTGGTAAGCGTCAGCGCGGATAATAATGAGACATAGGGACACGGGGAAGACAGATGCCTAGCAGCTAGAACAGCTGCGATAATCGTCGCTGTTAGAGTCTTTTAAACGAGCAGAACTTCGTTTCTCACGGACTGCACTGTGTGTGCCTAGCTTTTTTCAAACCTCTTCGCTAAAGTGTTAACACATTATCTACTGGAGGCTTATTAATTGTGCTGTATCGAATTCTTTTACCCAATAATCCCAAACGGAATGATTAGATTACGTTATTGAGGTTTGTTGGATTATGATTGAATCTATTCAAAAATCCGCAGCCGTGGCCCGTGCTTTCAAAAAAGATGGAATAACCCCCGGTAGATAACTTGTTAAGAGATTATGTCTGGCGGCTAGAACAGCTGCGATAATCGTCGCTGTTAGAGTCTTTTAAACGACCAGAACTTCGTTTCTCACGGATCGCACTGTGTGATGCCTAGCTTCGTTCAAACTCTGCGCTAAAGTGTTAACACATTATCTACTGGAAGCTTATTAATTGTGCTGTATCGAATTCTTTTACCCAATAATTCCAAACGAAATGATTAGATTGCTTTATTGAGGGTTGTTGGATTATGTGATTGAATCTATTAAAAGATCCTCAGCCATGGCCCATACTTCCAAAAAAGATGGACACTAGAGCCTATAGTTAGTATAGTCGACAGCCAGTTAAGATTGTAAGATTGTAACGATGCGATCGCGCTTTCAGGAAGGCGCGTTCGCTCTCTGCTTCAAGAGCAAGCACTTCCCCGGCGAGTGCGTGGCGACGAGAAGAGGCTCGCCGTTGCTGGTCGGCATCAAAACGAAAACGCGACTGGCCACCGATCACGTGCCGATCCTTTACGGCAAAGGTAAGTTCGTGTAACACGTCTGTCGTCCGATACGGGCCTTCGATAGAGCTCGCTAGCATACCGAGGAGAAAGGTATAAATTAGTCGAACTTTCGGAGAGATCACGCAAGGCTATTTCTGGCCGCTCGGACCAGTGTTCCGCTGCGAATATCCCATTAGAAACGCTTCTCTAAATATGTTCTCGAGAAAAAGGCTCCGGTAACTATCGTCCTATCTACGCTCTCTGTCTCTCCTTGCAAGGAGGTTGGTATGGCAGCTCGGTGGAAATCTGTGACTCCGGAGTTTTCATGGTTTTTTTTATTTTCGTGTGTGCCTATCACAGGAACTAATCGTCCATTATTAATAGCACGCATCTGTCTCGATCCGGACCTCGACCGGCGCTCTCACTTGTGGAGTAACCAATGGTTGTGAATGTTTCCAGGAGCCCCCAAACGGTATCATTCCATCGCTACCATACATTTGTAACCTCTCGACGACCACTCTCGAAAGATCATAGCTCGACAGTGATATACAGTATAACCATTTGTCCGAATATGTCGGGGCACAAGGCTGTTTGGATAATAGAGCCTTCTGTTAAGCGTTCGTATATGTAAGGTTTAGCATTAATTGGTTCGGATGAAGCTGTATTGTTCCACTGCATTATCTCGTTTAATTAATTTTATGTTATGATTAGACTGCGGTTTTTATGCATTTATAACAAAAATGGGTACATACAATTTAAAACCGTGGACATGTCAAAAATATTTAAAGGCATCAATGTATTAGTTTCAGTTTAATAGGAAAATTAAAAGAAGAATACAATTTTTATTTGGCTCCTGTGTCCTGCAATCAGTGCAAACATTTTTTTATTTTGTATAAAGATCCACAGTCTACTTATGGTGTTCATTTAAAAATTAGAAATCAATGTTTTTGAAGTATTAAGGACATCGATGTAGATGACAGGGTTCAGGGCCTGAGGAGAGCTTGATCTTTCTAGGGTTGAGTGTCCGCTAATCGTCGAGCGAAGTGACATAACTACGTAACCGAGATCTGTGTGTTAATAATGACGACTAATGAACGAATGCTAACGAAGTATTTTGTTCACGCTGAGTAACTTCCGAAAATCTGTACATTTCACTGGAACGATCGACGTACTGTTTGTGGCATAATCACAGCTAGAACGGGTGACCTGTACATCTCTCGTGCGTGAGATAAAGTAACGTCTGGGGTTAGTCTCTTAAGTTAAGATTCGTTGTCTTGTTTCTCTGGATGCATGCGAACTTTTTCTTGGTGACTCAGTCTCAAGTCGATACTATATGATGTTTCTTTTGCATGAACACCTTCCGGTTATGTTCTCCTCCAACTTTTCGTCTCGACAGATGAACAACCACTCGTAAACAAAGGTATATACACTACTCTACACTACTCTACACTTGTTTCTCCTCCCGGCGTTCGACCTTCCTCCCAAAAAACGTTTCTCCCGTTCAAAATCTAAGTCGTTTCTCTAACGAAACTATTGAAAAATCCGAAGGTCCAGCGTTCGAGGAATGCATGCAGAACCAATTCGCTTGATTCTTCCGATAAGTGTGTTGAAAGAAGATGTGCTATGTTTCTTAAACAAACAGATTCATCCGAACAATAGCCCCCACCTTTTATATTTCATCTGCCTTTCCGAAACGACTGTGTCTGTCTCTCTTTCTCTCTGTTTCTCCCCCCTCTTCCTCGCGTGTTTGTATAACAAAGTAACAAAGTAACCATTGGCTTCTTTTCGTCCACCCGATTCGTCCAAATTTCTTCAATCGTCGTAAGTGATCGCTTTGGAACATGACAGAATGTTGTTATGTATTTGTTTATCGAAACGCACACACATACACGTATATTGACGTATACATCGAACTGTATTTATCGAAAGAAATCTATCGAAATTCTCGTCTATCGTATCCTCGGTAAGAGCTTATGCGTTCGTAGCTTTGTAACGGCGGCAAAGGAGCTCAGCGTACGTCCCTGCCGCCGAGTATGCGTGTCTCGTTCCGTTACTTGTTGTTTGCTAATCATTTTGTTTTCTTTTTCGTCTCTCCCACCTCCCCCGCATCGAATATTTGAGCAGAAGGCGAAGCGCAGACAAAAGGTAATACATTACGTTCATGTACGCTTCCGTCTGCTTTGGTTCCGCTCGCTTTCCGCCTGTCTCTCTGTTTTTCTGTCTTTCTCTCTGCACGTATCTTCGGGTTGCTTCGATGGACCCTGAGGAGGTGTCGGTGACCATACCCGTACGTATAATGCGTTTATCGGCTGCTCTTTACTTTACCGGACTCTAAATTTTTGTCTTTCTTCTATAAATTATTATGTATTTGATATGTAATCCAGTAGATTTGTAGCCGGGGAACCTGCAGATCGAAGTTTTGATCCTGTAGGATCAATGGTTCAGAAGTTATGGTACCTTAAAATTGAGCAATTTGCAGTGTTTTTGACTGGTAAGCGCGCCGCCATATTGGTTTGCAGCGACGACCGCGCGCCGCTTACCGAGCAGAACCGCTAGATGGCAGCACTGCAGAAACACTGCAAATTGCTCAACTTTAAGCAAGCATAACTCCTGAACCATCGATCCTACAGGATCGAAACTTCGATCTGCAGGTTCTCCGGGTACAAATCTACCAGATTACATACCAAATACATAATAATTTATAGAAGAAAGGCAAAAATTTCGAGTCCGGTAAAGTAAAGTTTACCCCGTTTATCTTTCAGCGAAGGCCACGGCTTCTTCTGTCCACCACTTTGCTTTCAGACAGGTGTATATCTCTGTGGGATCGCTTTCGTTCAACGTCCACGAGATCGTGTTCGACCTCCCTAATCACGATTTGCCTGTGTCAACGACGTCGCATCACGGTCGTTGAACTGTTAACCGATAGAACGCACAATATCTGCAGTCTAACTACTATTACAATTAAAAATCGTAGAAAACTTGCGGTGTAACAATCGAGTTAGGGTGAATATATAGGGGGAATAGATTAACAGATTAACGAACACCTGCGGACGCTTTGTTACTATATATCAATGTCAACGGAGTTATCGAGACGTCGTCGATACGCCGTCACTTTTCTAATTCGGTGTGGGGCTTGCGAAACGAGGGAAATGGCACGATGCGAGATGACGTAGAGACTTCACATTGCATCGTTGCATTCTAGCTGAACAGCGTCGTGCCGTTTTGGTGTTCTCTGTCCAAGGAGCCTATATTATTGTATTATTAATCCGCATTTTAGACGAACGTCTCACGAGAATCCTCTATGTTACTACCCCTTCTGTCTCACTAAAACACGTACACTACCGTCCATATGTATTTGACCACTTGGCGGAATCGAATCTAAAAGTTTATATCAACGTTATTACTTTGAAGTAGAATGAATATAAATGTACAGTTAGGAGCATAACTAATCTTTAAATCAGAATAACTTTTTTTATGAATGGACCAAACGGCTTCAATTTCTCTGTAAGGCTAGAAGAATTAGTTTAGTCAATGAGATCTAAAAAATATGTTGAAGAAATGCATTTGGTCGGAATTCTGAAAAACAATAGTAAAAATTGATTTTTATAACTTTTTCAGCTGGGCCAATAACGAAAATTTAAATGATGTGTTTCGTCAACTCGTATAAATTATGTACGCTCTGAAAATTTCATTGAAATTGGTTAATTGGTTTACGAGTTATAAACGATTAAAAGTGGTAAAACGGCCGCAAATCTTCAAAACTTGCAATTTTACCACTTTTGATCGTTTATAACTCATAAACCAATTAACCAATTTCAATGAAATTTTCAATACGTATATAATTTATATTGGCCCAGCTAAAAAAGTTGTAAAAATCAATTTGTATTTTCACAATTCCGACCAAATGCATTTTTTCAACATATTTATTAGACGTCACTCACTAAACTAATTCTTCTAGCCTTACAGAGAAATTGAAATCGTTCGGTCCATTCATAAAAAAGCTATTCGGATTTAAATTGTGTGTGATCAGTAGACTGCGGATCTTTATGCAAAATAAAAATGTTTTGCATTGATTTTGGGAAGCAGGAATAACATAAAAATTGGATTTCATCTCTTAACAATTTTGTTACATTAAAATCAACATTACAACGTTCTTGATTTTTAAAAATCTTTTACTGTTTTATATTTCGCCAAACCAATTTCTTCATAAATGCATAAAGATCCGCAGTCTAGTGATCAGTTATGCTCCTAACTGTATATGATTGACATAGAAGCATTATAATGCGTTACATGTTAAGGATTTTACCAGTAAATAGATGAAAGTTATTAAATACTTCGTTCATCAATATATCTAACAACAAGCTTTTTTAATGTTTCTTCCTGGATTTCGTTCCAAGCACTTTCTGAATAAGCCCCCAATTGTTTCTCTGATTTTGGACACTTTATTTGTTTCACCTTTCGATTCATTTCATCCCACAGTTTTTCGATCGGATTCAAATCCGATACTGCATAACTTTAAATTTATTAATGTCTTCTAATTCTTTTTATTCATAGTAATTCATGTAGAATATTATCTGTATTATTAATCATTACTTTTATATGAGTGCATAAAAGAAATACTGTGACAAAAGTTACATTGGGATGCCTTATTTTAAATATATTTTGTATATTTTCGATAAACTGAAGGTGGTCAAATACTTATGGACCATTGTGCTATGATACCACAATATACATAATAATAATAATAATAATAATTACATGTGACAAAATTGTTCTAAATATTTTTCCTGTTAACTTAAACTAGAGGTCAAAGTCCTCTAGCTTTACTCAAAGTCAATTATTAAACAGAGTGGACATAATAACATATTGGATTCGCGATTTTCTGAATGAACGCCACGAAAACGCGAGCAACCATGAAGGGGAACAATTAAGTGTTGTTTTTCGGTAGACCATCGTCCACACGGTCGCAACCCGGAACTTCCGGTGATCCCTCGCAGCGAGAGCACCTCGGAGTTCCAGCCGCTGGAGGACAAGGAGGTCGAATATTTCTTCGCGTCCGACGCCAGCTCTGTGATCGAGCACACAAACCGTGTGATATTCTTGGAGGTAAATCGCCTCTAACAAACCAGAAGACCCCTATCGAAGAGCGGCGATCAATTTTTCAATGGGAGACCAGTGGACAAATGTTTCCAGCCCACCCCCTCCACCCGCGGAGTTTGTCCGCGGGTTCCATTGAAAAGTTTCCGTCGGGCCTGAGACGCTCTGGGAGTTTGACCACCGAATCCATTGAAAAGTTTTTGGCCGGCCGCAACTTTGCTGCCCTAATAACTTACAGCCTTCGAGTAACTCGGGGAAGTTGGATGTGTTTCTACGTGGAGGGGGGAAAGTTTCCAGACCCTGGGAGGGGAGGGTTCGGCTCTGGGGAATGGATCTGTTTAACGAGAAAATGAAAACGATTTTTCATCGTGCTGAATATTTTCTATTTGTTTCTTCAGGACGATGACGTAGCTGCGGTGAAAGAGGGTGCGCTCAGCATCCACCGTCTACGTCGTTGCATGGACGACCCTCATGCGAGAGAGATCACCACGCTCAAGATCGAGATCCAGCAGATCATGAAGGGCAACTATGCGTACTTCATGCAGAAGGAGATCTTCGAGCAGCCTGAGTCGGTGGTGAACACTATGAGAGGTCGCCTGAACTTCAGGGACAACTCGGTCACCCTGGGAGGCATCAAGGTATAATACGGGTATTATACCTTGTATAATATATCGTATACCTCGTATAATAATAATAAAGGCGAAATACAAGTTGATTGGCTGCAAAGAGGAAGTAGCGAAGTAAATCATTTGGTCATTTTCCTAGGAGTATTAATTTATTCCGACTTTCTCACTCACTCATTTCCATACCGCAATACTCCTATTTCTGCTCTATATTCATTTTTATTTCATTTATCCTAAATTACACAACCTCCAGTGTTTGCCTTTGGTTTATTGCTCATTTCTGACTACTCTGCGGTTAGCTTCTATCATTCTCAGCCAGTTTACGACCCCCTCTCCTGATCTACTCTCTAGTATTTCCTCCTTGCTTAATTCGCTGCCCTCTACTTTATAACAGTCTTCTAATAGATACCTTATTATACCTATTTTCTACCTTTCTAGGAGTATATTCCCGAGATCAAGAGGTGCAGACGACTGATGTTGATCGGCTGTGGAACAAGCTACCATTCTGCTATTGCTACCAGGCAGCTGCTGGAGGAGCTGACAGAGTTGCCAGTTATGGTCGAACTAGCTTCCGATTTCCTGGACAGAAACACTCCTGTGTTCAGAGACGATGTTTGCTTCTTCATCTCGCAGTCAGGTAGATTCAATGGAAGCAAGATCTTGAATATTAAGGGGGTAGTCCCTACGATTGCATGTAGCTATTTTCATAAAGCTGCGACAGTTACATGCTGCCGAATAATGCAAATTACGTCTCGTAAACGTAAAACTAGGACTTTTGAAGGCGACTGCGGCCTGGATTGACATTTTATGTGGAGCTTTTGACTACTGGAAAACCCCATCTTTGCATTATCGAGTAATGAGAAGGCGCATCCCGCATCCTTGCAATCTTGGAAACGAGTCTACCCTCTTAAACTAGGTTCAGTACATAAGTAGGTATTTAATTTTGGCTTCGTACTGGCACAGGTGAAACCGCAGACACCCTGATGGCGTTGCGGTACTGCAAAGGACGCGGAGCGTTGATCGTCGGGATCACCAACACCGTGGGTAGCAGCATCTGTCGCGAGTCCCACTGCGGTGTTCACATAAACGCTGGCCCAGAGATCGGTGTGGCCAGTACGAAGGCCTACACCTCCCAATTCATCTCTCTCGTGATGTTCGCTCTGGTCATGAGCGAGGACAGGATCTCCCTTGGCACCAGACGTCAAGAAGTACGTGTTGATAGATCGCTTTCGATTAGGTGAAATTTATCTATCGACGATTCTAATCGACAAATTCGTATCCATAGATCATCGAGGGCCTGAAGAACCTCGACAAGCTGATCCGCCAAGTGCTGCAGCTGGACGACAAAGTGAAGGAGCTGGCCAAGTCCCTGTACCAACACAAATCGCTGTTGATTATGGGCAGGGGATACAACTTCGCCACTTGCATGGAAGGTGCTCTGGTAGGTCTTCACCATCGCTAATCTATAGTAATCAATAGACAGCGGATTTTATGCATTTATGACAAAAATGAGTAGGTGTAACTTAAAACAGTAACAACATTAGAAGATTTTAAAAATACTGTTATATTGTTTTCGACGTATTAAACATATTAACGAACAAAATAAATTTCTATATCAGTTCGGTTAGTTGCAATTCAGCTAGAAAATTTTTATTTTGCGGATCTTTATGCATTTATGGCTATTGAAAATTTTCAAAAAAGGGTAGAGTATAAAATTCGACAGAATCTGGTACAATTTTCATGTATCTCAGATCTGCAAAGGCTACTACCACTGGAAATAAGATTCTATTTTATTCGACTTTCTTAAAACTCGTCTACAAAAATTGAAAATTGCATAAACATCCGCAGTCTAGTGACCAATCTTGAATTGGTATGTTAACAAGATCGTGAAATTGTGTTTACAGAAAGTGAAAGAGCTGACGTACATGCACAGCGAAGGTATCATGGCGGGTGAACTGAAGCACGGACCCCTGGCTCTCGTCGACGATTCCATGCCAGTCATCATGATCGTGATGAGGGACCCTGTTTACGTGGTCGGTAGAATTTCGAAAAACGAAACGAAAGAAGTGTTCAGGTTAGTGAAATAGTAGGTTAATCTATCGATTTCTTGCAGAAATGTATGAACGCGCTGCAGCAGGTGACGGCCCGCGACGGTAAACCGATTGTTGTTTGCGAGGAGGGTGACGAGGAGACCAAGACATTCGCGGACAGAGTCCTAGAGATCCCGAAGACGGTCGACTGCCTGCAGGGAATTCTCACAGTGATTCCAATGCAATTGCTATCCTTCCACATCGCGGTTCTGCGTGGCTGCAACGTCGACTGTCCTAGGAATCTGGCGAAATCGGTCACGGTCGAGTAAACCTCCTCGGACCATCTATCCGGAATATTCCATGTCCAATTGTCGCTATCGAATTCGAGGATCGAATACCCATTATGTGGACAATCTTCATCTATCTTATCTCAAGATAGAATACAGTATATCTACAGGTTGCCACAAGTTTGAGGTGTGGCAACCTTTGTCAATATATTCTGTTGCTCCCTTTTTCTATGTAACATTCGTAGGTCGTTCAACAACCTATGTTCGGATGACATTTATCTTTTTATTTAAATCCAAAGAATACATTGACAAAGTTTGATATGCTAAACCTGGGCCGTCCTGTATATACTTGTATATGTATAATGGGATTAAAGATCGATCCATACTCTATGTACTTAACGATCGTATTAGGATTACGATCTAGCAGGTGCAGATATTTCTTATGCTCGCGCGCGCGCATTTATGCGGCTCTTAGGATTAGTTCGTTTGGACCAGACTTTACATCGAATCATTAGCGACGGAGGTGGACGAGAGCTGTTTCCCCGAAACAGGTTACAGTGCATTTAGGGTTGTTCATATTCATATCAGGTCGACGGGGACGATGCATTTTCAGTTCAATGTGATTATTCCAACGAGACTACGACGAGGACTGTCGCCGTGTATCGCGATCAGGGTAATCGTTTCGCCTCGTGTATCTTATTAGAGAGACTTGTGTACATGCGAGGTGTGTGCGAGAAGCTGTGAGTGTCATCAATTTTCATCTCGCCAAGAAAACCGATATGGATTTGTGAGGCGATAGAATCGATCGCTTATCGATTACTGATATACGCATTGTCGGATGTCCGCCATTGTCCGTCGGGGAGAGTGGCCCGCATCGAGTTCTTTAGATTATAGTCGTATTTTGTACAGTATTTAAGAGGAACTAGTGAAATTTGATACGTTCCCTTTAATCGTGCTAAGAGCTACGCATTGTTACTGACGGAAGTGTAATCGTGTTCTAGTTTAAGGTCATATAAACAGAAACTTTACCTACACCACGGGTTTTCGAATTCTCCGACCCAACCCCCTCTCGCCCAGTCCTAACTTAATCGCCACTCGAAACGGCACGCCAAAGGTAAACAGTTTTTTCTTTCATTTCGTGTTAAATCACGTTGTCTCTAATTTTTTCGTGTGGAAGAGTCTATTGACGATCATCATTTTGACACTAAACATATACAAGTGAGAATATTAAATTTACTTATAAACTTTGTACGGTTTTCATTATAATACACTGTCGTCCATAAATCATCGTTACTTATCTTCAGCAAAATGGTAATTAAAGAACGCAAGCTTACAGTTTAATTTTATTGTTTTATCTTTTATTAGCTATTATTATCATATATTTATAATTAGCTATTATTATCATTTATTAGCTATTATACGATAATATTTGAATGGAAAATTAAGTATATGCCTATACTATTTGAATAAATGTTGGAAAAAAGAGATTGGGAAATTGTGGGATGATTGTGGACAGCTTTACAAGCCAAATTGGAAAACAATTACCCCACTTACATTTTAACAATTGGAAAATATAAGAAGAATAATTAAAATTTAAAAAACAGGATATTTTGGTCAGATTTGATTTACATGTCCTTTTGTTTTATCATTCTTTCATTTCTATTCCATGATATAGATTCTTTGATAACAAAAAATCGTCTGCATGCAAATTTGAATAATTCCATGTGAAATCTTTAAATAAATTTCTTTATCCCAGCACGTATTGTACTATAATAAAAACTGTACACAATCCAAGTAAATACAACTTTCTCATTTTTGTAAGGTAAAATAATTTAGTCGATTTTACTGCTTGGTAGATTCAGTGTTAAATAAAGAATTCTTGTAATGTCAATTACTATGGAATAGAAAGCCGGTGAATTTGACCGTGGTCGGTTCAGTGTCAACGTCAACAGAATTCGAACGGCCGTTTCGAATATTTCGGTCGCGGCGAGCAGCCAATAAACGCGCGGGAAAACCGTGACGCCGGGCGAGCGGCGTGGTGCCGAGAAAATTGATATTCCTAGGATACCGCGTTCGTCTAATCATTCCTCAAGATCTATGCTCGTTGTATCGTTCTAATTGGACGTGCGCCAAAAAGCCGATCGAAGCGATACAGACCGGGGCTCTCCGTCGGGTTCGGTTGGCGTATGCGCCAGTAGTAAATCTCGTGTTTATGTCGGACATGCGGAATCGAGTCGGTGCGCGTTATCCCGTCTGACCAGGGACGGTACGCAACTCCTTTCAGTGATCGTAACCGCGAGAACGTGACCGCGTGGGATTGGATCGTGTCCTCGGGCTCTTCTCTCTCCGCGTTTGCACTCGAAGCAACAATTTATTGGTGTCTGCCGGAGAGATCAGCGAAAACACGCCCTCAGAAAAAGAAAGAAGAGAGAGAGAGACAGCAACATCGCCGTCGACGTTGCGATCCGGTAACGAAGCAGAGAGGAAACGACTGCTGAATAACGACCGGTGAAAAGAGCGTGGTTTTGGAAAATCATCGGGAATTCATGGAAATTTAAATGGTAGCTGCATCCCCTCGGGTTATTTCGTGCAGGTTGGCCACGCCGACTCGGCCGATGGTGGTACCACTGTAAACCGTCGCGTAACCATACGGACCATATAGAGGAGCCGGATTTCCCGTCGTTTCTCGTACCGATCTCGTTCGAAAATTTATGGTCCCGGCACGCCTTCTGCGGCGCGGGTTTCGTTGCTTTCGATTCAAACCGATCGTTCCCCAGTACGTTTGCAAACCGAGTACACAGACTCAACTCTGTATCGAGTAGTAATTCGATAGTAATTCTTCCGGAATCTTGTCGTCGCCGAGGTAGAATAAATAAATGTCAGAGCGTTCGACGTGTGGCGTTTCGACGGTCACGTGTGCGCTAATCCGCGAGGCTTGCTCCTCCCGCACGTTGAAACACGTTGAAACGTATTCTTCTTAACCGACGCGATCGCGGTCGGTAAAGGAACCGCGAAAAACCGCGACGTGTCGTGGTCGTCGCGACGGCCCTCCTCTATACGGCTAATCTGTGCAGGTACGTGGTTAGTGGTTGTGTCGCCATTGCCGGCGGTGTACAGTGAGGGAAGCAGGGAACCGGAGCAGAGGAGTACAGAGAGGAGAACGGAACCGAGAAACACAGCGGAGAGCACGCACCGCGGTCTGCGCCATTGCTCGGGAGGCAGAGCGGAGCCATAGCCAGCGGGGGGCAGCACTACGCGAGTCAGTCGACGGTCTGCCGGCGAGCAGTGCGGACGCGTCGTGGAAAAGAGAAGACACATACGACGCGCGGATAGAGAGAAAAAGAGAGAAAGAAAGGGGATAGAGAGAGAGGGAGAGAACGAACGAAAGAGAGAGACGGTTTGTCGTCGGTTGCCCGCAAATATTTGCTGGCACGACCGCGATTTCGCCCGACGGTCGTCGGTGGCCAACGTTAAACGCACGTCTCCCTTGGACAGAAAACCCGACTTCGCCTCCCCTCTTGCCCGTGTCCGGCCCGGCCCGTCCCGGCCCGATCCGACGAACGAACGAACGAACACCCTCCCCATCCCTCACCACGGACCGAGCGTTACCCGCTGTTCTAGCAGCGCCGCGGCGGTTCCCCTCTATTGATCGAATTCGACCAGCGAAGTTTCCCCTAGCGTGTGCGGTAGTGGCGGCCGGCAGTGGCTCTCGCGCTTACGTTCCTCGGTTGGTGCGGTAAATAATCGCGATACCTCGGCATGGCTACTCCGACCGCTTGCACGCGGTTCAGTGACAACTACGACCTGAAGGAGGAGCTGGGCAAGTAAGTGCAACAACGTTCTTTCTACCCGTGCATGTGTATAATACCGCTGTCGACGTTGTTCCGAAACCGCAGGGAGAACGGTGCCGAAGAGAGACGACACAGAACAGAAAGAGAGAGGAGACACGACGGTGTATCCGTTTAACGTTACACGCGCGCGTGTGTCGCAACGCGTGTGTCCGCCTCTGTTCAAGTTTCTTTTGGCTCCGCGTATTTACGTGTACCGCTACTCCTGTCTCGCTCTGTCCCTCTGTCCGTCCCTCTCGACGGTGTCTCTCGCGGCTGTCCTATTCGCCCCGTGTTGTTTTTATTTAGCGAGGCTCGTGTCACGACTCGGGCGAGCCCGTCCAGAGTCCGCAATGTCACGACGATGCTTCACGCTCGTCGTACGCAGTCATCGTCTTCTTCCTTCTCGCTGTCTGACGGCCCACGGTTCGAACCGTTCGATGGCTAGCAGACGACGCGGTGTCGCGTCGGCCATGATTATTCCCTGCGTAGACACACGGGGACTCCCTGTGCTCTCCTGCCCCACTCCCACCGCTTATCGGTCTCTTTTTATCCGCGTTCCTCGCCCGTGATCTTGCACCGCGAAATTCGCCGGCCGCGACCACCCCCGCAGGTCCTAGTGGGAAAAATTAGGGGCATTATCGTGGGGACTTCCAATTTTCGGAGCGGTCCTCGACTCGGTCGTTGCTCCAGGTGCTAACAGGGAGGGAAGTATCTCACGAAGTCCCTACAGTCTAGCCTAGGGTCTAGGAAAGTCTAGCAAGTGGGCCGACGTTTTGTTGATAGAACAGCCGCCGGGTTGTTTTGCGTGGCGGAGGGTGGAGAGTGTCTAGTGGAAAATCGGGTCTGTCGGCCATGAACGGATTTAGGTTAGCCGAGCGTGTGTGCCACTAGGGGAACCGTGGAGGGTCCCCGGATTCTTGACCCGTCCGCTTGCTCTGACATTGAGGATCCCCGCGCCGATGTGTCACACACACCCCTCATCTACGATGTACTTGTTCAACCTGCTCCCACCCGGCAACCCGCTACTACCTACCCGCTCCACGCTATTTAACCCGGCAGAGCGCACCCTCGCACGAGGCCGTGCGTCCCTCCTCGCTCGCACGGGAGACACCCCGTTGCATTTCGTCTATATTTAAGCGGCACGGCCTGTCTGCTCGTGGCTCAGCCTCTATATATAAAGCGTCAGGGCCTGACGGTAGCTGGTCTCGGTAGCCGCGCACGTTTCTCTCCCGTCGAAAACCCGAGGCATCCGCATCGTACGCGCGGATCTGTCACCGAATCAATACGATGTCGTCGCGCCGCTTTTTACCTTCCTCCCTCACCCCGCACACCCGACATCTTACTGTCTACCCCTTCTCGGTCTCTTTCGACCGCTTCCTCGCCGAACAGCCCATGGTGTTTCCGCTCCGTCCACTGGCGGATGTCCTCTCCGTGGACACCTCTCGCAGGAATGTCAGACCCAGAGGGTAAGCTCTCTTTGGCAGGTGGTCGACAGCCCACCCGATCCCGAAAAGCCACTAGTCGTGAAGCTGGATGTACCGAGGCTGATCTTCAGTTGCTGGCACACAGGGTTCTATACTTTCTCCCGAGTATGATAGGAGAGAGGGTGGGAATACCCATCTTATTTTTTAACTCTTTGGCAGGTGGTCGACAGTCCACCCGGTCCCGAAAAGCCACTAGTCGTGAAGCTGGATGTACCGAGGCTGATCTTCAGTTGCTGGCACACAGGGTTCTATACTTTCTCCCGAGTATGATAGGAGAGAGGGTGGGAATACCCATTTTATTTTTTAACTCTCTTTGGCAGGTGGTCGACAGCCCACCCGGTCCCGAAAAGCCACTGGTCGTTGAAGCTGGGTCTACCGAGGCTGATCTTCAATTGCTGGCACACAGGGTTCTATATTTTCTCCCGACTATAATAGGAGAGAGGGTGGGAATACCCATTTTATTTTTTAATCTAGAAGTTCTCATAAATGGAATAAACAAACGTAGGAATTTAAGGAATGTGCTATATAAAGATAAATATTGCGAATTGTACACAATAATCTTCAATGCCAGATAGCGTCCCTCCATTCTCGTTCTTCGGCTTCTTTTTCTTCATCTAGAAGTTCTCATAAATAACATAAACAAACGTAGAAATTTCCTGTGGAGTGTGCTACATAAACATGAATATCGCGAATGGTACACAATGATTTTCAATGCCAGATAGCGTTCCTCCATTCTCGTTCATCAATTTCTTTTTTCATCTAAAATTTGTTCATCTAGAAGTTCTCATAAATAAAATAAACAAACGTAGGAATTTTAAGAATGTGCTACATAAACATAAATATCGCGAATGGTACACAATGATGTTCAATGCCAGATAGCGTTCCTCCATTCGCGTTCTTCGGCTTGTTCTTCAGCAAGCTTTGCTGCTGCATCCGATTTGATAATGAAGCGTTAACCACGTTCAAGAATAGGACACGGTCGATGCACCACCTTACACGTTCAATCAATCGTCCGAGGGTGACATGGAAATTCCACTTAGGGGTTGAAACAGCTCGGCAATGGAAAGTCGTACGCGTCCTTTCTCATGAGCTTGCAGCCTATTAGAATTGGAAGGTCTCAAAAATGCGTGGGGGCTAAGTAATGCTAATTTGGATATTGTCGCATAATGGTCGGAAGATTAACAAGTGTATTCCATTTTATAATAAATGTTCAAGTGACGCTGATTTATGCGTCCAATCAATCGGCCGAGGGTGACATGGAAATTCCACTTAGGGGTTGAAACAGCTCGGGAAAAGAAAGTTGTATACGTCCTTTCCAACTAGTTTGGCTGTCTTCGTTTGCTGGAAGGTCTCAAAGGTGTAACAAGAGACATTACCCAAGTGTAACACGCCGATTCTTATGAAATTTATAGAGGATATAGTTTGTTGAAAAATATTTCACATGTGTTTTTCTTTAGCTGCTGAAATTCATGTTAAGGCCATGAAAATAGCCCTCAAAGTGGGAACACTATCTCTGCTAATATCTCGGGAACTAGATGGTCCAGGACAATGATTTTTCTTAATTTGTGTGTTTACGATCAAGGAATGCAGTCATATGAAAAGATTTCAGAAAAAACTATTTGCTTATATTTTTTATTAATTGTTTATCGATATTCATGTAATATTTTGTACGTAATCTATGGACCAAAATAGAGGACACCTGGTTTCGTAATTTATTTGGTTTGTCATTTAACAATAATTATTAAATATATAACATTTTCGCCCCCTTAACATGAATATCAGCAGTTAAAGAAAATACGAGTCAAATATTTTTCGATCTATATCATGTATAAATTTCAAATTAAAATTGGCGTGTTACACTGTCGCGCGAAGTGTATTGAATTCTATAATAAATGTTCAAGCGACGCTGATGTTTGTTTGTCGAAAAATTGACCACGTCGCGTCATGTCAGTTTTTGCGGAGCGGGTTGTCGACGAATGTTATTGCCATGGAGTCGGCCCGATGGACACGAGTAGGTCGCCGGGACATGTGGCGGTTTCCTATTTGGGTTTTGAGTGGACCTCGGTGTGGCATAGGTATCGGTCTCGTGTCACCCGTGACCCCGAGTGACCTCGACTCCGGAACCGGCCAAGTTGTTAGGCCGTGCACTAACACGCCGGCGAAGATGGAACATTTCTGACCACACCCCCGCGTCTTTTTGGCCGAGTTTCCGCCACGGTCGATAAACACCGACCTGTGGGTACGGCACACGCGTTACGCTGTGTCACCTGTCCACACGGTGACTCGTCACCTATTCAATTAGCCGATCAGACCAGGTACCAAATTTTCTCTGATCGTGTTCGAAACTCGCCATTTTCTTCGACTCTTTTGGTAGCCCATGACTAGTGACCATTTATTTTTTCCTCAAGACGAGACATCTACGTAAAAGAAATTTAGTGCGCCCTTTTTATACGTAAAAGTGATTCGAATGACCTCTTTTTTTAGCGAAAATATCGCTGCGCTACTAGGCATTACCGCCGGGTGATTTTTAGATTTTGCGCGTCCTTTTGAAATTGTTACCGTGCGTTGCTTTCTTTCTAAAAACGGGACATCTCGGCGCCCCGAAGCTGTGTTTGGGGACAACGGGACAGGCTACCTAAAAACGGGACGGTCCCGTTAAAAACGGGACGTATGGTCACTTTATCCATGACTAGACTACGGATTTTATGCATTTATAGCAAAATTGAGCGGATAAAATTTAAAATAGTGGGAGAGTTGAATGAATTCAAAGATACCAATACCCTACTGGCATTTATGGTTGCCATTTTGTTGAAACGTGGTGTCATCTGTCCATTCGGTGCCTCATCATCTATTCAATTAGCCGATCAGACCAGATACCTAATTTTCTCTGATCGTGTTCGAAACTCGCCATTTTCTTCGATTCTTTCGGGTAGCCCATGACTAGACTACGGATTTCATGCATTTATAGCAAAATTGAGTGGGTAAAATTTAAAATAGTGGGAGAGTTGAATGAATTCAAAGATACCAATACCCTACTGGCATTTATGGTTGCCATTTTGTTAAAACGTGGTGTCACCTGTCCACTCGATGCCTCGTCAACTTTCCAATTAGCCGATCAGACCAGGTACCTAATTTTCTCTGATCGTGTTCGAAACTCGCGATTTTCTTCGACTCTTTCGGATAGCGCATAACTAGACTAGTAAATTTTATGCATTTGTACCAAAATCGAGTGGGTGCAATTTAAAATACTGGGAAGATCGAATGAATCCAAGGATGCCAATATATTATTCTCCATCCATTAAGATGATTAAAAAAGGAAAGAATTTTCTGATTCAGACAATTTTTATTTTGCATAAAGATCCGCGGTCTACCCACGACAGAATAGCCTCGTGTCTATTAACCCTATGTGACTAGAAATGTGTTCCACGTCGACTGCAAGAAGCAGAAACCAAGTAGGAATGTCTTTCTTTAGTAACTTCGATAAGTCCGGTGAAGTGGTACATCGATTTCCTTCGCTACTTCCTTTCCTGTCGGTGGCTCGTGCTGCGATCTAAGTAGAAACGGTAATTCATGGACAGACACGCTCGCGCCTGTTAACCCTAGGTGGCTGAAGATTCGATAAGCTGAAGGCGATACATCGATCCAATTTTTGCGCACTTTAAATTACAAATTGCAGCTACTAGTTTTAAGGGAGTAGATTTTAGAAATTTGTAAGTTTTAGAAATAGAAGACTGCTTTCTTCAGGATAGCAAGGGTGCGGGATTCGCGTTCACATTTCTCGATAATACAAAAATGGAGTTTCTCAGTAGTCAAAAACGCTAGATAGAAGATCGCTCTAGGACGCTATCGCTCTCAGAAGTCAGTGGCGGCTCAAGTTAAGTGGAGGCCCCAAGCGGTAAAAATTTTGGGGCCTCCAAACTCAAGTTAGAAATAGAAGTCGCAAGAAAACTCTCATAAACTTATTAACAAAAAAGAAAAGTAATGAAAAATTTCATACCGTTACACATTAAATAGATTTGTTCAAAAATTTATACAGTAAACGCTCCTTTACTGTCCAATAGCCTTGCTTAGCACGGACAGTGATCGTCTATTTACACTATTATACACTATTTTTGATTTATGACTCGAGAGCCGAACATAGAGAAGGACAGAAGAGCAGTGGAGTGGGTAGGCACTGAACAGTGATCGAGCCCACGAAACCGGACAGTAAAGGGACGTTTACTGTAAATTTATTTAAAATTCGGGGTCCTATTTTAAATCACGGTTAAATCCGCCACTGTCAAAAGTCCTATTTTTTCGTTTACGAGGCGTAATTTGCATTATACAGCAGCGTAATTTGCATTATTCATTATAGTGACTCCCATTAATATTCGGATACTCTTAAAAAGACGATAACTTTTTAAATATTGTACTATACGATCTGAACTTTTTTGGGAAGCTAGAGCATTTAGTTTGATGCAGGATGAGAAAAAAATTTTTTTCGAAAATTGCAATTGATCGGAATTGTAGAGAAAATATTAAAAGTTGCATTTTACAACTTTTTTATGTGGACCTATATTGAAAATTTAAAAAATACGTTTTGCAGATCTATGTTAATTAAACATATTCTGAAAATTTCGTCAAAATCGGTCGATGTTGCATTGAGCTACAAACGTTTAAAGTATGTAAAAATTGCAGATTTTCAAGATTTTCGGCCTATAACTGCAGTAAATCTAAGGATTCTTACATCTTTCAATGCCCGTCATTTTTTCCCGCATCAACCGATTTCGATGAAACTTTCACAGTGCATATAATTGACACAGATTTACAAAACGTATTTTTTAAATTTTCAATATAAGCCCACATAAAAAAGTTGTGAAATGCAACTTTTAGTATTTTCTCTGCAATTCCGACAACTTGTAATTTTTTTCAAAAATTTTAGTAATGTTGTGCAGCAAACCGATTGTTTTAACTTCCCAAAAAATTTCAGATCGTATGGTCTAATATTAAAAATGTTGTCGTCTTTTTAAAAGTGTCTGAATATTAATGGGAGTCACTGTAGCTATTTTCATAGCTACATGCTGCCAAACATTGCAAATTACGCCTAATAAACGAAAAAATAAGGCTTTTGAGGCCGATAGCGCCCTAGATCGATCTTTTATCTAGCGTTTTTGACTACTGAAAAACCCTATTTTTGTATAATCGAGAAACAAGAACGCAAATCCTGCAGCTTGCAATCCTGGAAACGAGCTTGCCGTCTTAAAATATAGTAATTGGACTTGCGATTTCTTTTCGACCGATTATTTTTCGGCGATTGATAGATCCTATATCAACAACGATCACCGAGACGCCTGTGTTTCCATGGTTGATCCCCGGAAGCTGTGGGAACAATGACGACAAAGCGAGGCTAACCGTCTCTGTCTCGCTCGGATAGCGCGAGACTAGGGGAATCTAATTCAAGCCACGGACTTGCAATTAGGTTCGGTTGATTTAGAATATTGTCCGTGTTGGTAAACATTGGCCGGGAGCGGTTCTCGTTTGTTTCCGCGGGCCGCGAGAACGTTCCGCCGCTTGAATACTGAACAACTCGCGTTGCCTCTGCGCTCTCGGATGAATTCGACGACGATCAAGATCGAGCTGAAGAGAGGAATAGAGAAAGAAGCTAAGAGATTGAACACAAACCGGAAATGCGACGGTATTTCCGCGAGTCGTTCGGCCACGCTCGAATAATTCCCACCGCGTGGATCTCCGCACGCGTGCTGCCATAATCAAAACAGCTCGCCGCCCCCGCGTTGAATAATTCAACCGGGTCAGCCGAACGGAAGCCTTTCCTTTGCTATCGATTTCTCGCGCCGACCGTGAAGATACGACGAAGAAAACCGAGCCATCAACAGAGACCTGTCCGCGTTTCGACTCTCGCCAAGGCTTTTCCGGGATTGAGCGCCCGATTAGGCTGGAGAGATCCCACGGGAACCCGGATAGATCGTAGACCGACGCCGATCGATGTCGAACCCCTTCTCGATTTATGGCGATTCGTCCCGCATCCGAATCTTTTGGTTTTTCTTCTAACGAGAATACACCGCGCGGTCTGTGATTTACAGTGGATAACAGAAGTAAGTAAACACTCATACTTTCAATAATGAAATCACGTATTTCATTTCGAAATTTCATCAGTTAATCATTAATCAATTATCCGATTGACGATTACAATTGAAAAGATCGTTTCGAAAAGATTGTAATCGTTGACCGCAATTAACGACTAAACTAGGAGTTTAATTGTTAATTGCGATTAAAACGATTGAAGTAGAAATTTATTCATCAATCGTTGATTAAATTTTAGCCCAACCCTGATTTTATACCACGCTTTACGCGTTCTCAAACAGGTCTTTGAAATAGCGTTCATTCGTCAACGATTTTTAAGTGTTTCAAGGAAATTGCGTCAATTCTTACATTGCAGAAGCTTTTCAAGTAGAGCACTTTCGCATAGATTTTATTTCGTTATCATCTAAATTAGTATAGTTATTAATATTTGAACTTAAAGTTTTTTTTATACTATTGAGTAATATCCAGTGCTTTTTTTGTTATCATTACATTCGATAAAGGTTTACGATCATAGTGCAAAAGGAATTAGTCCCAGATTTACACATATTGAAGATTTATAACTAGACTAGACAGATCTTTATGCAAATTAAAAATTGTCTGCATCGATTGCAAGAGATAGAAACCAAATCGAATGTTATTTCCTTTAATGATTTTAATAGAGGAGAAATTATATATTGACATCTCTGCAATTTTTAAAATTTTTCAACAATTTTGAATTTCATCTTCCCAATTTTTCTATATATGCATAAAAAGATCCGCAGTCCATTTATAATCAATTTAAGTAGAAATGAGAAATGAAAAGTAATAGTATAAGAACTTAAACATTTCTTAAAATATATATTTACTTATTATGACTTATTCGTCATCTACATATTTAGTATTAAATTAATGAATTACATCATTTAAAAATAATTTACAATTATTGCAAAAATAATTCTTTCCAGCTTTTCGGTAGAAGTACTCCATTATTATTATTTTTCGGGATAATAAAAGCAACGTATTATTATCACATTTTGATTAAATATATTAAGGTATAAATATACATATCACGCACCCACGAACTACACATAGGTACATGTCGATAAACAAGAGCTCGTGTATAGCACTTATTGTCTTACATTTTCTTACATCAGGAAAAGATGTTTCGAACAAAACAGAGTTGAACAGTATTTACACATCTACAAAAAATCTATATATAAAAAGAATTTTTTTTGATTTCTTAAATATTAAAATACATTTTTGATTTCATAATGTTATAGCTGACGTTAAGACGAATTCAATGACCTTATATTATGACCGTGAGCCTGTAAATAATGCTATAATATTGTTTTTCGACTTTTCGGGTCAAATACCCCACTATGAGTCGGTCAAGACCGTGTGATTGGAAATTGTTAGTTTAATTCAGTGCAGAAAGGCCCGAGCATCGATTACAAAAATTTATTGATTCAACAAATTTTTTTATTCGTCAATCGTTGATTGAATTTTTGCCGAACTCTACCTCGAGTTTCTTGCGACCGACTTCACAAAAATGTTGATTCCGCGCGAAGATCTGTCTGCCGATAACCAGCGCGGTTCTCCGGCTGATTAGAGCGAACGATCGAACGCCTTGCGTTTATTTCAACGTGCTCGTAAGCCTGGGGACACGCGCACAGCATTCCCACGACCGATTCGCTGAGCCTTTCAATCCGCATCACTCTCGGAGAATTCATCAATCACCCGGCTGCACCGTGCACCCTGCACCCTCGCCTCCTCCGCGCCTCCGTTTTAAATAACCAGCCCGCGGGGGTGGCAAGGGAGAACAGGCGAAACGCGGTTTATTTGAGCCAACGATGGGAAAACCAGACACAGACAATCGGGTCATCCCTCGAGCGCCGGGAATATGGAATATGTTCCGATGGTGAGCGCGGATAATTGCGATGTCGGCCAGGATTCTGCTCTTACTCGCGATTTTTTCCTTTTCACCAGGGTTGTTTCGCTGATCCACTATTCTACCTCCGTGTTTGACTATCGTCGCTCTTTCTACTGGAAATCATTGTTTCTCGGGGTTGCGAGAAATCGTTTCCCTCGACGCACAGAGCCTCTACGTATAAAATAGGCGGAATTCATTCAAGAGCATCGTGAAACACGTTCAAACTCGGTCTTATCGCAGGTTAATACTTCGAGATAGACTGAGAAAGACATATATATCTAATCTTATTCGTTAAATAAATAGTGTAGACTGTACTATTGCTGGCGCTGCAGTAGTTATTGGCACTTTTGATTTAAACAGCAAATATTAAGAATTCCTGGTATAGAAAATCAGTTTTTATTGTTTCTTATTTGTACTCATTCAGAAAGTTCGTAGCCTAACAATGAAATGACATGGAATAATGAGTCAAAATACATTTATTCTTCAGTATATTCTCCCATAAGCTGAATACATTTTTTCCAGCGATTTTCTAATTCATTTACCCCATCTCTGAAATGATTTTCCTCGAGACCTCTAAAATACTCATCTATGGCTGCTATGACTTCTTCATTTGATAGAAAACGCCTGCCATGTAGGAATTTTGGTGCACAGAGATTGATAACACTGATAAATACCCTAAAACATGGATAGCCTTTCCCCTTAATAGTAATCAACCAACACGTCTGTTCACGAACGACTGTCTCTACTTAGGAACCCTAGAACGAACTAGCTCTTACTTCTCGCAACAAAGGCAGCCCATTTTTCCAGGGAAAAATCGCCGAGTTGGTCGTCGATCGGCGAAAGAGGCGGCTGATCTATATCCGTCTGGATCCAATTCGATCGGCGGTTCACGGCGGTGCCGGTGCTTACGGCCTCGCCGATTCGTGTGTTAGTTTTGGCAACGATATGCGCTGACATTAAGACCGTAGGTAAATATTGGCTCTATCGGAAGCCACGAGGGAAATGCCAATTCCCGGTACGAAGTAGCGTATTCGACACATTTCCAAAATCATTTCTCTCGAGTTCCTCCCCGCGGTTGCAATTTATTTCCTCCCGCGATGCCATGCATCTTCGAAAGAATGAAACAGAAAACCAGACCGTATGCCCAGAAAATTATAGTAGGGGAGACCGGGGCTAGTTGACTAATGGGTCTAGTCGACTAATCCATTCTAATTGTAATACTATAAAGTAGATGATGCTGCTTTCCGCGGTATTGAAACATAGGAATGACTAGCTCACCATGCAATGTGTTGTCGTGACCGAAACTTGCGTGTTATACCAATAGGAATAAAAAATCTGAAAACATCGGCGGTAAGAAAATATTTTTGTTTCGACTATTTATCAATTTTTGTCCATTAAGTATTGCTTGATATTTTTTCATGATTAGTTTTATGGAAATATGATGCATTGACTATAATTTGAGCTATTTTATTTTATCCGGTGCATCGAGGTTATGCACGCGTGGCCCTTGCAATGATAAAAATGTCGAACGGGGCTACTCGACTAAGCATAGGATTTACGTGATTCAAGAAAGATTCCTTGTCCTCAGAATCGGAAGATGATTCAGAATGCTTGATCTGCAATGAATCTTACACTGATAGCGTTTGCGGTGAAAACTGAGTGCAGTGCACACGTTGCAGCAAATGGGCTCACGAAAAATGCATCCGATGCGTGTATTAATTGTGACTCGGATGATGATTTGTAAGCCTAATCTGGCTTAATTTTGCCTACAAATCATCATCTGATTCACTAGAGTAGATATGTATGAACAAATAAAAATTTAAGTATTGTTAATACTATTGTTTTTTCTTAAACACTTAAAAGTAACTGTTAAGTCAACTAATCCCATCAGATATGTCGACTAATCCCACAACCGGGGTTTCTTGACTTATTGCTCTCGCTAATCTAAATTTGATTAAAACTACAACTAGGTTCAATCACAGCGATTTTCAAAATTAAATCTGTATACCCAAGTCAATGTGCAAACTTTTGGTGTACAACAAGTCAGCAAAATACTAATGGTTTATTGGTAAAAATTAAATATGTTCAAAGTTAGTCAACTAGCCCCGGTCTCACCTAGTGTCTTGGAATTTTGCTTGGACTATGAAGGAAAAGATTGGAATTCCCACCAATTTCAATTACATCGTTCGCATTGGTCAAAGAAGAACATAACTTTCACAACTTGAGAAAGAGGAAGAGAAGAATAATCAGTAGTATTTTATTTCGGCCTCGTGACAAAGAAATTGGACTTGGTTTACAGTTTTCTTATCTATGTCATCCCTCCATCCATCCATCCATCCATATCGATGTTAATCTATCCTAATATCTTACATTTAATATTGCCTCTCCCTCTCTCCTTTTGATTATTTCTTTCTTCTTTCTCTCGATACAGTAAACGCCCCTCTACTGTCCGGGTTCGTGGGCACGATCACTGTTCAGTGCCTACCCACTCCACTGCTCTTCTGTCCTTCTCTATGTTGGGCATTCTATTGAAGTCTCGCTCGGCGCGGTGGACGCACTCATAATCAAAAATAGTATCCGGGTACGATCACTGTCCGTGCGAAACACAGCCGTTGGACAATAAAGGGGTGTTTACTGTAGTGCTAAAATGAACTGTTAGATCGAGAGAATCGTCGAACGTATCGATCGCACGTAGAATTGACGCGTCCTCAGAACAATTGCGATCACGACAATAAAACGGTGCAACAAGGCTTCCGAAAAGTGGAGCACCGGTCGAGAACGAATAGAATTATCCGGAGCTGTTCGCGTTCCAGGATGCACGGTCGATCGCGGACGCATCATAATCACGGCGAGGAGGACGTCGCGCGTAATTTTTGCCTCGTTGAGCCGCAACGTTTACACGCCTCGTAAAATTCCGCTCAGTCCTCGCGTAATTAACGACACGGGCTATCGGACCGTCGTCGCAGCGGCGCGGCGCCTTCACGCTTCTCCGAACCGCGTCGATTTTCAATCTTCATCGACGCCTCTCCTCTCGACACGAAAACCGAATTTCCAAGGAAAATCACCGGCGCGATTATTCGCGGGGCGGGAACACACAGATCGGAGATTTAAAGGCTGTTGTAGCGTTAAAACGCGACTTGTTCAGCCCCCTATCCCGCCCCACCGTCCCCCCGCGACAACGCGAACCTGTTGAACGGTAAATTGCTGGATTTACAAGGATTATTGCCGTCGCGGTCCGTGTTAACGACGCTCGAAGCTGGGATTTTCATTCTTAGCGGCGTGTTGTTCCGGTTGTTTCCTACACGCCGGGGCGGAGTTCCCCTCCTTTTTACCACGCTTATTATTATTACCACGCTTATATTAGCTTGCCGAGTTGTTCTTGTATTCGTCAAATCTTGTAATCGAATTTTAAACCACTTCCCGATGAGCTAGAGACTTGAAACTTTAAACATACTTCAGAACTGGATGACAATGCAATACTCGTTTTCTTGTCTGTCTGTTCGTCTAATAACGAGTTATTAACGAAAAACGAGGATCAATCAGTGCGCGTGTACTACGGACAGATTCCGGCTCGGCCAATGCCAACGCCTGGCTATCCGGGGCCTGTCCTCTGATTGGGTCCATGTTAACCGTCACACCTCGCCGCGCGACGCTCGGTAGTACGTGATCGCGTTCAGCGATCCTCACGCCGCGCGCCATACTCCACTGGCCCACTTCGCACCGAGATAAGGCTGCAGCGGACTGACCAACTAGTCGAATATTTTTACAAAAGATCTTGGTTGAAGTGGTAAATAAAATCGATTACAAGGTATATAAAGACTAAAAAGTAGAAAATAAATAATATATACAAAAAAATATTCTAAAAACCACGCTTATATACAGGGTGTCCCGAATTTAAATGGCAAAACTTCAGGAGCGTGTAGGGGACCGAAAAACGAATAACATTTTTTCGTTTGAGGCTCCGAGAAAGTCGAGTTTGAAAATGCAGCGAACACGTGCTATTGCGTAGAAATCATCTGACGCGTTTGACCATGATCGACCAATTCTACTTTGTGCATATACTAAAGCACGCGAACCTGGCAGAACTGTAAACTCGATTTTCTCGAAAACGAGGCGTCAAATGAAAAAATGTTATTCCTTTCTTCCGATTTATATGCACATGTAGAATCACTCCCTGCCCGCTTGTACATGTTATTCGACCGCACCCTGTATATATGTATAAGCATGGTTTTCAAAAAGTCTTTTTTATAGATTTTTTTCGAATCGGATCCACTAAAGTTTAGTGACTAAACTGTCCCCCACAGTTCTTCGCACTTGGACCTTAACCGGCTCGATGTCGACCGAGGACTTAGCCCAAAGTCTCCCATCCGTATAATCTCGATCGAACGCAAACTGTCCCCCTGTCTGACACAATTAACATCGACTTAAGGGACCACGAACAAGTAAAACCTCGTTACTCGCTCGTCGCCCCTGCGTCTCGATACGTTTCGGATTGTTCCAGGTTTCTTTGCGACATTAACCCGTTCCTCTGCAATATCATCCGTTAAGTGGTAGGTGGAGTGGTAGCTAAAGTGGGAGAAATGGGAGACTGCCTCAGAAGTACAGTAAACGCCTCTTTACTGTCCAACAGCCGTGTTTTGCACAGACAGTGATCGTACCCGGACACTATTTTTGATTTATGACTGCGTCTACCGCGCCGACCGCGCCAGTGTTTTTTCAATTCGAAGCATTTTAAATTATATCGAACGGACTTGGGCTGTTTCAAATTTTATGACAAATCTAGCTGTTAATTTTGAAAGTGGCTTAAGTCCATTCTTGGTAAGAAGACACATATTATTCATTTAATAATTGCTATTATTTTAATAGGAATTGTAAATTTAACTCTCTTAGATACACTGAAGGAGTGCGATACATTGGTATCCTATACCTATATTTTTAATTCCATTGAAACGCAAACTCTTAAATATATCTCAATTTAAACTTAAATGAACTTAGGCCACTTTCAAAATAAACGGCTCATTTAGAAAGCACCGGACCAATGTGGCCGTTCTGGACGCAGCGGCGTCGTCGGGCGGATATCAGCGTCGCGTTATGAATTTCCCTTGTTCCTTATCCGCGGAATTACGTGCGCGTCGGTTCTGTACCGTTCCGTTCCTTGTCGTTCCGTTCCGTCTGTGGAAAGCGGCGAAATTGCCTCGTAAAGCAGGGAGCCCAGCGAGCGGTAACGGCTGGTAAAAATGTCGTCTTTAAAGACCGTAAAAACTAAGGGCGCCTCGTAATTCCCGCGACCGTCCCCCGGAGGGTTGTGGGTGGGTCGCCGTCAAGGCGGGACCGGATTATCTTCGCCTCCACGGGGAAAAGTCGGGCTTTGTGCTCGGCCCCAGCAATCGGCCCGAATTCTTGCGAAATTGCGGCCTTGTCGCGTCGCCTCGAGATTCGAATTGTTTCGCAGGGCTCTCGCGTAAACTCGAACGAATGGGCCCCGGTTTCAACGGGGGATCTTCTTCTCCGCGTAAAATTCAATTTCAAACTCCGCCTCGTCCAAAGAAACCGAGCAGACCGAGAGGCACGTGTTCCATCGACAGTTTCTCTGGATAGTTGCGCTCCATAGAGCTGCTCTCGTTCATTTCACAGCTACTCCGAACATTTTCAGTCTTAGCAGCTAGAAAACTGTCCCTGGGTCTACTATCCGATAACTTCTTCGGAATCATGCTCGTTGGAAACCGATTTGTCTTCGCTCTCTGCAACTTCTTTTTCTTTTAACCCTTTCCACTCGGAGCTATTTTAACTGGAAAATTAGACATTCCTTCCGATCTAGAATAATTTCATTGTATACGATTCTTTTCATTGTATGCATATGAAATTGATATAATACCTCGTACAATAATTAAGTGTGTAGTAATTGATTAGTAGACAGCGGATTTTATGCATTTATGACAAAAATGAGAAGGTGGAATTTAAAACAGTGAACACATTAGAAGAGTTTAAAAATGCTGTCATATTATTTTCAACCTATTAAATGTATTCACGAAGAAAATAAATTCCTACCTCGCTTCAGTTTGTTGCAATTCAGGTACAAAATTTTTACTTTCCATAAAGATCTGCTGTCTATTGATTAGATACCGACATATTTAATATTCGTCCTTTGCAGTCGGAGCTATATTAACTGGAAAATTAAACATTTCTTCCGATCTAGAATAATTTCATTGTATATGATTCTTTTCATTTTATGCATATGAAATTGATATAATATCTCGTACAATAATTAAGTGTGTAGTAATTGATTAGTAGACTGCGGATTTTTATGCAATTTATAGCAAAATTGAGTAGATGAATTTCAAAGTCGTTGTAAAATTTAAAAAATTGAAGACATCAATATATGATGTATCGATCATATGATGTGTCAATATAAGAAGATTTACTGTACTTGTCTTGATACTCGTCTATCGAAATATCGTTATATCGGAATAATTATATCGGTGACATCTTTCTTTGATTAAATTATTGAACAAGAAACGTTCTAATTTTAATTATTGACTCCAATCAATTTTTTATGCTGTATGTGGTAGACTGTGCATTGTATGCATTTCCGAGAAAAATGGGTAGATCGAATGCAGAGCAGTAGAAACACTCGAACAATTGAAGAACATTATTTCCAACTGATTAACCCTCGCAAGGTAAGGTCTAATAACACATAAATATTAAGATGGGGTCTCTTAGACCCCAACAAATGAATTTCATAAATAGCCTCGTTTTTAATAAATTTGGGATAAAGAATAACACAGTAAAAAGTAAACAAACAGATTTAATGTTATTCTTGATTTTTCTATTAAAATTTATTCTTGATTAAATTTTATTTGTTGCTTTTTAATCTTCACTCTACGTATAGGGGCGTAAAACGTACCCCAAACTAACAAAAACGTACATGAAAAGTTGCCAAATGAAAAATTTCCAAAGTTCTCTTAGAAATGCTATCTGTGACATATTTCACACATGATTAAAGAAAATTGGAAATAATTAAATTCATTAATTTTATTCACAGAGAATTTTTATATGTTCAATATATGTATTTATACGTCATTTATATGTATAAAAGTTAACAGACAAGTATACAAATACTTAAAAAATTTGAAACATATCACAGACAGCATTCCTAAAATATTTTTGGAAATATTCCATTCGTCAACTTTCTATTTGCTTTTTTATCAGCCTGGTTGACCATACACAGAGGAAATAAATTGTTAATAAAGAAACGTATGTCTGCGTGGTTGCTATATCTTGAACCGATATCTTGCAGATAAATTTTATTTCGCATACAAACCTGCGATCAACCAATCACAGCGAGGAGAATCGTTCCCAGAACGAGGTTCGACTATCTCCGATCGAAGAAGGTCGAAGCAAGATCGACTCCCACCGAATTGAAAGGGAGATTATCCGAAATTCGGCGAGGCCAATGTTTCGCAGTCTTGTAAATTCGTCGCGAAAACTCGCCAGAGGGTTGTAACGGGGACTACCACTTCGGGAAAGCCGGGATCGATCGAGAGAGAGAGAGAGAGAGAGAGAAATAGAGGAATAAAGGAGAAGACGCGAGGAAAGATAGAAAGAGGGGTACAAGTACGTATCCCGGCGCGCGCGTTTTATCTCGGAAGTTCGAGATACGGCACCGGCAATAAAAACACCGTAAACTCCGACTCGATAACTCCTCCTTGATATCGATTTATCCGCGGAGCGCGTCGCAACGGTCCCCAATCGCGCGTGCGACGATAAAGAACAGAGGCCAAGGGAGATTGAGCCCGCGCCGATCCATGAATACTAATTTAGTTGCTTATTTATTGGTCGGGGAGTCGATCACGCCGGAAGATGGATGCGGAACGCGACGGAAATTAAAAAAGATATTCCCGGCGCGCCTCCAGTACTCGTTTCCCTCTGTATCGTCGCGCGCCGCCGTCAGAAACGTTCTCCATAAACATATACAGGGTAGGTCCGTTGCCACCTCAAATATCTTTGTTGTTTTTAAAGATACGTCAAATGTCTGCAGGACAAAGTTGAATGGTAAAATTCGATCATACGATACCAACAATTCATTTTAATCAGAAAAGTCATTTCAATCAGAAAAATGCCACAAACAAGTTGCTCAAAGTCCCATAAAAAAATAATGAATTAAATAAAAACAAGGTCCAATCGGATCGTGGCGTTGGCATTGGCCGAGCCGGAATCGGTCTGCTGCAGCCGCGCTCTGATTGGTCCGTGTTTTTCTTTAATAACTCCATAGCGTGGCCGCGGAGGACATTTTCGCAGAGGAAGGAGGAGTCAGCCCTTTCAAGGCAGCCTGTAGAAAAATATTCTTGGAGTCCACTAACGCTGTTTCCGTACTTCTTTCATACTTCTTCCATACTTCCATACTTCTGAACATTTCGAGCAGAAAAGCTGGTGGAGTCGACTTGGTCAATATATACAGTGAACCACAGTAATATTCGGACACTTTTGAAAGGACGATAACTTTTTTAATATCAATTTTTTTGAGAAGTCGGTACAATTAATTTAACACAAGATGTGAAAGAGAGATGAGTCTCGAATGGTGAAGAAGAGTGGTGAGGGTTAGTCGAAATAGGGGATGAAAATTTCAGTTCGAACGAAATCCTCAGGCTCGATTCTGAAGGTCCACTAGCAAAGAGCGGGTTTGAATCGTCAGTGGGACAGTTTCTAGGATTGGCAGCGAGCGTGCCCGCAACAAGAAAGAGAGAGGGAGAGAGAAGACAGAGGCGAGAGCGTGCCGGGTTATCGATCGGCAGCCGCCTCGGGAATATCTCCAGGGAGGAACCTGCAGGACACGTGAGTTACCCTCTTAGACCGAATGGATCCGAGCTGAGCCGAACCCTAGACCAGACACATTAGCCCTATGGATCCGCTAACAGAAATTTCTGTAACGAGAGCCGAGCACCGGCTCCCTGAGGAGTTGTCCTGCACGCTTCCTGCCCTACCCTCTGTGTCGCGTCTTTCCGCCCAGCACGCTGAAGCCTTCCGTGAGAATCAAAAGCAATTTCATCCTCGCGTAAACCGCCATCGAAAGGACTCCAGGACAAAAGTTTCGTTGGAAGATCCTGTCGCTGATGTTGCGACCTGTTCTGCTCATTCTTCATTGGTGTCCAACACCAAATTTGTTTCACAAATACTGTTGGACGGCTCTTATAAAGTTTCTTGCGCTGATTCCGAATCTGCCCTTAATTTTTCTCCTACACGCACAGTCTTCGAGAAACATGACTTTGAAGAAAAAAATTATTTTTCGACTTTAAACAAGTACCATGATGTTATTATAAAAGGTATTGAATTGTTCTTTGCAGCAAAAGATTCTGTAGATTTTCCCGAATCCAGTGATATCCAATATTAATATATTATGAATGTTTGAACATGTTTAAACGATCATTAAAGATGGAGAGACGCCACTTTCGCACCAATTTCTAAGGATATTTTTGAATTTATTTCGAAAAATAAGAGTCCAGCGGAAAATCGAACTATATCACGCGAGCAGACTGATACCTTGAGAAACACCCCCATTTGAAGTTTCCAACATCGACGTTTTTGCCGAAGTAGAAAGCGAAATATCTTCCGACATGAGTTGCCATCAGTGATACTGTTCCACTAGCGCGGTTGTTCGGCGATTAAACGTGTTTAAACAATTATAATGTGTTAATATTGGATATCATTGGATTCGGGAAAGTCTACAGAATCTTTTGCTGTGAAGAACAATTCAATATCTTTTATAATAACATCACAATATTTGTTTAAAGTTGAAAAATATGTCTTTTTTTCAAACTCAAATTTCTCAAAAACTGTGCGTCTATGAGAAAAATTAACGGCGGATTCGGAATCAGCGCGAGAAACTCTATAAGAATCGCATAGTGAGAATCGAAACGTAATTCAATGAAAGGAACTTTGTATAATATAACAATATTACACAAGAACAACGTCACAACGTCACAACACTAAAATCTAATACTTTTGCTATTTTAAATGACTCATTTCAAATTACTCATTTTTGTCATAAATGCATAAAGATCCGCAGTCTAATAGTAATAAATAACAAAGCAGGAAGATTGACTTCATGGCAGGTTGTCGAGCGAAGAAATTCCCTTCTCCAAATTATTATTCGCCAAGCCATTTGCCATTCTCACGGAACAAGAAACTCCTTGAACGGTCAAAGATAATAATCGAACGTTCTTCGGGATCGACGATCCTCCGCATCCTCTTTCTCCCTCTGTGGAATTTATAAGAGCTATTTTTCGGTCGAACGTGTACGCGAGTTTCGACTTACCCTCGTGCAAGGGAGTAGAAGGTGGAATTCCGATGGGAACAATGAGATCGCGACAAAGGGCTGTAAAAAGGGTCGGTTCAAAGACGGAAAACGAGCGGAAAGAGCGGCGAAATCGAAAATCGCCGGTTCGCCGACGGAATCTTATCAGCGCGGGCTCGATAAGCCGGCTGATAAGTAGATACAGAATCGATCGGAGCGAATGCGATTCCGCTTGGCCTTCGAGTAGTCGAATATTAGGATGTTTCGAGCTAGGGGAAAATTGATGCTGGATTCGTTCGCAATATCCGAATGAGGGAATTGTCGGGGGTGGCTATGGGCCGGCGGAGAAGGCTCTCCATTCGATTCGAATCGAGACCGGTCGCGTGATCGTTTAATGAGATTTCACAGGGTGGTCGTTGACCGCGCCGCGCCGCGCCGTTCGCACAATTAATTAACGCGCTCTCGTTAATTCCTCCTAATTATTATGCGCCGCGGCGTATACTTACTCCCCGTTTCAGTCGACCGGATTACGATTCAACGCCAGCCCTTGGCGAAGACACAACTCAAACAACAACAAAAACCATCGAGTTTCTACAATTACTAGGTCATTCAGAAAGTTCGTAGCCTAACAATGAAATGACGTGACATAATGAGTCAAAATATGTTTATTCTTCAGTATATTCTCCCTTAAGCTCAATACATTTTTTCCAGCGATTTTCTAATTCATTTACCCCATCTCTGAAATAATTTTCCTCGAGATCTCTAAAATACTCATCTATGGCTGCTATGACTTCTTCATTTGATAAAAAACGCCTGCCACGTAGGAATTTTTTGAGGTTTGGGAACAAATGGAAGTCAGAGAGGGGCAGGTCTTGTGAATATGGTGGATGCTTCAAAAATTCATAGCGTAACTCCTTCAATTTGCCCATTGCAAGAATACCTTTGTGAGCCGTTGCATTGCCCTAGTGAAAAATTACTTTTTTCTTCGCTAAGCCAGGTCTTTTCTCCCGAATTTGTGCATCCAGTTTATCCAAAAGGTTTGAGTAATACTCTCCTGTTATTCTTTTCCCGGTTCGAAGGTAATCAATTAACAAAATTCCTTTTGCATCCCAAAAGACGGATGCCATGACTTTCTTTGTCGATTTTGACCACTTTGGCTGCTTCGGAGCTGAACGACCGGGCTCAGTCCACTCTGCGGTTTGTTGCCGCAATGCAGGATCATAGTGGTAAACCCAAGTCTCGTCCATGGTTACAAATCGACGCACAAAGTCAGTTTTATTTTTTTGCAAACGATCCAAATGTTGTTGAGAACATTTCACACGAATGCGTTTTTGATCTGAATTTAACGAATGCGGCACCCATCTTGTCAATAGCTTTCTCAAACCTAATTCATTAGTTAAGATCTCATGAACTGATCCAGTTAAGATGCCTGTGGCCTCAGAAAAATCAACCACAGTTAATCGGCGATCTTTCAAAACCAAATCATGGACATGATCAATCGTTTCTGAAGTGGTTGCAGTTTTTGGACGTCCTGAACGTGGATCATCATTAATGTCTGTACGACCATGTTTAAATAGAGCAACCCATTTTTTTACTATTGTATATGAAGGGGCACTGTCCCTTAACACATTCACCATATCACCAAAATTTCCTTTCCGCTTAATCCTTTTTTATATAATCATTCAATGACTGTACGATTTTTCAAGTTTTCCATTTTTCTAACCGAAGCAAACACGTCTACTTTAATCAGCTGCCTGAAGTAAGCTATTTGACAGATCGATTTGGGATCGATGGTATGTTCACATCAAGGACGGATATTTTCAACACCGATATGTTTTTGCTGCTACCAAAACCATCTATGTGTCAGGTTACGAACTTCCTGAATGACCTAGTAAATGTCCACTTGTTGATCAAGAAATAAATGGAGGTCCTCAAAATCCAATCAGTCCCCGGTGGCATCGCACGGAAATATGAAAATTGAAGAATTCATAGATTATACGAATTTCATGACCTGCTATATTTTGACCTTGAGCCTATAAATAACGCTAAAATAGTATTTTCCGATTTTTCGGGCCAAATGTCCCACTTTGCATCGGCTAGAACAGACTCCGCTGCTGCGCAATCGGAGTCGCCAGACGAGGGGAGGGAGTTACCCTCTCCCTCTGCCTTTGCTAACCTCACCTCGTGGTTAAGAAAATAATTGAACGGGTTTGAAATAGATTTTTTGACTCGATGATACAAACTAGATGGGCGATTGCTATTCGTGACACGTATTATCGATTACTGTAGATTGTTCTGTTGTTGGTAGATCGACATAACAAAACCATGCAACGCGTTCGATATGTTACCAGAGTCTTCAGATCAGCGGAATTGGCTGGAATTGAGGGGAGAAAGTTACCCTCTCTCTACCGGATTAGTCACGTAACATTGTGACACATGCAAAAATCTAACCGTACATATGGTATTGGGTAAACCACAATTTTCTTGAAATTCTGCAAGCTTAACACTGATTTTCAAAGTTAAAAACCGTTCGTACCATAATCTCTCTAATTCCTATATTCTGCAATGTTTCAGCTTTAACTTGAAAAAGAAATCATCGCTCTATTTCATTTCTATCGAAAGTTCTTCGATTTTGACACAAAATTCATCAGTTTGGCCCACTATGCGTCCGGGATCTAGTTCTCTGTAGCCCTCCGTTGGTTTTCTTAAAGGTACAAGACACATTGTCACCGATTCAAATGAAAACAAATAAAAATAATTGATTATTTCCTCTGTATTTCACGCGACATGATAGCAATGTGTCTGTACCTTAATGATTAGACAGCGGATCTTTATGCATAAATTTTCTACCTGAATTGCAATCAACTGAAGTGAAAGGATATAACAGTATGTTTAACTTCTCTTAATGTTCTTACTGTTTTAAATTACTTGCCCATTTTTGACATAAATGCATAAAATCCGCTGTTTATTAATGATCAATGTGGACTAGGTCTGGGTTAGGTCCTGGATCTAGTTCTCTGTAGCTCTCCGCTGGTTTTCTTACAAGACGCATTGCCATCAATTCAAGTGAAAATAATTAATTATTTCCTCTGCATTTCACGCGACACGACAGTAACGTGTCTGCACCTTTTTCCAAGATCGCTGAAAGGACCTCACCAACGGCATCGCTTACGGTAGCTCCTCGGGACCGAAGTTCCCAGCCCGATGATTATTTAAGGAAACGCTGCGCGAGTGGCGGAACCCACGGAAGAAAGTTATCCGCACTACGGCCGGACGCTTTATCGACCCGTGCGAAAGTATAATAAACTAGGGTCTACGCATATTTAGCGTGGCTAGAACAACGAGTCGTTTAATAAACATGCAAACCGTTATCGCGTACCCGAGGGAGTTGCGTGCACCTCCCTGAAAATCCCATTATCAGGATTGATTTATCGCGGATCGAGCCGAACGCGGCCTTTCCGAGACTGTACACGTACGAGACTGTAAATCGACGACGGTAAATAGTCCTCGGGGTCGGTGGTAACTGAGGGGTAAGGAAATTTCAAGAGTGAAGAGAGAGAGAGGAGGAATATATTGGGTTGTTCGGAAAGTAATTTCGTTTTTTTTTTGGTGAAAATGAAAATGAGAGTTCTTATAGTGTATAAATATTTTATTGAATTATATTATACAGAGTGAGGCATCTTTTGGTTCGTTTTTGACTTTGCGAAGAATTTTACACAAAAACGTCAGTATGAAGGCCTACAAAGTCCAATTGGTTCAAGAATTGAAGCTCGACGAAGCTCATTTTCATCTCGGCGGTTATGTGAACAAGTAAAATTGCCATATTTGGGGCACAGAAAATCCACACGTGACAATTAAGAAGCCAAAACATCCAAAACGAATTTGTATCAGTAATAGACAGCAGATTTTATGCATTTATGGCAAAAATGAGTAGGTGTAATTTAAAACAGTAAAAACATTAGATGAATTTAAAAGCAACGTTATATTATTTTCAACTCGTTAGTCACATTAATAAAGAAAACAAAGTTTTATTTTATATTATACGCAGCGGATTGTATGCATTTATGACAAAAATGAGCAAGTGTAATTTAAAACAGTAAGTACATTAGGAGAATTTAAACATACTGTTATATCCTTTCACCTCAGTTGATTGCAATTTGCATAAAGATCCGCTGTCTAATCATTAAGGTACAGACACATTGCTATCATGTCGCGTGAAATACAGAGGAAATAATCAATTAGTTTTACTTGTTTCCACTTGAATTGATGACAATGTGTCTTGTACCTTTAAGAAAACCAACGGAGGGCTACAGAGAACTAGATTCCGGACGCACAGTGTGCCAAACTGATGAATTCTGTGTCAAAATCGAAGAACTTCCGATAGAAATGAGATACAGTGATGATTTCTTTTTCAAATTAAAGCTGAAATATTGCAGAATAGAGGAAAATAGAGAGATTATGGTACGAACGTCTTTTAACTTTGAAAATCAGTGTTAAACCGGCAGAATTTCCAGAAAATTGTGGTTTATCCAATACCATATGTACGGTTAGATTTCTGATATACATGTCGTTGTTCGAACAGAAAGGAAACGCCGAGGATCGATATCGCCGAGAACAGCACGTGGAACTGGAACGCGTACGCGTGGAATGCGAATCGGGGGTGGCTTATCTTGCCCCGAAGACGTTTTAATGATAATATATCCAACGTGACACGCGACAATTCCACGGTGGTAACTCGCATGCGCCGGCGAAAAATTGTTTGATCGAACCGGCCACCGCGGAAGATATAGAATCAACCCCTACGCGAGGCCGAGGGAGGCCACGGAACTAGAAATCATTTCTGCTACGCGAAACGAGCTCCTTCCTGCTCGCGGTATATTTTTACGGTTTCGTCCACACTACACTCGCAATTTCATTCGGTAATTATTTACATTAGGGACTTCCTCATCGATTTTGATGACGTTGAAATATGTTGTCAATGTCATCATTCTAAACAACTTTTTCCTATATATGTTACCGCCGCTCAGCTTTAGTTTCCGAGATATTTGCAAAAAAGTTTCAACATCTCGAAAAATGATCCGAGTAGATTTCTTTCTTTCATTCTATTCGATAAGAATGGAATTGCAATGGAGTTTGCAGCTTCAGGAATTCGACGTATGATCAATATGATGTATGACGTATGATCGACATCGGCGATACGTCCACACGATCCTCCTCAAAGGGCTAATTGATGGATCATGCATCGTTTTCAATCACGTCTTTCCGTCTATCAATCATCCTATTATATCCGGCCATGTAATTATCTGAAACGAGTAATATATTTGCGCTTCGAATCTCCAAACAGTTGCGGAATATGCAACACTTTCCCGAGCAATAAACTCGGAACATTGGAGAAATCATTTTCATACAGGGTGTCCCAAAAATGTACTCTCTTGAAAGATTCCTGAGGATATTTGAAATAATTTTTCCCTTCGCGAAAATGTTCTCCCTGATTCTTTCGTGGTTCACCTTTGTAAATGTGTAATATAAGAACGAAGATATAAGACGATGTTATACGAATTATGAACGAAAAGCACTGACCAATCAGAGCGCTACCTAGATGCGCGTTGGCAAAGTCGGCCAATGGACAGTTGGCGCGCCGTACCGACTTTGCCAACGCGCGTCTAGGTCGCGCTCTGATTGGTCAGTGTTTCTCGTTAATAACTCGTAAACAAAATGTCGCTTCAAATGACCTCAGGAACTTCCCATTTCCGGGAAGCGAAGGAATTTTGGGACACCCTGTATATAGGAATCGGTGACGGATCAGGAAGCAGCGAGGAAGGTCTTTGACTATCTGTCTATCTTGTGGCGAAGGTAGGAAGTTAGCCGCCACAACGTGTACAACCTTTTCGCGACTATACAAGAAGAATTACTGTATTTCGGACGAAGATACCTTCGGGTCACGAATGACTCCGGCGTGGCATAGGGTTAAGGTTGTTTCCAGCCGTGTCAATGTTAAGAGCCCCCAAGCAGCGATCTCCGAGGCGTCCGTGATTCGTCATGATACGGCGATATTTGCGGTGGTAGAGTCAATGTTTGCGGATTACAGGCGGATTCATCGTAGAGCCAGTGTCCCAGGTTGTCGGAACATTTTCCCAATAATACCGAGACGATTCCCCGGGGAGTTTATTACGAAAGCGACAGCCCCGACGGGAGCGAAAGTAAAAATCGCCTGACTTCTACGAGCAAGTCCGTGAAGTTACACGGGGAAAAGATCGATCGATAGACAAATAGCGTCCTCAAAATCGATTCTGGAAAACGTTCTGGGTTCATTGAATGACATGATAGGTCAGCTGAAAAATGGCAAAAGGTGATAGAAGAGAATGGAAAATATGTTCTTGAACAAATCTATGTATAAATATCCTAATTTTATCTTTGAGTTTTAATGTGAAAACACTACGAACTTTCGTTTTAACTCCATACAAGGCCTGATCAACTGGTGAGCCACATTTGGCCCGTTCTCCCACTATGGGAGGTGACGTTTCCCCAGGTGGAAGGTGACGCGACGTTGATCATCAAGGTATACACACATCCCAGATAGCACCCGACGTCTCATAGACGTCTGTTTTACGTCGTTTTTAAAAACGGCTATTTGGAGACGTCGTTTTTACGTCTGAAATAAGAAATCTCAAAGACGTCTTTTCGGAGATGTCGTCTAAAAAGACGCCTAAAATACGTCTAAACTACGTCTAAAAGACGTCTGGAGACGTCGCTAAGATGTACCGCTTTTGTAACAAAAAACATTCAGCAGACTTTCGGGGGCCGTTCAGACGTCTGTCTTTACATTACACTTTTTTTACGTACAGAGGAAATCATTAATTGTTATCACTTGTTTGCAATTTGCCTGTACCTTTCACCATCAACACCCTAAGCACAGCTTTTACTTTACGGAAAGAATCAATAAGCTCATTCATCATTAATGACTAGACTGCGGATCTTTATGCAAAATAAAAAATGTTTGCATTGATTGGAAGACACAGGAGTGAAATAAAAATTTCTTTCTCCTTTTAATTATCTGATTAAGCTGATGTCTTTAAATCTTTTTAATATGAGCCGTTTATTTTGAAAGTGGCCTAAGTCCATTTAAGTTTAAATTTAGATATTTAAGAATTTGCGTTTCAATGAAATTAGAAATATACGTATAGGATACCAATGTATCACACTCCTTCAGTGTATCTAAGAGAGTTAAATTTACAATTCCTATTAAACTAACGGCAATTATTAAGCGAATAATATGTGTCTTCTTACCAAGAATGGACTTAAGCCACTTTCAAAATTAACAAGTAGATTTGTCATAAAATTTGAAACAGCCCAAGTCCATTCGATATAATTTAAAATGCTTCAAATTGAGAAAACAATATTCAATTTACTTTATATTTCATTACAAAACTTGAAAAACACCATTTATGCAATTCAGGAGATCGTCTAACTATATAAATTACATAACAATTTACTCCTTATTTACATTTTATGTATGCGGGAGGAATATTTGAAGAAGTCACGGTGCTCCGGTGGTATATATCGTAGTAAGTCTATCATATCCTCGTATTTCGCTGTTGCAATTTGTCTTACATTTTTATAAAGGGGTGTCAATACAATATTTTCGAATTTTCTTGGTCCACCCCGACGTGGTAATAAATTCAGTATTTTAAACTCTGCATTCTCATCCATTGATATCTTATAGAAAATTTTATATGGTTCATTTCTCAAAAAACGCATCCAGCATATTTTTAACCAATTTATTGTTTCTTTGTTAGAATTCTTTACCCTTTTAAAAATTGCATCCTCCAAAAATCCTGTTGATACGAAATCCTCTTGTTTCATTTCATTTCAAATAAAGTTATTACCTTTCCGGCACTTCTCGATAACATTATAATAATCTTGGGGGACAAACAGTAAATTATTTTTCCTTAATGACATTTCTACGCATTTCTATTTCATACTTAACCGCAAAATGTTTTTTATGACAGGTAACTTCAAGCGGTACAAACTGACAAATGGATTAGGCCACTTTCAAAATAAAAATTTGTATCATTCTATTAATCAGCTAATTTCCTTTTTACAAAATCTTTGCGATTTTAAATATATTAGTTACAATTTGCTTCAGAATGAAAAGATAACGTAGTAATGTAAATCTTAAAATTGCTAACTTCAAAATAAACGGCTCATATGTCCACTGCTTTAAATTGTGCTTACCCATTTTTATCATAAATGCATCAAATCCGCAGTCTATTAATGACATTCGATCCGAAGGTGCTTCGAGGTGAAGGATCCTCGATCGCTCGATCTCTTGGCGATCGTTGGGCAAATTCGGCGGCCACGTGCTCTTGCTCACGTTTTAATGGTGGCCAGAGGAAGGCGGCGGGGGTGTTGCGTGAGCCAACGCGTCTATTTACCGGCGATCTATCCCGATCTCTCCTTTCCTCTCTCCTTCTCCCTCTCTCTTTCTCTTTCCTCTTTCTTCGCCGGTTTTCTCTGTCCGTCTCTTTCTTCTGCCTGGCTCTTCCGCCCTTCTCGCGGCAGCTCCTAATAATAGCAAGCGGCACAGGACGAAAATAGGCCTGCAGAACTATGCAACACGCGGTTCAGGAATTTCATCGTCTGCTGACCTCGCACGGCCGTTTCCCTCTTCCTAATGAGACGGCGGCGCGTATCGCGCGGGAAAACGCGCTCGCTCGCCGCGCCTTCTCGCCGTTTCCGAAATCGAAATCGCGGATCGGAAGCCTCTAGTTTCTAGAATGTGTTCTGTTGTGTATTTTTTAACTTTCGAGGGCTCAAATGAAAGCTGGAAGCTTGCGCTTAATGATAGCTTTGTTCAAGTTTAAACATCAATCGAAATCATATTTGGAAAATGGGAAGATCCATTGGATAGGATGCAGAGGGATGATCTATTCTTAAGGAGTTGCATCTGGATAATTTTTGAATGCGTTCTCGTAGGAATTTTTTAACTTTTGAGGGCTCAAATGAAAGCTGGAAGCTTACGCTTATAATGATAGCTTTGTTCAAGTTTAAACATCAATCGAAATCATACTTGGAAAATGGGAAGATCCACTGGATAGGATGCAGAGGGATGATCTATTCTTAAGGGGTTGCATCTGGATAATTTTTGAGTTTGTTCTCGTAGGAATTTTAATACTCCCTCTGTCCAATAATAATAGTAGCAGTTGATGAATTTATTTTGTCCCATAATAACAGTAGCAAAAGAAAGTGAATATACAACGCAACATTTATTATCAAAAGACTAGTTTACATTGAACAATAAATTAAAAATATTACTCCTAATTTTTATTTTGAGTGTTCAGATAGTTTCTGGATGAAGTATGAATTTAATTGTAAATTGCGATTAACGATTGAAGTAGAAAATTCGTTAATCGTTGATTAAATTTTTGCCCAACTCTGTTTCCACCCCCTAACCTCAGTCTCAATGTCTGCGTCGCAGTTCCCTTTCGCCCACACTTATTTACCAGAGATTCCCAGTGGCATAACTCATATCCGAAGCGATTATCGCTGGCGATCGAGGGCGTTTATACGGGGGAGGCCTCGAGAATTTAGAATGTCTTCTCCCGGTAAATCCCGAGGCCTTAAAAGTTCCCTGCTCCACCGTTTGCCAGTCTCCGCCTCCGAGGAAGCGTCCTGGAAGTCTTCTAATCCTAACTGGTCTCAGCTGGCTCCGGGGAAAGAGGGTACACGCTACCCACAGATACACACGCACACATAGTGTGCCTCTCTTCTGCCGAGGTGGGGTGGGCCGCAGAAAGGGGGGTTGAAGTTTAATCGATAGTCCGCCGCAATTTCTCGGGGGCCGGAATTAAAATTGCATGCGCATGATACATACGTCCCGGGGGGAGGGAAGGCGGACGACTTGAATAATTGAACGGGACAACTCGGTACAATTGCACGTGAAATCGAGAATTAGGTTGCCGGATCGCTCCGAGGAATCGGCGCCGCCTTCTCAACCTCTTTCGCCGAGAAATTCCTGCGAGAAATCGTTCTCTTCTCAAACGTGCACGCCACCGCGCCACCCGAAAGTTTCTAGACACTCGCGATTTTCCGTGAGATGCGAAACGAATGGTTCGGTCTGGGTTAGGTTAGGAATGGTTGTTTCATAGGAATTGAACGGAGGTTCGAGTGAAACGGTGCTCGTAATGAGACATGCACAGTTAACCCTCTTACGAGTTCTACGTCTTTTTTTTTTGTTTTTTAAGGGTAGCGTCTCTTTAGGTGACCTTGACGAAATGACAGTCGCGCGTGACTGTGTGTGAGTGCACACACCGCTAGACGTGCACGTACGCGAGGATTGCAGGAGTCCGGGATTTCTCTTCTCATATCTCAATACTGCAAAGACGGGATTTCTTAGTAGAAATCGCTAGATGAAAGATCAATCTAGGGTGCTATTTGCCTCAAAAGTCCTATTTTTACGTTTACGCGGCGTAATTGTCATTATTCGGCTGCATATTGACAGCTACGATAGGCGGTAGCACTGTCGCCTGTCACATTGCTTCTCGCGACATGCAGCCGAATAATGACAATTACACCGCATAAACGTAAAAATAAGACTTTTGAGGCAAATAGCATACTAGATTGATCTTTCATCTAGCGATTTTGACTACTAAGAAATCCTGTTTTTGCATTGTTGAGATATCAGAGGAGAAATCCCGGACCCTTGCAATCCTCGCGTAAGTATACGTGTCTAGCGCTGTGTGCATGCACACACATTCACACGCGGCTATCGTCTGCTGGAATAGACGCTACCCTTAAAGACATGCGGAAAAAATACATTTACGTACACCCCGGATTGGGGTAGTGTGGGACTCGGGGTACACAGGTGTCCGGTGTCCCCAAATACCCACTAAAAAACCGTACGTCTAGGACTTTATAAGCCCTTTTCTCTCCCTCCAATGCTCTTAAGAGCAGTCAGGACCCGACTATGTATTTGTATTTCAAAATGCTGCGAGTTCTACGCCTGTGCCAGAGTAATTACTGACTCGCACCGATATTTCACTAATTCCGCTTTGTTCCGATATAAGACGATAGCTCGGGACCGCCTTTCGTCATATTTCGAATACAGCGGCAAACTATTGTATAGGGTATCTTAAAAATATCGGAAAACCTTGAAGGGGTGATTTCTTAGGTCAATGGAAAAATTCAAAGTCCTTTGTAAACGTGCAAGAACCTTCAACCAAAGACTGTAGCTTCTGGAATACAATTATATAATCGCAGATATGAAAAGAATGAACAAATTACGGAAAAGTTAAATTTGTTATCAACGTACATGGTTATCATTGTAGTTCTCCGACGTTACGAGAGAAGAAAGAAGAAGGAGGGGTAGCGATGTCCTTATTTCGAAATGAAAATCGTCGTCTTATATCGGAATAAAATTGTACACGACTGTTGCACGACCTGTCCCCATCGCTACAAGTCGCGAATAACTCCCGACGGTTAATACTGGATGATAGAAATGACGTTTGACGTTGTTATGAATAAAGGTTCCTGTGCGATCGCGTTGACAAGTGCACAACGTCGATGCTTTGCCCTGAGACGGCCCTAATATAGCTTGGTCGGTCGTAAATGTTCTCGATCGGACGATTAAAAGAAGCGGCTTCGATATAAATGCGGGCCGCGGCTCAAAATAAGTCTGCCTTCGATCCGAACGCCCAAAAATAATATCCGTGAGCCTCCGCGGGTCGCCGATTCCGCCTCGTTCCGTTTTCTTGCGGATCAGAATGCACACGGAGATATTCCATCGACGTTGATCATCGAATAATCTTGACTTTAGCCAGTAGTAGTTCGAACTGTTGTAAAGTGTCCCTTCAGTGATACTTGAACGATTGACTATGTTGATCCTTGAGGAAGCAAGCACTATGGGAAATCTTTGATGGGTGCCAACGTGTATCCTCTAAGGTATGATCATGCTCTTCTATGAAACTAAGACTTCGGGACCTAGATCATCCAGGACTTTGTAGGTCCTTTAAGACAAGGATTTGGAAGGAGCTAGGAGGATCCTTGAACGATTGTCTAGCTTGGTCCTTAGGAAACAAGCACTGTGGCGAATCCCCTAAGGTATCAACATGTTCTTCTATGACACTAGGACTTTGTTGCTTAGACCATTCAAAACTTTGTAGATCCTCTAAGATGAACACAAGGATTTGGAAGGAGCTAGGAAGATCCTTGAACGATTGACTAGGTTCATCCTTGAGGAAACAAGCACTATGGCGAATCTTCGATGCTAACGTGTATCCTCTAAGATGTCAACATGCTCTATGACACTAGGACTTCAGGGCCTAGACCATTCAGGACTTTGTAGGTCCTTTAAGATGAACACAAGGATTTGGAAGGAGCTAGGAGGATCCTTGAACGATTGTTTAGGTTGATCCTTAGGAAACAAGCTCTGTGGCGAATCCCCTAAGGTATCAACATGTTCTTCTATGACTTTAGGGCCTAGACCATTCAGGACTTTGTAGATCCTTTAAGATGAACACAAGGATTTGGAAGGAGCTAGGAGGATCCTTGAAGGAAACAAGCACTATGGGGATCTTCGATGGGTGCTAACGTGTATCCTCTAAGGTATCACATGCTTTTCTATGAAACCAGGACTTTGTGGCTTAGATCATTCAGGACCTTGTAAATCCTCTAAGATGAACACAAGGATTTGGAATGAGCTAGGAGGATCCTTGAACGATTGTCTAGGATTGTCTTAGGAAACAAGCACTGTGGGAATCTTCAATGGGTGCTAACGTGTGTCTTCTAAGATATCAACATGGTCTTCTATGAAACTAGGACTTTGTAGGTCCATTAAGATGAACACAAGGATTTGCAAGGAGCTAGGAGCACCCAGAGGCTAGCAAGTGGTCTTGCGCGATTCCAGATGTCTGAAGAGACCCATGAAAGACAGCAGACAATATCGGAACCGCGCGGCTCGTGCTCGTGTGACATTTCTCCGCGGTGTAGCGAAATTCTGGCGCCGTCGATTATTTATAGCCCGTCTAAACATACGCGGGCCGGGCTGTTGAATTAGAAACTGTCCCTATACAAGAGCGAGCTAGCTGGCTAGCGCCGACACCAGAAGCTAGAAAATCGAACTGGCCATCGGGATTATTTTCGTGCGATCTTCCCGCTCCTCGGGAACCGAGGCTGCCGTTTCGCTCGATCTGTCCGCGGTCGAATTAGTCAAACGCTGCCTCGGCCAAACCTCTCTCTCTCTCTTTCTCTCCGCTGTCGTATGTAAACAGTATGGTGGAGACTCATTTTGTAAACAGTACCATCTAGCCAGCTCGACGATGGATGAATCGCCAAACAATAGGGGACAATCGGTCATGGGTTTTTCGGTAGCTCGTCGCTGGAGATGTGCGAGAACCCGAAAATGTCGGGTCGGGCCGGGTCGGGAATTGTTTTTGGAATCCGGCGGGTTCCGAATGGGTTTCAAGTCCCTAAGATATCGAGGTTCTTGACAATTTAACACGAATTACGTTTCGGGAATAGCTGTGACCGTTACCAAGTCGCGTCGTTGTTTATGTCGATCTTCAAAAATAAAATATCTGGGGCTATAGTCATATTTAACGCTAAACCTACCACTGCCGGTCAAATGACCGGTTTTATATTTGTCGTCTTAGAATTATTGAAGTTATGAAGTTGCTTACATGGACATTGATTCGATAAATTTTTTTGTCCAAACATATACAGGGTGGGGCATTTGTCCTGGCCACCTGGAATATCTCGAAAACTAAATTCCAGAGAGAAAAATATTTCAAATGAAAAGTTTAAATCAAGGAGGGGCTGATGCAGCAGTCATATCCATTTTAAATTTTCATCATGTTTTCAAGGTCATTCTAAGGTCAACCTTATTTTTTCAAATGGAAACATATATTTTTTATTACAGATTCTAGATCTACGACTTTAAGCAAATAAATTTTATTTGAAAGGTTTTTTTCTGAGAGGTGCCACTATTTTTAGTACCATATTATTCAAAATTGCTGTACGATATTATTCAAAATATTATTTACATTATTAAATGCGTCGGTATCTAATCAGTAGTCAGCGGATTTTATGCATTTATGGAAAAAATGAATAGATGCAATTTAAAACAGTATAAACCTTAGAGAAATTTGAAAATACTGTTATTATATATTATTTTCAACCCATTCAACCCATTGAAATATTGAGAAAGAAAATCAATTTCTATTTCTCTTCAGTTTGTTGTACTTCACTTAGAAAATTTCGATTTTCCATAAAGATCGATTATGGCTTATGAATATTTTCAAACAATGCTAGAATATAAAATTCGATAGAATTTTGTAAGATTATTTATTTGTTTTGGATCTACAAAGGCTGTTCCCATTAGAAACAGGATTTTATTTTAATCCAGAATTCTTCAAATTTGTCCATAAAAATTGAAAATTGCATAAACATCCGCAGTCTACTAATCAGTTACTAAACATTTAGATATTGTACGAGATAATACCAATTTCGTATCCACAAAATTTGAAAAACCATAGGGAATAAAAGTATTCTAGAAGAAATGTTTAATTTTCCAGTTAAAATAGCTTCGAGTTAAATAGTGATTACTATGCTTACTTTATGCAAAATAAAAATTGTCTGCGTCGATTGCAAGAAATAGAAACTGGATTGAATGTTATTTCTTCCCTTAATGATTTTAATAGAGCAGGGATCATATATTAATACGCTCCGCGACGAAACTATAAGACACCTGCGATTTTAGCTAATATTTTTTTAATACTAATTTTTTCGTAAAAGTTTTCGTTATTAATCCAAAGAATCAACTAAAGTACATACATTTCCATAGCTGCAATGTTGTTGCATTAGATTGAAAAAAGTTTCATTAAAATTTCTAATTTTTGATAAAATAAGGTGCGACAAAACTATAAGACAATGTATATTTTAGGTAAGAAAAAGTGGGTGGAAAAGGTTAATGAAAAAAATTTTGTTCTATTTATTAGTAATGTGTTGTGCCACCTTTATTTTTTATAGTTTCAATTAATCATCCTGGTATCGATTTATATAAATTTTTTATTTGATCTTGACTTAATTTGGCCCATTGTTCTTCAATACGAGCTTTCAACTCTTCCACCGACAAAAACTGTTCCCATTTCCATGTATACAGCACGTGCTAAAATTCCCCAGATGTTTCCTATTATATTTAAGTCTGGAGACCTCGCAGGCCATGATAAAATTTGTATATTACGGTCTTCAAAATATTTTTTTACACGTTTCGTTCATACGTTTTACACGTTTTTACATTTTTTTACAATGTTGTTACAAAAATATAATTTTCACATGCAATACTGCTGGCATGTCGCGTTAATTGTTCTTCTAATATTTCTAGATATTTAATTGCATTCATGCTAGTGTAAATAAATTTTACATCGGTTCTCCCGTGGTATCCTATTGCGACCCATACCATGATACCGCCTCCGCCCATTTGCCTCCTTGACAAACGCAATTCTTCCTTTCGCAAATCATGAAAATAATATGAAAAACCATCCGGTCCATCTAAATTGAAACGTTTTTCATCTGAAAAAATAACTTTTCTCCACTGGAGATGTCTTTCCGCAAAATCTTCCCTGACTGCTTTGTGTCGATTCGTAAGTGGCGGTTTTTCTGCAATTTTCGTCTCTTTAAATGCTTGGCTCGTTTAATTATCCGTTGCACATTACGAATATTAGTGTGAACGCCAGCTTCCGCTGCAATTTGCCGTGTTGTCAAGCTAGAATTCGACGCTACCCTCAGAATGGCTCGTTGTCGCTCGGTTGTCGCTTTTGAACGTCCACCAGGATGTTTTTTTCCATAATTCTCTCTACTTTTTAAATAATTGAGCACGGCACATCGACTTCGCCCAATCACTCTTGAAATTTCTGAAATAGAAGTATTCTTTTCTTTCAGTCTTTTCCCACGCGGCATTGTAGTTACATTATGTAAGAACAAAATTACAAATTTTTAATTTTAAGTACACAATTACTTCTAACACTGTGACTGCGGTTAGAGTATAAGATCGACTGACGAAAAGCTACTCTTATAGTTTTGTTGCGACGAGAATAGCATGTTTACGTACATTTCCCGAGTTCTTCGAATTGTGGCCTTCGATATTTCGTAGAACTGTAGAATATACTTCTATATAATGTAAACAATAACACTATGAACGAAGGAAGACAAAACTCAAGCCTGTACATAGAATTTTCATCGAATTTCGCACATGTCTTATAGTTTTGTCGCGGAGTGTATCTTCGATTTTGAAAATTGTCCAATAATCTCGAATTTTATCTACTCAACTTTACTATAAATGCATAAAGATACGCAGTCCAGCAATGAATTTTGCAAGCGGATTACTAGTCGCGATTCCATCGTTAGCCAGAGTTGCCATAGTTGCTGACGGGGACGTTGTCGATAAGGTTCTGGCAGCGGTTAACGGTCGCCGGTAGCACTCGCCACCCTTTGTTTTAATTCAGCGGCGGCCGTAATCCGTTCGGTCGTCTTTCAGCCGGTGATTGCGTTAGGCGATATAACAGGAACGGCCATCCTCGAAGACGTTTTTACGCGGACAATAAAACCTGCTTAATCCACGGGAGCCCGGTCCGTCGCAGAACCCTGAGCCGTTCTCCGGTTTAATTATTCCGAGGGTAACGAGTTTTCGCTGCACTTCGACAACATGCGGAAAGTTAACTGCGAACACTAGCGATGGGCATACAATACTTTTCGTCTTGCAAGTTTTCGAACAAATCAATTCGATATTTGAACCGTTTATTTTGAAAGTGGCCTAAGTCCATTTTCGAGAAATATCAAGCTAGCAACTTTAATATTTACATTTCTACGTTATCTTTTCATTCTGAAGCAAATTGTAACTAATATATGACTATGGCTTCAGATTTTTGATTTTTGGAGTTCAACATGAGAAACCTTCGGGAATCTTGATATCTTCGAGCTTGATAACCCGGAACACATTCGAGACGCGAAAAAATTTTCGGGCTCTAGCACACCTCTAGTATTTAGCACGGTGTGTTCCATTGTGTCAGCAGGTCGGATCGATCACGGGACAAGGTCTTCGCCGCGTTTGCGGACGGAAATTCCGCGATGCTCGTGCGTTTTGCGAGACCGAAATATCCTAGATCTATGCGAGATCCTTTTCTTGGTTAAGGATGATGCAAAAAATTGCATTTGCGCACACCCCTGAAGAGGGTAGTGTGGGGCTCAGTGGATCGGACGGTCGGATCCCCCGCTACCCACTAAAAAAACCATCACCCAGGACTTATGCACTTTCCTCCCACAACTGCAGGTTCGTATGTGGAGCGACCGGGGCCCCGCTCTTTGCATTTCTCCCGGCCCACAGTGGTCCGGATTTGAAAATCGTGTGCCTTTTTGCCCAAAAACGAACTTTCTCGTATCGATATCTAATATATGAACATTGCCTCTCAAATGTCCGTAGACCTCGGAAATGAAGAAAATAGTAATACAATTTAATAAATATTATAGTTGTAATAAACATTGAAAGTTGGACATTTTAAGAGGAGTATTTTTCACTAGAAAAATTGCTTCTCTTTGATGCGATGCCCTGGCGTTCCTATTTAATATTTTCTCTCGCTTTTTTTTTTAATTGAAAAGCAGACTTTTGTGATGAAAATCATATCTCTCTATTATCAATTAATGTAAATACTCTATTTAAAAAATAATGTTCAATGCTGTAAGAAAAATTTGTGAAGTTCTTTCTATTTAAGAGAATATATCTTTAAAGTTTAGCTTTCTAACAAATTGGGATATTTTTAGTACACCTTCCTCTAAATAATCATAAAAGAGTTGATTCCCCCCTCGTCCCTCTGCTCAAATTATTATTGTTTAAAGCTAATTGATGAAACTCTGCAAGGAGAGGAGTTCAACGTCCGCCTTCTTCGAATGAAGTGTTTAGCTTATGGCACTTAGTATGTTTATCCTATATGGTTTAGATAATGTTCTTCGATTCTGTTTCGAAGCTTGGTTCATTTAGATGCATCAAAACCGTCCGAGCATCCATAACGAGCATTCGAAGTATTTTCTGCGTATTCAAAAGTCACCGTGTTCAGTTTTGTTTTAAGTTTTGTTTCTTATAATTTGAGTTTCTTGTTATTTATGTATCTATTTATATCTTTCCTCTCGAATTTGTATTTTACGTATTCCACAAAACGTTACATGTGTGAAACATAAATACAAAAAATACATATTTAGAAAGTAAAAAGATAGTTTGTAAGATTAGATTTAAAAAAATCTTTTTTAAATAAAAAATGTCAATGACAAGTAATAAAAAATTATCGTTTAACAAATGCAAGAAATATTTAATTACCTATAGTTAAAAGTGACTATTTGTTACCTATATATGTACCTATGTTACCTATAGTTAATTACCTATAGTTAAAAGTGACCTTGAAAAAATAATTAAAAAATTACAATTTATAAAAATGATTCTTCCATCTGATTCGTCTTTTGAAAACATTTATATTGCGTCAGAAACATTTCTGGTATTTTCAGAGATAGAGGAGATATTTAGGTGCCCTGTTTTAAACGAAACACCCTGTATAAATATAATATAATATAAAGTATAAATATACCCCTGAAGCGAATGGGATGGTCTTTTTATAATCTAAGGTCACGTAGGGCCACATTCTCGTTTTTTGTCACTTCCAATTAAATCAGGTCTTCGTTAAAAGGGCCAACCTTGACACGAAAGGTTATCCTAGGACTCCTCCTGCCAGAGACGATCTTGAGTCAAGATTCTTGAAGAGATTCCCACGAGAAAATCAAACCATATGTAACACGATTAAAAGGAAACGAGACTCTGAGAGAAATCGGTTTCGTTTTCGGCCGGATCAGAACGCAGACATTCTATCGACGGGATCGCTAATCAACAGAACCGTAGAATAATCCCGGGCTCTAATCCTAAGTCGGACCAATCTCGCGATGGGAAATAGTCGATCGAGCCTTTGCCAGGGTAGAAACAGAAAGAAGAGAGAGAGAGAGAGAGAGAGAGGGAGAGACGGAGTCTTGAATTAATTGATACAGGGCTCGCTCGAGGTCTGAAATTTTAATTAATTCCCGGGACGAGGAGGAAACCTGTTACCTTTGATTCCACGTAATCGATCACTGGGGAATCTCTCTCTCTCTGATCAAACTCGAAGAGTATCTCTTCTCGCCTGTGGATCCACGCTTTTCGACGTTATCGCGGCTTTCGACGCCCACCGACACGATACCGTCTCCTCAGCTGCTTCGAAATCCATATCCCCACTTCATTCCATTAAGTATGATTTTCATCCAGTTTCCCGATGACGCAATTCTTCACGCAAATTCACGCTCTTCGCGATCGCTTCCGACCAATTGAACACCAGCAATCGATTGCTAATCGTTCTGATACACGTGTATCAAAAAATTAAATGAGCCGTTCATTTTGAAAGTGGCCTAAGTCCATTTTCGAGAAAAATCAAGCTGGCAATTCCAATATTTACATTTTTACATTATCTTTTCATTCTGAAGCAAATTGTAACTAGGGAACTTCTGAAGCAAATTGTAACGAGGGAACAAGCACTATGGCGAGCCCTCGATGCTAACGTGTATCCTCTAAGGTGTCAACATGCGCTTCTATTATGGAACTAGGACTTCGGTGCCTAGACCATTCAGGACTTTGTAGGTCCTTTAAGATGAACACAAGGATTTGGAAGGAGCTAGGAGGATGCCTGAACGATTGTCCAGGTTGATCCTTAGGAAACAAGCGCTGTGGCGAATCCTCTAAGGTATCAACATGTTCTTCTATGACACTAGGACTTTGGGACCTAGACCATTCAGGACTTTGTAGGTGCTTTACGATGAACACAAGGATTTGGAAGGAGCTGGGAGGATCCTTGAACGAAACAAGCGCTATGGGGATCTTCGATGGGTGCTAACGTGTGTCCTCTAAGGTATCACATGCTCTTCTATGAAACTAGGACCTTGTGGCCTAGACCAATCAGGACCTTGTAGATCCTCTGAGATGAACACAAGGCAAAATTTCGCCCTCAAAAGTCTTATCTTTTCGTTTACGAGGCGTAATTTGCATTATTCGGCAGCATGTAGCTATGAAAATGGCTACTTGCAGTTATATGCTTCCGAATAATGCAAATTACGTCCCGTAAACGAAAAAATCGGACTTTCGAGGGCGATAGCGCCCTAGATCGATCTTTGACTACCGAACAACCCCATTTTTGTATTATCGAGAAATGAGAATCCCGCAGCCTTGCAGTCCTTTTTTTTTTTTTCGTGTGAAGATGCGTTACGCATACCCCGGCCCTCTGGGGAGAAGCCGGGGTTATGTGGGACTCCCTCAGGGAGGGGGGCGCTAGGCGAAAGCGTGAGGGACCCCCTTAATCCCCTTTCTACTGGTCCACGCGTGTTCGAACGATCACCGTACTTAGCTCTCTGTTTCGTCGGATCGATTCCTCAAGACACAAGGATGGCGTTAACTCTGTCCAGATGGCGACTTCCCTAAAAATCCATTGCCCTCCGGTCTCCGAGTGATTAAGGGACAAAGGGACAAAGTGAATTTCGGCAGCGTCGGCGGGCAGCGTTTCATTTCAGGCTTCCTCTCTGACAGGGTTCGAAAGACATTGTCGGAAAGGCCGGAACGCCGATGATATTCTTGGAAACTGGGACGGGAAAGTTTCTTCCTGGCAGGCAAGCAAGCAGAAGCAGAGAACTGCCTCCCTGTGCCCTCTTTCGTTCTCGTTCCCCGCTCGACGTATCTTATTCATCGGCGTGTTGTACACGTCGATCTTTCGAGCGGGTTCGAGAGTTTCGCAAACGCCGCGAGACGTCGATAAGTCGGCCTGATTCGCTGCGCCACGCCATGCCACGCCATGCGACGCCGCGCCGTTCGCCCGACTTAATTGTCCCCGCGTTCCAGTTGTTGTTCGTCGACCGGAGAACTCGCTCGACGACAACGCCGAGGTCTTTATCGTAACACCACCTATTACTCCCATCTCTTTTTCTCCTATTCTCTGCCGGCTCGTCGCAGATAATCGAGCCGCTCCTTTTGCCAAATCGAACTCCCGAGGGAGAGAATCGTTTCTGCAAGGATGCACCCCTGCGATGCGTTGCCGCGATGTCTACTACTGTTCCAGGACACGCGAATTTTAAGCAAGATGTCTCTATCCGATCTGTGAAAATAGGGGATGAGAACGAAGATCTCAGCTGACTTTCCAAAACGCGAGATGAAGACTGTAGGTAGTGATGGGCATACAATACTCTGTCTGGCGAGTTCTCGAACAAATCAATCACCACAGAGTTTCGAATAAATTCGATATCCATTCGAAATCAGAAATTCTTGAAAGTTTTGAAGTCTTGAAAATTTTCAAAGTCTTGACAATCTTGACAAATGTTATACTTTTTATGATATTACGCTCATACGAATAAAAATAAAAGAAACACGTAACCTCTACCACCCTGGCTACCATAGCTTGTGCAGTATAATTAAGAAATTAAGTATACCAATGAATTTTCTCGATATCATAAAATTAAATGTTAATTATCTCGATAAATAACGAGTATTGTCAAAAACTCTCGGACATGTTTGCTTATGTTTGCTCTAGATTCCCCGGAAATAGTTTAATTCACTTGGACGACTCCACCACTGTGACCTCTGCTTGTTAGGTCTACTTATCGTGAGCAGGGTGGCGCTCACCTGGTTGAGAAAAAAAGATTGCGTCGCGTCGGTGAAGTGCAACGATCCGGCGCAATAATAAATAAATGGTCAAGTTTGACGTCTTCGTTGTTGCCTGGGCAAACTTGCGAGGCGAATGATTATCTTATAGCGATTTCAACGACGCGGAAACTTTACCCCGTGGCGCTGTACATTAATGATGCAGGTGTTCTGTCAACAGCGTAGCATACTTTGAGCAACTGTCTAACTTCCCCGTGTCGAGGCCTGTAACTCGGCTATCGTGGGATCTTTACCGAGAGTGGGAGAGAGAAAGAGGGAAAAAGAAAAACGCCCCGACCACCCTTCAATCATCCATCTCGATTAGGCCAACCCCGCGGAATTACACCGTCACTTTACCCTTATCTAATCGCAATTCCTCCCCTCGTGATTCACGCCGTTGCGTGCCGGATCCGTCGGCTACCAAGAAAACCAGATTCCTCGCACGTTCTCCAATCTGCTACAACAATAAAAACGCCGCCGCTGCGGTTGCGTTCCTTCCCGTAATCTCCAACAATAACGACAAATTGTACGTTCGGAGATGATAAAGCAGTGTTTGCCGGGACGGAACAGTGGAATTAAAATGGTCAGAAGAGAGCGAGAATTACTGGTCTACGCTCGCACCGTCCAAGTATCGAGCCCTCTATTCGTAATAGCGTGATAATTCGTAGGGGACAGAATCAGGGTAAAGAAGAAAATAGTGAAATATTCTCGATGGAATATGAAGCCATGATCGTGCTGAATAATTATTAATTATTGTTTGCACGAGAATACAAGAGAATGAGAGCACGAGAGTACAGGGTGTCCCGAAAATGTCGAAGAACGAAAGAAGGTTCCAAGAGGGGAAAGTAATGTTCTCATTTCGAAATAAAAACCGTCGTTTTACAGCGGAATAAAATTGTACATGACGATCGCTCGACCTGTCCTCACCGCTGCGGGTCACGAATGACCCCGGCACACGGAGTGTTAAAATCGCGGAAATTCGGGAACTGGTGCACTGACTTTCATCGAGGAACTGTTTCCTCTCGGTTTCCGGCACAAGCGTTGCAAATTTTCAATGCTCTCGTTGCCGAACGTGACTCGAACATGTTTCGAGCCCCAGGAGGAATCGATACGAGTTCATCCTTCGATCGCCGATAACAAGAGACCTTCGGACGGTGTTTCTCGCCGCGTCGCGCCGTCTCTCGCGCCGGAATACGTGACTTCGAAACACACACGTTTCGAAACGCGCGATTCACGATCGATCGCGCGAATACCGGCGCCGTATCCGCATGGATTTCCGGCACGGTTCCCGTCTAATCTCGCGGAAAGCTGCCGGATAAAGGCCTCGGTCGGAAGCTCTCGGATCAGCGGCCCCTTGTGCGGCATAATTAGGTTATTAGTAAATAATTGAGTTAAATCGATCGAGCTGGGACACGCCGCATCCCCCAGAAGGTCGGCCCTCTTTAATTCAAGACGGGCTCTGGGTGTCGTCAAAGAAACCGGAAACGACTCTCCAAGCGACCGCGACCGGTTTTTGCCACGAGAATTTCCTCCACGTCAGTCAACCTCACCCTTCTCTTCAGTTAGGATAATACATCTTGTCGTATAACGTGTTCATTTCTCACAAAAGACGTTGGTGAAGCTACATAAACATGTGTCTTTTCTTTTAATAATGTTTTTTTATTTATTAATTTTTTTTATTCTACTTTGTACAGTAGAGAACGATCATCGCAATGAGGAGCAGGATCCTTTGATATTCTGTAGGAGTGTCACCGTACAACCCCTAAATTCTTTAAATGTTCTTACTGTTTTGTATTTGTGATCTACCCATTTTTGTCATAAATTAAATCCGCAGTCTATTAATTTCTGTCTCATTTAAATCTCATATTATGAGGCATTCTTAATCCTTTGTCGAGTGAATGAATCAGAAGCAAGATCCTTGGATATTCTGTAGGAGTGTGTCACAATCTTGAAATTTTTAAAATGTTTTTACTGTTTTGCACTTGATCTATCCATTCTTGTCATAAATCAAATCCGCAGTCTATTAATTTCTGTCTCATTTAAATCTCATACTATGAGACATCCTTAATCCCTTGTCGAGTGAGTGAATGAGGAGCAGGATCCTTTGATATACTGTAGGAGTGTGTCACAATCTTGAAATTTTTAAAATGTTTTTACTGTTTTGTACTTGATCTATCCATTCTTGTCATAAATTAAATCCGCAGTCTATTCATTCCTGTCTCATTTAAGCACTATGAGGTATTCTTAACCCTTTGCACTCCTTTGCCGGGTGAGTGAATGAGGAGCAGGATCTTTTGATATTCTGTAGCAGTGTGTCACAATACAATCTTGAAATTTTTAAAATGTTCTTACTGTTTTGTATTTGATCTATCATATTAGCTCGCTTTTTTGTCTGTCTGTCTGTCTGTTTGTCTGTTCGTCTGTTTGTTTGTTCCGTACAAATTTTGCAATTGACTTTTTTGTCATAAAGTAAATCCGCAGTCTATTCATTTCTGTCTCATTTAAATTTCATACTATGAGGTATTCTTAAACCGTTGCACTCCTTTGTTGAGTGTGACACGACATCAGAGAACGAAAAATGTAAATAAAATGGGTTTTTAAATGTACTTGGTTCTTCCTTTATTTATCTAATTGTCTTATTCTTTAGTTAAAAACCACGACAAAGCTTGAGTAACATTTAATATAATTAGTAAACAAAATTGTTCAAAATAAGTAGCAGTCAAGGAACTGTCCTTTGAAGTAAGTTTCAAATAAAACACTTAAAATAGTAGGGAGTTGTTGGCAAGAAAATTGAAAAATAATTCGGAGTGCGAAGGGTTAATGGATTATTATAAACAATCTAGTAGATGGAACTGCCTGAAGAAGATTAACAGATTAGTCCCCTAACTTCTGTGCTATTGGGTTAGCAAGAAAGTAATTTCGGTATTTCAAGGTGAAATGATGATGACCTGAAAAGTCGCACTTGGATCAGTTTGTTGCCGATAAGGACCAGAAGTTTTATGAAAAAATTTTGGAGCTACTAGAAAGATTTCAAAAGGTCATCGAACAAAATGGAAAATATTTTATTGATCACAGTTCACTGCTTGAATAAAAAATTGAGTTCTATTTCACCTTGAAATACCAAAATTACTTTCTTGCCAACCCAATATTTGTTTGCTTTAAGGAAACAGTTGACGAGAAAGGGAAGCGGCGTGAGGCCAGAGTTGGGTCAAAATTTAATCAACGATTGACGAATAAATTTCTACTTCAATCATTAATCGCAATTAACAATTAGACTGCTACTTTAGTCGTTAATTGCGGTTGCCGATCATATTCTTTCAATTGTAATCGTCAATCGGGTAATTTGATGAAATTTCGAAATGAAATACGGAATCAAAACTGTCTGCATACTGAAAAAAATATAAACTGAATTCAGATATATTGTCATTTGGTCTATAATACGATCTCTATGTGCCTGCAATTTATGGATTGACCGTGTGGCGATTAATTTAATTAATTTCAACAATAATCGATTAAATCAGTCTCCGATTTTTCGATGATTTCTTTTTTTAATCAACGATTGACGATTACTTCATCAATCGATTGAATCAACCGTCGATTTTTCAATGATTACCTTTTTTAATCGTACACATTAATCAACCAATCTTGATTGAAATTTTAATCGATTGATGCCCAACTCTGTGTGAGGCCAAATTCGAAGTTCGTTTTTCGGTAGGCCGGGCCGTAATTAACCTTCGATCTCGTCCGCGTTGATGAGGTTGCGAACATGACTTATCTCGTCGTCGTGCCAAGGAGCCATAACTAACCGTGTCACGCGTTGAGTAGCTGTTCCCCGTTGTCAAGGTTCGTGTACTCTTCCCTCGTCTCGCCCTGCCTCGCCGCGTTGCCTCGCGGATCAACCCCACGCTGTGTTGGCGACACACGTGACTAATTAGCGGCTGGCATTATACTACCGTTCGCTGGAGGTGGGACACGTCAAAGCCGTGAAAAAACGCAGACCGAACAACCCTGAAGAACTCGAGGGCGAGAAAGGGCAACGGAACGAACGAAACCCTCCGCAGAGACCCACCCCCTCCTCTTTGTTTTCCGCAGGCCGTTTGTAATCCACCCTCGCTGCCGACACGGGTCAAAAGGGCATTCCCTCTGTTTCTCCCTCCGCGAACTACATGCTTGTCGACGCCACTTCTCCCTTTTCTTTTCTTTGCTGTTACCGTCTCTTCTCTAACTCGTTTGAATGTGGCCGAATTCTTTATGGCCTCTTCAAGCTTCTCTATTTATTCGAACAAGCTTCAAGAAGCATTCGTGCGCAATTGTCCCTCCACCGGAACGCTCGTCTTTTGAGGATTCCGAGCATGTGCAATTCGTTGTCTACTCAAACACCCCTCGAGCACTATTCAGAGACAATTGTATCTCCACTCGAGTGCCCGTCATTCGAGGATTCTATTCCTATACACGATTCTTTATTTAGCGGAACACTCCGCGAGTGCTATTCAATGGGAATCTCCACTTAAGAACTCGTTATTCCAGGATTCTACTCATACACGCGATTGTTTGGTTACTCGAATACTCCGCAAGCTCACGGACAGTCCTTTATTCAAATGTCCTCCGAGTGTTGCAGCTTCTTTATACCCTTTTCTTTTTTTTTTTACGGATGTGGGGAAAATACCATTACGTACACCCCCTCCAGTTGACATTGGAGAGGGTAGTGTGGAGCTCACCGCTCGGTTGGTCGGAGTCGGCATACCCACTAAAAACCTAAAACCACACCCGGGACGGTCAATGGACCGCCCCTCTACTGTCTGTCCCTGTTTCTGGAGTTAAGGGGAGCAGGGACCAACTATTCGTATTACGCCTGCACCCTTTCTCGAGACCAATTCCACGCATGTTCCTGTCTTTTCTGCTTCTCTATACCCTGAAACGCTCTTAAGGGCTGATCACAAACAATTCATTAGCTACTCAAACAACTTTCCAGCGCTACACACAATTGACTCTATCTACAAACACTCTGGAAGCATATGCAATTTTCTGTGTACTCAATGACCATACATATATTTCGTTTACATTCGAACCCCAGTCTATCTGCTTCGTAGTCCAACGCATTAACCGCTTTGCCAACCTGCGATGTTATAGTTCGTATACATATTTCATAGATTCTGTAGTTCGTCCAACTTCTACTTCATCGCGAGCCACATGGTCCCCACCATCAATCAGACCCGTTCCCCCACTTATGCACTTCTGATGGTACATCGACCGTGTCAAATAGTGTGGGAATGTGACCTCCCGGTTCAGCAGAACGAAGAACGGGCCCAATGTAGCTCGCGGCCCGCATGTAGGATAGGCTTAACCTAGTCCAACTTCTTCTTCATCACGAGCCACACGGTACCCACAATTAATC
>CM052268.1:3288002-3432441 GCA_028455795.1 Lasioglossum marginatum
CATAAAGATCCGCAGTCTAGTCATTATCGAACAGGTCAATTATCGAACAGATTTGATAATGACAAATTCTAATGATTCCAACGATTAACATTGGAACGGATGCGGCACATCGTTCCATAAAAAATCGAACGAATCTATTGGGTTGTCGGAAAAGACGCATTTCGGCAAGAGACGGATAAGAAAAATACCGCGTGACTTTCCCGACAACCCAATAGACGGTACCGGATCAGTGGAGGATGTGGGTCGTCGACACGGCGGACGGAATCGTTAATGCAGCGATGCGCGAGCCGCGTCTCGGCCCGTCAAAGTCCGCGTAGCAACGATTCATTCCTCCTCTCCCCCTTTTTATTTTTTACCCCCGCCTTCTGTCCTTTCCGCCTGTGTGTTCCCCCTCTCCTCGCGACTGTGTATTTTTTTGTTGTTGCGCCACGCGGCAGCTCTCCTTTTTGCATCGCGGCCGCGGATGAATGCGAAACGTCGGCAGAACTATTGCAGCCAGTCTCGGCTCGCCGCTCCATTGTTCTACATACTGCGCCGGCAGACAGTTGACACGGAATAGCGCGACACAACGATACACGCGACCGAGAGAAACAGAGAGATAGAGAGAGAGAGAGAGAAAGAGGCCGTTCGCTGTCAACAGAAAAAGGCGAAACAGAAAAAGGAAGCTTTCAAGTGACGACGTACCGACGGGAGAAGAAGCCAGGGGGCCGAGGGGACGCCGACAGCTTCGTCCCTAAGAACGGCCGGCTGGAAATGCCTTGGGGTCACCGTGCGAGGATCGTAAATGCGTGATCGTAAAGCCCTTCCTCAGACTCATCTCGCCACCCCCGAGATTTGGAAAATCGATCAATCAAGATGTCGTTACTGGATAATCGTTTTATCGCTGGTAGAATCACACTGGGACCTCGTAAACTCTGATCTCGGCGACGACTCCTCGCCTAAATTAGTTAGGGGAAGATGGCCGAATTTAGGTTCAGTGCCCAATTTATTATTCATCGCCAAGGAATGTAGGAATTAAATTCTGAGCAGCCCCCTCTTGCCGTACAGCACAACTGTGTCCAGGTCTTGCGAGTAGAATGAACGTCTGAAACTTAAGGGACCAACTATGGTAGTCATTCTAGTCTGTCGAAGAAGGTGTATCGGAGTGCAATCCCGTTAATTGGTCCCGATAATGGTCGCGGATAATTCCCGAGAGATCGGAGCGACTCGGGGGGGGAGGTGGATCAGCGATTATTCAGAGGGCGTTATTTGATTGGCGTCCCGTTTTCCACCCGTGGATTCCCCGGAACAATGGGTCCCCGATAAGGATGGCACACTCGAGAACCGTGTCGTGCAACTTGATGGCGCATACGCATGCACGCGCCACGCCACGACACGACACAGCACGTTTCGCGATCGGTAGCTGCCACGCCACGCCGGGGAAGTAGGCCAAGTCGGTAACTATGCAAAGTGCAGGAAACACGTTTTACGATGCGTCACGTGACACGCTGATCCGACCCGCTATAAACCCGCGGGTTAGGATTCTGCAGGACGTGCGCACGCAACCCTCCAGCTAGATGTCTCGGAGACCCGAACCGTTAGCTACCCAGATTGTTTCGGCTCTCAAGGTTTTTTGCGTGGTTCGCCTGGGTCTAAGGCAGTGGTGGGCAACGCCGGCACTTTTTAGCCAGTTTTCGAGGGCTACGCCTCTTTTTCCGGCTGGGCGTCTCGCTCCCCGTGACGGCTCTAGTGTTCGTGGCAGCTCAGGCGCGTACCGTATGACAGCCTGAGCTGCCTCGAGCACTAGAGCCGTCGCGGGGAGCGAGACGCACGGCCGGAAAAGGAGGCGTAGCCCTCGAAAACTGGCTGAAAAGTGCGTACCGTATGATAGCCTGGGCTGCCTCGAGCACTAGGGCCGTCACGGGGAGCGAGACGCCCGGTCGCGAAAAGGAGGCGTAGCTCTCGAAAACTGGCTGAGAAGTGTCGGCGTTGCCGACCACTGGTCTAAGGTGACAGCCCGAAAACCCCTGGATAATCGGTAGATAGAGAACCACAAGTTCATAACCTCCTGGGTACCATCAGGGAGTTTGTACACTCTGTACAGAGTTTGTATAGAGTCCCGAAAGGAGTCATCCATCTTGTCTTCTTCGATGGTAGGCGTGGCTTAGGCGTCCCTGGTGGCGTGGTTTCGTTGCCCTTGGAGGAGCTGGGACCTTGTTGCACAGCGCGATCTCCTGGAACGACTCACCTGGCTCCTGTACCCTCGAAAAGTTCCACTTCGATCACTGTTCCTACTTTTTCCCCCTTTCTGCTTGGGAAGATCCAAGTAGGCGTGGTTTCGTGGCTCTCAACGGGCCCAGGGCGCTGCCCCACGGGGTAACTTTTGTAAATCACTAGCCTAGATCCCGTATCTTCTAAACGTTCACCTTCGATCGCCATTTCCCCATGTTTTCCGCTCGGGAAGGCTTGGTAGGCGTGGTTTCGTAGCCCTCGACGTCCCTCGGGGCGCATCGTGCCCCCGTCAGCTCCCTGAACGTTTCACCGATCGTGGAGTGGTAATCTCGCGAAATAGCATCGGCGCGGATGATCCCACGAGGAAGTTTCTGCTCTGTCCACGCGTACGAGCGTCGTAAACTTGCTGGGTGTTCCGCTAGACCGGTGTGGGTGGGGCGTTCGCGGGGATCGGGGGAGCGTGTCCGCCGCGATGGAAGCAAACAAATTGAGATCTAACAGAGAACCGTCAACTTTGTAAATAAACGGGGTCTCTTACGAGGCTGGCTTGCCGGCTTCCGTCGTATATTCAGGCGGCTCCGTGAATTCAAGGATCTCCGGGTTCATAAAACAGAAATATACCGGCGTGGCGCGCTAGGCTAGGTAGCTAGCCAGCCAGCCAGCCAGCCAGCCAGCCAGCTCTCGCTCGCCATTCCAGTTCGCCCCGGCGAGCCGCGAGGGGAATCGATCAGCGATAAAACGGGTCGTACCGGGACACGTTTATAGCCGGAGAGAGAGAGAGAGAGAGAGAGAGCTGGTGCACTTACGGCACACGGTCGCAGGATCCGTGCATGGGAACGTGCACCGAAGCCGGCCCCGTGTATTTAAAGGTATCGACGTTGCGCGCTTGTCGCGGCTGCAAAAGACGCAACGTCGTTGTCGCCCTTAGGCTGCCAGGAGAGAGAGACACACACGTTGCCTCGCCTCTGCTCTGCTCAGCACTGCTCAGCTCAGCTCAGCTCGCCTCTGCTCTTTGAAGAAGACGGCGCATCCCGCGTCGCTCTCTTGCACGCCCTAGTTGTGCGTCGTCGAGCGAGTGGCTCGATTCAAGGCCGCCACTGTCGCTCGACCACCGTTTCTGCGTCGGTGGGCTCCTCCGCAGCTTTCCAACCACCCCGCCAGCCCCTTCTCGTTCCACTTCTCTTTTTATATCTTCGTTATAGATCCCCTTGAATTGTCCGTGGTTGGCCTCGCCTCGCCTCGCCTCGACGAGCCGAGCCGCACCGCACCGCATCGCGTCGTATCGCATCGCATCCCCCTTAGTACCTCGGCAAAAATAGTCTAATTCATCCGGGACTCGGTGCACCGCCTCTCTTCCTCATGGATCCCCAGGATTCGGCTAGACCTTCAACCGTCATCTCCCCGAGCTTATTCTGGATTACTTCTGTTGATTACTTCAGCGAACGCCGCTTCGTACGGTGATCAGCGGGCGACAATCAACGAGGCTGTACCGCAGTCTCGGAACAAGCACGCCATTGCCTCTCTGTAGTCTCAAGCACAATTGGACCTCATGATGTACTCATCTTTCCATAAGGAATGATGGACAAGCATCGTGAAGCATTACCGTAATCTCAGAACCAGTTCGTAATCATCATCAGCCTGTTTAAGATAAAGTACAGATTTTTTTTCGAGAGGGAGGTCTCCGGAAAGAGGGTGGCGATCAACTAACGAGGGAATAGTAGGCGATCCGGAATACTTACTCTAATTGTAAAAAAACCCATCACGTTTAATGTGAAATCTATGGTTAGACTGGAAACTTAGGATCGGATGGTAGTCGAACGGTTAGGGTGGTCGTGGGAACTCTTAAATTCCCATTGGAGGTAGTTCGTCTTCTTTAAACGGAAATGTATACGGCCAGATCGCCTGTGGATGGTGATTGAACGATTAACGGGGGAGTACCATAGTCTCGAAAGAAGCTCACACAGTCCTAGGTTCTCTCGAATCTGATCTACACGTCTGATCGGCCCGCAACTTCGTGATTTAACGAGGGAGGGTGATCGAACGATTAACGAGGGTGTCTCGCAAGAAGCACGTGACTGGAATCTACAGAAACGACGATCCCTGGTCAGTGATAGAATAGTAGAGCAACCTGAAAAGGAGCACGTGATCAGGATGTCCCCGTGAATCGTGGGTCAGGTCGCCCGTGCAATCTCCGGTAATGATTGGTCTCCATGGAGACTGATAAGCGGTCGCCTCGCCCCTCTTCCTCGCAGCCAGGCAAAGACAGTCGCCTCGCCCCTCTTCCTCGCAGCCAGGCAAAGACAGTCGCGAGGACAGGCATAGGAGAATGCAGGGGAATGCAGGGGCTGCAGCGACGCCCGCAGGATGAAACATTAAAGCTGCGTTTGCGCCGATGCGATGCGGCCTGCCTTGAACTACTTTAGGGAAGGATACAAGCGACGAGCCCCTCCGCAACACGCCGTCCACGAGGCTTGACCTTTCGTCCTACCGTTTCCTCCAGCGTTTTCCAGCTTTTTCCCCTTTTTCCCGACGCCGCATGATGGATGGTGTTCGCCCGGAGTTCGCGGTTCAAGAGCCACTCCGGGAACACAAATTTCAGCGAACTACCCCAACGCTCCAGATAGACGAGACGACGCCGCACCGATTTCGAACGATGTTTCTTCTCGTTCTTCACATGTCATCGAGAAGCTCACCAGAAGCTTAGGCTTTCAATCTAATCAATTCCCTGCGCCCGGACTCGAATAAGGATTAGAATACAGTCGAAGGTAGCAATCTCGGACATTTGTTTGTAGCTAGTCTTTGAACCCAGCTATATAGAAGCTGGGGATGTGAACTCGTCGAATACCTCTGTCAGCTTTCTGCCCCACTGGTAAAAAACCTTTTTGGTGGACGGATTGGTGACGTCCGAAAAACCGTCAAAATAATGTGTTAGGAATCGTCAACGCCAAGGGCGTAACAACGGTCGAGCCAGGGCAATCGTCACTATAATGACGGGTTTTTCGACCCAATCGCCTAAAGTATGCACTTGGAAAAGATAGAATTTCCGCGTCCAGAAAGTTCCTCTTTCCCACGCACCATGTCCACTACAGATTGAAGCACACCCGAAAGTAGCAGTCTCAGGCATTTGTTTGTAGCTAGTCTTTGAATAGCTGAATAGAAGCTTCTATGTACGACTTGTCCTCCACGGCCGGTTAGCTAGTACTTAGATGTCCATTGGCGGGCCCGTGACCCACTTGAACCTAAATTCACGTCTACCAAGACGCCCTGTTGACGCAGGCTTTTAATTGAATCAACTTCCTGCGTCCGGACTCGAATAACGATTAAAGCACACCCAAAAGTAGCAGTCTCAGGCACTTGTTCGTGGCTAGTCTTGTGAACCCAGCTGAATAGAAGCTTCTGTGTACGACTTGTCCTCCGCGGCCGGTCAGCTAGTCCCGAGATGTCCAATGGCGCGTCCTGTCATCCACTTGAACCTAAACTCGCGCCTGCCAAGACGCCCTAGTGACTAACTTTTGATGTTACAACTTCTGCTTGTCCACCTTGGATGGAGGTGTCATTGAGAAAGAAGCTCACCGGAAGCTTAGGCTTTTAATTGAATCAACTTAATGCGTCCGGACTCGAATAACGATTAAAGCACACCCGAAAGTAGCAGTCTCAGGCACTTGTTCGTGGCTAGTCTCGTGAACCCAGCTGAATAGAAGCTTCTGTGTACGACTTGTCCTCCGCGGCTGGTCAGCCAGTCTCGAGATGTCCAATGGCGCGTCCTGTCATCCACTTGAACCTAAACTCGCGCCTGCCAAGACGCCCTGGTGACTAACTTTTGATGTTACAACTTCTGCTTGTTCACCTTGTCACGTGTCTTTTAATTGAATCAACTTCCTGCGTCCAGACTCGAATAACAATTAAAACACACACGAAAGTAGTAGTCTCAGGCATTTGTTTATGGCTAGTCTTGTGGACCTAGCTAAATAGAAGCTTCTGTGTACGATTTGTCCTCCGCGGCCGATCAGTCAGTCTGGAGATGTCCAATGGCGTGTCCCCTGACCCACTTGAACCTAAACTCTTGCCAGCCAATCCGGAACCCGACGATGCAATCGCATGATCGACGCTCCGTTGACGAACTCTCGATGTTACCACGGTTTGCCGACGTGCAGGTGGATATGCAACCGGCTTGGCGCGCTGGTAATCGAGAAAGTTTGCCCCTCGAATAGCCCTCGAGTCGCGGCACCGTTTAAGAGACCAACTATACAGGGTGTCCCACCCGATTTTGACATCTTGATTTTCTCGCTATTGTTACTCGTAGCATCATTCTTATGATGCTGACCCGAATCATTCTTATCCCCGAGCGAGTCGATCCTGATCGGACAGCCTAGGGACAGTCATGGCTACCGTTGCACAGTGGTGTTCAACGTCAATTCGCTCGTGTGTTTCGAATTCTTTTTGATCTTTTTAAATTCAGAAAAAAATATTTGTTGTGATGCTTGCCGAATTCGTCTCAGTGTCCCCTAAAAGATGGCTGTAAAAAAATTATAGGTGTCCCTATAACAAACTGAAGGTGACCTTGATAACTCGGGGAAGAAGGGATTGACAAAAAATTTGGAATAATCACCTTAAAGCTCTCCTTGAGACATGCTATTTTAGCTGAACAAAATTCCGATCGAACCGCTAGCAGCAGATTAATGTAAACTGATCACGCTTCGTGGTCCACCTTGTATTATGACCTTGAGACTTTTCTTGAGACTTTTCCGACTTTTCGGGCCAAATACACGCCTGTGTGTTGTAGCATTTATTTATTTTTGGTATTAGAGCCATTCAGCTTTGTTTACACAATTGTAAACGCAATATTTCACCTTCTCTCTGTGCATGGGGTGCAAATGTACCCCAGCCTGATAAAAACGGAAATAAAATGTTGAGAAAGCGAAAATTTCCACAGATTTTCTGGTAATGCTATCTGTGATATGTTCTAAATTTTTTAAGTATAACTGTATATTTATTATTATTATATTATACTGTATATTTATCAATATAATTTTACAAATACTCATGCAAACAAATGTTCTCTATACAGTTCCCTCCAAAAATGTGCGGGGTCCAATTACACCCCTGTACACGGTTAATATTACACACAGAGGAGGTCAAATAAAACGATTCTCAGTGTGGACCAGAGTTGGGCAAATTTTAATGTAAATAATAAATAAACGTGTGATTTTAATTGCAAATAATAACTAAACTTTTTTATTTAAATAAAAGTAATTTAAATAATCACCAAAAGTGATCTATTTATTATTTCTTATTTGCAAATAAAAGATTATTTATTATTTGGATTGAGGTGGAAATCAAATAAATAGTTTTTGGTCTTTTCTTATTTCTTGTATTTTGTATATACAATAAACACGTGCGCGTTTTTTGTCTGCTATAGCATTTGTCAATGCAAATGATGAAATTGATTGTCAATACAAATGATTGAAATTGTATTTGTAAATAACAATTAACTTTATTATTTTAAATAATTCATGTAGACTTGCTCAAATAATAAATAGTTATTTTTGCTTTTTATTTGAATATCCAAATAGCAAATAACTTGTTACTTAAATTTTTATTTAAATCATTATTTCAATATTGCCCAACACTGGCGTGGACTGATTCGATCGAGTGTGAACCAATACGTTTTACTAACCATACGCTTTCTGATTGTTGCAGAGGTGCCTTCTCAGTGGTGCGACGATGTGTTCAAAAGAGCACCGGCCACGAGTTCGCGGCGAAAATCATAAACACGAAAAAGCTCACGGCCAGAGGTAAGCACTTCCGACATTTCCCTCCTAAAATAGTCGAGAATCGAGAACGCGAGTTAACGCGGGGCATTAGTATTCGAAATGTTCCGGCATCGTCGTTCGAAACGACTTTACGCGAGCTGGATCCAACTGCAGCATCCGCTGCATATTTCATTAACAGGCGCCGACGGGAACGAGCAAAGTCGTGTAACGCGGCCGTGTTATCATTTCTTTTTGACTGCGGAGTCGCGCTTAACGAGCGCCGGGATCGATCCTTCTTTCCCGACTCCCCGATTCGCTGCTTTAATCGTGCTTAATTGACTAATTAACCCTCGAAAAAACTCTCGACGAAGTCGCCGGTGTAACACGATCGCCCGCTATATTCGAAAGAGAATTAATTATTGGGTTGTTCGGAAAGTTTCCGCCGATTTTTGGAGTAAATTGAAAATAAAAGAAATTGTACTAACAATCAAATTTATTACCACGTTTTTATTAGCTCGCTTTCTTGTCTGTCTGTCTGTCTATCCGCCTGTCTGTCTGTTTGTTTGTCCCGCACAAATTTTGCAATTGATTTTGAACTAACTTCCCGATGAGCTAGAGACTTGAAACTTTAAACATAGCTCAGGACTGGATGACAATGCAATATTTTATCGGTTCCTCGATCGAACGTTCTAGATCTATTTAATTCGTTTGAATTTTCGTACGTTGAGATAAACGGTCTCAACGCCCGCTGTTCGTTCTCGCAACCGCTCGCGTTTGTTTTCGATATGCCGCGGTCGCGGCATACTTTTATATTTTTTAGTCCGGTTTAAAAACGTGGTGTCACGTTCTCATGCACCGAAGCATGGAACGCGCCCGATTTCTGCCTGAAATCGTACCCTTGACGCTGCCGCGTAACGCGACCGCCCCACCAGCACTACAAACAGTACCTTAATCTCCAGCGCTCTCCTTCGCACTCACAGGCACCGCTCGCCTAGTACCGCGCTACCTCCCCTTCCACCGCACCCCGCAGTTTATACCTGACGCCTGCCAGGTACCTAGGTGGTTTTCCACTCGATATACTTTCTCGCTGCATAAATTGAAATCTGCAAGAGTTCATACAACCCCCGCGAGATGAATACCCTTTCTCGCCAGAGAAAGTGTTTTATCACCCGCATAAAGAGGCCTGCCAAAGATGCAGAAAAAAGAAACCGGCTTCCATACAAGTTTTGCTTTGGAAGTCGGCTCAGTAGTTTACTGGACACAGGTGCATGTTCTCACGCAGTGAAAGGTATGACCACTGCTTCCCTTCCCCCGTCGTGACGACCAACACCCTACCAACGGCGAAGGAGAAGAGGATGAAGCAGATACCAACGAAAAGAAGGAAGTTCCCCAGCTCACAAGAAGAAGGAAGTTCCCCAGCTCACAAGAAGAAGGAAGTTCCCCCAGCAGACGAGGAAGGAAGTTGTCCCAGGAAGTCGCCCACTTGCAAACCACCCCTTGGAAGCTCGTCATCCCCGTCTCTCTCCCTTTGCAAAATCTCGCCGATCTAGTAAGCATCGCGCCTCCCGATAGTCGCCATTTCTAAATTCTGTTCAAACGAACTTTTCCCAGTAGGGCCTCGCCGCATCTAGAATGTATATATGTAATCAAATGTTTTCTGAAAATCGGCAGAGACTTTCCGAACAACCCAATATCTACAAAGATGATCGTTGCGTACCCTGAATTTTGATCAACTTACCGAGGACTCGAAACATCGATAATTTCTTGGGTCTCTAGATTAGCCGCCATTCATCTTACTGGTTCTCGGGCCGGCCCAAGAGAAAATCTGAAAGACTCCTATTTTCCTTGGTCACGGGCACTTCCTAATTATTTCTGTCCTGAGACATTGTTCAGTTCCCCGCGATTAAACGCGGAATCGAAGAAATCGCCGGCTGTATTTGAAAGAATTAATTACCCCCAAAGACCCTGGTTGCGTTCCCTTAATTCTGATCAATAGACAGCGGATCTTTATGCAAAATGAACATTTTCTACCCGGATTGCAATCAACTGGAGTGAAATAGAAATTTATTAAGTTGTAGGCGATTCTTTGAACGGTCGCCACCGCCGAGTAGGCGACGCGCGACGGACGAGTGTTTTTGTTCACGTCACCGGCGTTACGATGTTGTAAACAAACATCAGTCGAATAAATAACGTTGCAAAAGCAAGACGTCTCGCGTTTATTTCCTCCAAACGTCGTCGACTATAAATTTTCTATTTATACAGTATTTATAAATTCTTCCAATATTTTAATGTTTTAAATTACACCAACTCATTTTCGTCAAAATGCTTAAAATCCGCTGTCTACTGATCAACTTACCGAGAACTGGAAACATCGATATTTCTTGGGTCTCTCGATCAGCCGCCGTTCATCCTACTCGTCTTCGGGCCGGCCCAAGAGAAGATCTAAGAGACTCCGATTTTCCGTGGACGCGAGCACTTCCTAATTATTTCTGTCCTGAGGCATTGTTCAGTTTCCCGCGATTGGACGCGGAATCGGAGAAAGAGCCGGGCCTCCGCCACACGCACACACCGACGACTTAGCGTCTAAAAACAACGAGCGACGCCGTTGTCAGCATGCCAACATTCCATCCCGACCAAACAGTTGCCAGTGCGCGTGGGGCAGGACCGTCGCGTCGCTCTCGGTGGTTCCTCGTTTATTATCGATTCCTCGTATCGCAGATTTTACTTGGTTCCGCCGAAACTCGACGCAGCTCCGAGTGGAGCATGAGTTTCATGAACGTCAACGATCGTGTCGATGACGAATCTCTCAAATCAATCCCAAGTCCAATCGATTGTTATTCACGCAATAATTGTGTCGATAACTGTATCACAACGTTGTTCTTCGATAGAATTTTCTTTCCGACTCTCTGATTCGACATTTGCTTGTACGGCGTCGGATGTGCCAGTGATCGATAAATTTAGTATCGGCCGCGCGGGTCCGTCACCCGAGCAGCTGTACCACAAGTTTTATTATCGCTATCAATCGATTCGTTGGCGTCGGGCCTAATGCCTCGCCGTGACTCATCCGAGTCTCTCGGATGCTGCAGGGTTCGCCAACTCTATATAACCAGTCTGATTCAGCTGGAATATTAAGCCGGATGAGCGTGGACGGAGTGGGGAGCGAGGATTGCCCTCTGGGGCACTGTTCTGGCTCCGTGCGAGGCACCAAAACCACGCCCGATTAGTGCAACTTTGAACTCTCTGACCCTTCATAGGGTCTCTAGGTTGAAGTGGACGTTGCCCTGGCTCCACCTACAGCATCAAAACCACGCCTATTTACAAGAATCTTCGTAGAATCATGAATGTAGAGAATCAGAAATTCATAGGCCCTTCAGATCGACTTTGGGTAGATCCTAGCTCCGCCTACTCCCTGAAAACCACGCCCATTTATAAGAATCTTCGTAGGATCATGAATGTATAGAATCATTAACAGTAACATTATTGTATAGAATGCCTAGGTTGACTTTGAGAAGTTCTTACTCCACGAAGTACTGTACTGGCTCCGCCCAAAGTGCCAAAACGTTGCTCCCTGGTGCCCGTATACAATCAGAAATTCATAGGCCCTCCAGATCTACTTTGGATAGACCCTAGCTCCCCCTATTCCCTGAAAACCACGCCCATTTAGAAGAATCTTCGTAGGATTATGCATGTATAGAATCAAATTTTCATAGGTCCTCCAGGTCGACTTTTAGTAGACCTAGCTCCGCCTACAGCATGAAAACCACGACTATTTGGAGCACTGCGCGGAAAAGCTGAACGAATTTTCGCAACTTTGTTGTATAGAATTCCTAGGTTGACTTTGAGAACTTCTTACTGCACGAAGTACTGTTCTGACTCCGCCCAGAGCGTCATAAACCATGCCCATAGCTCCAGAACCACGCCCACTCGAGGCAATTTTCATTGCAGTCAGATTTTTCGAATCTATATTGTCAAAATATATCCAGATCGGAGATCTGGATATATCAAGATCATACCCGATCTTGAAGATCGTCGAGAACATCCGAAGAACAGGACAGTGTTCTCGCTCTGTTCGCGAGAACCTCTACGGTTCGCGAAAGATCGAATTTCTTCGTCGCATGACAGGAGAAAGGTCGGAAGAAGGATTCACGGTTTGCCCAGCATCAGTGGAAATTGCCAGCATCCCGAACACAAGGCAATGATCAACTCCGACGGGATATTCTGCCCACGCGAGAAACAGGATCATCGTGGATCCGGTGAAATGTCAAAGAATGCATCTCGCGGCGTGGGAAACTTTGACCTATCGGGTCGGCGCGGCGCTCGGGAAAACTGATTGTTAGTCGTGCGAATGACAGGGGGATCGTGGTCGGTAATAATTCACCGGCCGTCAATCCGGCTGTGTCGTGCACAACAATGCGCGATCGTTCGATTCGATTAATCGTCCGTCTACCAGCCGAAAGAAACGAGCAGCAATTTTACAGGGTCGAGAAAATGAGCCGTGATGCCACCTAAATTCGGAGTGTGTCGCGGGAAATTGGTCGAAGACGCCGACAAACGGAGGGTGAAGGATCGATGGGCCACTCCCCCTCGGCTCGTTTGATTTCTGCCGCGAATCAGAATTTCAAATGGCCGACGGAACCCCGAGCAGAGTGCTTGATTAATTATTCCGGGCCGGAAGTTGCCGAGACCGGTGCGCCTTTCTTGCGGACTTCCGGCTCGTCTGACCGTGTTCTCCTCTGCTCGAGCCTGCCAGTCGGCGAAAATTGTTGCAACAATCGCTGGTACTTCGAAAGAGAAAGATAGAAGGCAACAGGGTCAAGAACGATCCAAGGATTGATTCGTACACGCGCCACTCGATCGCGAATAGGAACTGATCTCCCCCAAGGAAACCGAGAGAGCCACCCGTTGTTGATCGTTCCGATTAGAAGAGAAAACGGCGCGGATACACTCCCGCTCGGCTCGAGCCGCCACGCCGGCAAGAAGAGAAACGATCGCCACCCTTTCTTTTTCTCCCGCCCTGCCTCCCAGTGGATTCTTGCCCCCGCATTCTGCGCGCGACCCTCGAAAATTCCTCTCGACGCTCGAATTCCCCGGCTCTCGATCCCGATCGAACACGACAGTCGAGGTAAGCAGCTTTCCGCCCCGATGTTTCAGCCTGTTGACGCTGGAAACCGTCTAGCAAACGATACCTCTGCTTTTCCACCCCTATCGATGACTATACACACACCTGGCCAGGCTACATCCGCTCCCTGCTCGACGATCGGCTCGGATTTCGAATGACTCTCTTCGAAATATTTACGCCGTTGGGAACCAATGCATTTTACTCCGGGAGCACTCTGAAATGCCCTCCGGGGCAATGGCTTTCAATGAATAACGTCGAACGAGGAAGGCTGATTGTTTTGATTTCATTCAAACCCGAACTCCAAATTACCCTTTGGCGCAAGGTCCTGAGGGCAGACGACCTCGCAGAGCAGATTGAGTAGGCTGTCTATTCTGCACTCCCTTTTGCACAGTAGGCGTGGCTTCGATTTCGGAAACTGGAACTTTAAATTGCCCCTTGGAGCGACGCTTTGGGGCACCTAACATCAAACTCTGAACACCTTTTCATAAAGTGGGTTCCTATAATCAGAACTCTAAGTGGTCCCTTGAAGCAACGCATCGCGCCAAACATTGTTACCGATGCGAATAGAATGGAACTCCCACTGTGCACTCTTCTCACACAGTGGGCGTGGCTTCGATCTTTAAAATTCGAGTTCCAAATGACCAACGCAAACATTGTTACAGAAGCGGATAGTATATACTCCCACTACACACTCTTTTTACAAAGTAGGTGTGGCTTCGTAGTCTATAATCAGAACTCTAAATGGCCCCTCGAAGCAACGTCTCGCGCCAGAAGCGGATAGACTGGATTTCCCACTGTGCACTCTTTTCCTAAAGTAGGCATGGCTTCGTAGTCTATAATCAGAACTCTAAATGGCCCCTTGAAGCAACGCAAACATTGTTACAGCAACATAAACTCTTTTCATAAAGTAGGCGTGGCTTCATACTCTATAATCAGAACCCTAAACAACTTCTTGAAGCCTTGCGACAAATACTGTTACAGAAGTAGATAGAATTGAACTTCTACTGTGCACTCTTTTGACAGAGTAGGCGTGGCTTCGTACTCTATAATCAGAACTCTAAATGGCCCTTCGAAGCAACGTCTCGCGCCAGATTCGGATAGGTCTTCCCACTGTGCACTTTTTTCACAAAGTAGGCGTGGTTTCTATAATCAGAAATCTAAATGGCCTCTTGCAGCAACGCAGACATTGTTACAGCAACATAAACTCTTTTCATAAAGTAAGCGTGGCGTCATACTCTATAATCAGAACCCTAAATGACTCCTTGAAACCTTGCGTGAAACATTGTTACAGAAGCAGAGAAAATGGAACTCTTACTGTGCACTCTTTCCCTAAAGTAGGCGTGGCTTCGATCTCTAAAAATATGGAATCTAAATGGCTCCTTGAAGGAATGCCTTGCGTCAAACATTGTTACACAAGCGGATAGAATGGACTTCCCACTGTGCACTCTTTTGACAGAGTAGGCGTGGCTTCGACCCCTAATTCTCTTCGAGAACCAAATGGCCTCTAGGATTAACACAGTCCGGGACCGCGGTAAGCCGGGAATGGTGTCGCCCCGTTGCGTATCGGGACGTTCCACCTGCGCGTCCCGATTCGGTTGATTCAAGGTGAGCCCGATGCCCCGACCGGCTCTTCCCTGCGCTTTATTCGTTGCAAAAGCGTGCAGTCGAACGCCGGCCTGGCTGATAGGTCAAGAGGTTACTGGAGCAAGGTCGCAGCCGGTGGAAGAGGGTGCAGCCGTGGCATCCCACGCCCCGCGAAACGCAGAGAGACAGAGATAGAGAAGGCTCATCTTCCCTGCCTACTGCAACTTTTTTTTTCTCTTCCTCTCCAACCGTCGTTACCTTTCGCCTCTGCAGAGAAACTGGAGCCAAAGATAGAAGCAGTTCCGCCCCTGCCCCGCTTCGCGGATTAATTCCCTTAACGGAGAAATAATCCTTTCGACGTCGCTGAATCTTTCAGCGCGGAGCAACCCCGAGCCCTGCTGACCGAATTGCTTCCCCTACCGGAACTTTATGGCCACCTTAATTATTTCGCTTCGACCCAATGAAACTTGTTTAACGAGCTGAAGCCGCGCGCGCCCGACGGCGAAGAAGTCCAGTTCGCTCGCGAAACTCGAATTCCAGGATGTTCCGCGTCGATCGGTCGGTTGGCACGTTCTTTAGGACCTTCGGCGATGGTCGCATCCAGGACACTCATTAGATCAGAATGGCGAAACCCTATCTTTGTGGTTGCTATTCGAGTTACGGAACAGCTCGCCGTGTTGGAAATTCGATGGCGAATTAATCACCTTCGCCCGGACCTCAGGGTTTCCTAAAGGGCTAGAAAGCTCTATTTGCGTGTCTATTATTCGGGACTATTAACGGTGTAGTAAATTAAATGGTTGTTCAAGAAGCAGCTAGAGACTTTGCCGCGTTGTAAATTCGATGGCGAATAAGTTACCCTAACTTAGACCTCAGGCTTTGCTTTGAGGCTAGAAAGCCTAGCCCTATTTATATGTCAATTATTCGGGACAATTAACGATGTAGTAAATTAGATAGTTGTTTAACAAGCAGCTAGAAATTTCATCGTGTTGTAAATTCGATGGCGAATAAATATCCCTAACTCAAACCTCAGGCTTTCCTATGGGGCTTTCCTAGAGAGGCCTATTTGTGTGTGAATTATTCGGGACAATTAACGGTGTAGAAAATTAGGAAGCAGTTCAGGAAGCAGTTAGAGACTTCGCCGTGTTGTAAATTGATGGCGAATAAGTAACCCTACAGGCTTTGCTATGGGGCTTTCATAGAGAGCCCTATTTATGTTTCGATTATTCGGCATAATTAACGGTGTTGTAAATTTGGTAGTTGTTCAAGAAGCAGTTAGAGACTTCGCCGTGTTGTAAATTCGATGACGAATAAATAACCTTCACTCACATCTGAGGCTCTCGCTAGTGACTTGGTTAGCCAACGAGAAGAGCTGAAGCCCTATTCGTGTGACGATTATCCGAATCTCGGGACAATTAACGTTGTTATAAAATAGGTAGTGGTTTAAGAAGCAGCTAGAAATTTCACCGTATTGTAAATTCGATGGCGAATGGGTAACCCTAACTCGGACCTCAGGCTTTCCTATGGGGCTTTCCTAGAAAGCCCTATTTGTGTATCAATTATTCGGTATAATTAACGATGTAGTAAATTAGGTAGTTGTTTAATAAGCAGCTAGAAATTTCACCGTTTATGTGGCTTTTCATAGGCTTCCCTATGTGGCATTCCTAGAGACTCCTATTTGTGTGTCGATTGCTCGGGACAGTTAACAGTGTTGTAAATTTGGTAATGATTCAAGAAGCAGCTAGAGACTTAGCCAGAGCGTTCAGAATATTGGGATGGGTCTTTAAGCAGCAGCTCGAGCAGCAGGTTTCGAAAAATAGGCACGTCGTACATTTGTGAAGAAGCGTCTAGGGGTTGTAACCGAGAGCTCGTCTGGCAGGTGGATCGATGATCACCGATCGCAGGTGGAAGTCTCCGTTCTCGTCCTTGACGGTCTCCCGTGGCCGGATAAAAATACGATCTTCCTTGTTCGCACGCGTGTGCATCATTGCCGGACGTCGTCGGCTTTGTGAGCCGAGGGATCGGTCCTTTTGCGTTTACAAGGCCGGTTACTTTGCGTCCGACGGAGCACGAATGTCACGAAAGTCGGCGAATATTCTTCTTCGATCTCTCTCATACTCTCTCTTGGTTGTTCTTCATCCCTGGGGGGATGTAAACGCGATGGAGAGGGTTGAGAACGATGGGACAACACGAAGGCCGTTCGATCTGCAGCCCTTGATCTCTCGGGCGTGATAAGAATGTCGCGGACTCTCGTGCACCCTGCGTTTTCCGATGCTATCGGCCGGAGGGGACGATCCTCTTCTTCCCCTCTTCTTCCCCTCTTCTTTCCCTCTCTCCCTCTCTCTTCACTCGAGTCCACGTGGCGAGAAAATCCGAGTCGAGTGGGCGTACAGTGGCCTGCAAGAGTTTCGATAGACATTCATTCCAGATATACAGCGACTCCCATGAGTATTCGTACGCCTTTTAAAATAGAATAACTTTTTTATAATTGTACCAAATGACCTGATGTTTTGTAAGCAATTATTGGGAGTACAAATTAGTTCGGTCCGTTTTCAAAAGATGGCTCTGGCTGTTATGAATGTGTCATATTGACGGCTGGTTTCAGTTTTTTCAGAGAGGTTAGACATCTACCAATAATATTCAGTTTATATCGCTTTGAGTTTCATACAAAACTTTGGTTTTTTACTGTGTTGAATATGTCAAATTTTGTGTTAACTAAGCAGCATTTGCGGAAGGTTTTAGTTTTCTGCTTTAATTGGAAGAAAAGTGCAGCTGAAGCGCATCGAATGCTTGTAGAAGCTTATGGTGACAAGGCACCAACTGATAAATCATATATTAATTTTATTAATATATTAATTTTTGTAGACAAATTTTAAGAAAGTGGAAACAAATAAAATATTATTTCCAGTGGTAGTAACCTTCATACTTTAACATAAATAAAAATCGTATTAAATTCCGTGGAATTTTATATCCTAGCATGTTTTGAAAATCTTCAGGAGCCATAAAGATAAAGTAAAATGCATAAAGATCCGCAGTCTAGTTATAACAAATGCAGAAAATTTTTATTTTGCATAAGGATCCACAGTCTATTAATAAATCTTATTTTATAATGTTATTTCCAGTGATAGTAGCCTTTACAGGTCTGAAATAAATAAAAATCGTATTAAATTCCATGGAATTTTGTATACCAGCATTTGTTGAAAATCTTCAGAAGCCATAAAGATAAAGTAAAATGCATAAAGATCCGCAGTCTAGTTATAACAAATGCAGAAAATTTTTATTTTGTATAATGATCCACTGTCTATTAATAAATCTTATTTTAATCTTATTTCCAGTGATAGAAGCCTTTATAGGTCTGAAATAAATAAAAATCGTATTAAATTCCGTGGAATTTTATATCGTAGCATTTGTTGAAAATTTTCAGAAGCCATAAAGGATGCATAAAGTTCCGCAATCTAGTTATAGCAAATGCAGATAATTTTTTTTTGCATAAGGATTCGCAGGCTATTTATAACAAATGCAGACAATTTTTATTTTGCATAAGCATCCAGACTCTACTAATAAATCTTATTTGAATTTTATTTCCAGTGATGTATACTTTATAGATCTGAAATAAATAAAAATTTTATTAAATTCCATGGAATTTTATGTCCTAGCATTTTTCGAAAATCTTCAGAAGCTTATTTTGCAGTCTGCTAATAAATCAGGCAGGACAAGGAAATGAATTTTTGTAATTTGGGTATTAAAATCAAAAATCGGATCCGGTTACTTCGATCAAGTGCTTCGAATGTCAAGGGATCAAGGAAGGGTTTGACGGGGCGGTTTTAATAAATTGCCGAACGCGGAGAACGGAGAGCGTAGAATTTTCCAAGTCGCGGACCGTCGTCGCGTATATAATAATTAAATCTCGTTGTATCTCGACGATCTTGGCCCCGCCCGTCCGCCGCATTAAACAACCAGAATTAACGAGCACCTACGACGAGACGAGGGTCCGCGAAGAACACTGGAACCCGACGAGGAGAAGCAAATTGGAGGACGGGGCCACTCGAAAAGGAAAAGGAAAAAGAAAGACGGCCGGGAAAGAGGGAGAGGAAACTGGGTTACCCGACGGGACGAGACGAGACTAGACGAGACGGTCGATTCGAATCGCAACCGAGCGAAATTATCGGCGAGAAATCGCTCGGGAACACGTAGCATCTCGCGCCGAGAGAACTTTGTTCCGTAATTTTTGCTTATTGGATACTCGTTCGGGCTGAATTCTAATCGATCATCCCCCTTAACCTCTCGTTATCATGCTCTTTGTTCCTTCAGATCCTGTCAGGAACTTAAAAAATATCGGCGAATCTTGAAAGAGGATTCAAGTTATTCCTGAGGTCATTTGAAGTAATTTTTTCCTTTACGAAAATGTTCTCTGAGCCTTCGCTAAGGAGTTATTAACGAAAAACATCGACCAATACGGTGGCCGACACGTGACCAACACGTCACGCAACACGTCATGTAAAGTGGGGAGTGTTTTTCGCTGATAACTCCTGAACGAAGCAACGGAGAACATTTTCGCAAAGGAAAAAGTTGCTTCAAATCACCTCAGGAACCACCTGCTTCAAGGTCTTCCGATATTTCTGAACCCGCCTGCATATCGGCTTCCGTATTCGATATTCGTTTGTTAACAAACCTCGGAATTACCTTCGATCGATTTGACTACAAGTGGGTTCTCGTTAATCGCAGTTATTATGCACATTCGCGATCAGTTATAACTAGAACAAGATCGGATACGTGGAATTTTAAACAGCAAGGAGAGTCAGACGAGATGCATTGTTTGCGATGCATTCAAATTGGGAAAGGAAGAACAACAAATGACGTCGGAGGGAAAAGAGGGATGGCTGCAGTTTCTTGCGACACGCGCGCAACAAGTTTCGATTTTACGGAAGGTTCGAAAGGATCGCGATGAAGATTGTCGGTAGGAGATTGGTCGACGGGGGAGTCATTTTCCACGGGATGAATGATCGTTAGGGGGCGGTCCCCGCCGGGACCGGGGACAGATTATCGATCCCGCGATTCTCGAAGGAGTATCGGCGTGTTCCGTGGCTTGTGTACAGAAAGGAAACAGGAAATCGTCCTCGAAATGACTCGGCCATCGGCGAATCCAATTTTATCGCGGTCCTTGGTGGATTACCCACGGGGAAACTGGTCGGGGGAGCTCGTTGGGAAATTCGATTTCGCGGTAATGATTATACCCGGCATTGGCTGTCGTTGCTGCCGCGGAACTTTTGCGATAAAGCTCGCGCGCGAGGATCCACCAGCCCCGCAACGATCCATAGAGTTAGAACGATATCGGATCGATTGCGATCGCTACGGATTTCCGATTCAGCCGACGAGCAAACTTTTTTACCGCTCCGCAATATGGCATTTGGCCTGAAAAATTGGGAGAAGCTATTTTAGATTTATTTATCGGCTCAAGGTCATAATTAGACTGCGGATCTTTATGCATTTATGAAGAAATTAAACAACCAGGGTGAAATAGAAAACAGTTATAGATTAGAACAATTCAAGAAAATATTGTAATGTTGTTTTTAACGTAATAAGGTCATTAAGGGTTGAAATCAATTTTTATTTTATTCCTGCTTAACAAGAATATTATGAAATGAATTATTTTCTGTCAAAAAACAAATTTTTTCGAAATTTTATACATAAAAGTTTGTAGGTGCTTAAATACTGTTCAATTTTTGCTCGAAACATTTTTTCCTCAAATTATAATTATCGGAAACCCTTGAAAAATCATGATAACGGAGTGCTTCCACCAAAAAACGGAGAAGTTATTTTTGCATTTAAATCATGTTGAAATAATGTAATTTATTATTTTAATTCTGGATATGTAGATCACGAAACTTTTTAATAAATAAATATTAACTTTCATCAGGGAGTAGGCTGCATCGCACGTAGAAAAAACGGGAATTTCTCAAAAGATGCAAAAAAATTGTAACTTTCTCTGTTCTAACATTGAAGTTAGATAAATTTTCTCAAAAAGAAACATTGTCGGTAAACTAAAACCTTAGGAATATATACAAATTTTATTATTCTTTCAAGGTAACAAAACAGTTCACTGTAACTAAATATTACAATATTTTCTAAATACTATAAATTTGGTTGGTAAATATTCTCGCGTACTTATAAAAATATAATTATTTATACCATCTATTTTTCACTCCATAACTAAACTCAATAGAAATTTTAACTCAGCCTTTCAAACTTTCAACATTGTTATTTTTTACTGATTCTTCAAGAACATATTCTTAACTATAATTCACTGACGGATAACCATGAACTCTTCAACTTTCATATTTCTAGTTTCCGCCATGTTTTCATTCATTTTTATATCAACGTTATTGAATCAAATATACAGAGTGGATCACTTTATTCGCGTTCGGGCGAAATTTTAAAGGGCGACGCTGGGGAAAGCTGGTCGATCGATTGAAAAATTGTCGACACGCTGTCGGGACTCTCATTTTTAAAAGCTGCGAATCCCCATGGAAACCCGCGGATCTAATTAGCCGAATCGCTGCAAGGACGAGACGCCGCGTTGGAAATAGAGCAAGAAGGCCAGAAGAGAAACATCGTCGGAAAGTTTTGTAAGTTTTATAACGAGGCGGATCGGTCGCGGCGCAAGTAGCTATTAAAAGGGACGCACTCTCCACGCAGAGTATGGAAAACACACTATAAATATTCGATGAGCCTTGATCGATATCTAATTATTCTCGCCTCTTCTCGAGCAATTACTTCGAATGTTTCTGCTTGTGTACCGGCATCCCCGATCATTTTGATTCAACCAGGAACCTATTTCAACGATCTAACACACTGGTTCTTAACAAAGTTGGGCAAAAATTTAATCAACCATTGACGAATTTTCTACTTCCTATTTTAGATTAACGATTAAATACTTATTAATCGTTAATTGCGGTTAACGATTAAATACTTATTAATCGTTAATTACGATTTCTTTCAATTGTAATCGTCAATCGGATAATTGATTAATGATTAACTGCTGAAACTTCGAAATGAAATACGGAATCAAAACTGTATGAATATTGAAAAAAATGTAAACTGAGTTTTTGTTGAGATATATTTCTGTCAATTCTCCATCTCCGCTCTCTGTCTCTCTCTCCCTCCTTATTACAATTTATGGATAAACCGTATGGCGATTAACTTAGTCAACCGATTGAATCAATTGCTGATTTTTCGATGATTTCTTCTTTCAATCAACGATTGACGATTAACTTCATCAATCGATTAAATCAATCGCCGATTTTTCGATGATTTCTTGTTTCCATCAACGATTGACGATTAACTTCATCAATCGATTCAGTCGCCGATTTTTCAATGATTACTTTTTTAATTGTACATATTAATCAATCAATCTTGATTAAAATTTTAATCGATTAATGCCCAATTCTGGTTCTTAACCGGCGTTCCGCGAGCTTTTTGCATGTGTTCCGCGAAATTCCGCAAAATATATTAGATATATTTAATAATATATTTTCTAAAATATATTAGATATATTTAATAATATATTTTCTAAAATATATTAGATATATTTAATAATATATTTCCTAAAATATATTTATTTCTACGCGGGATGTTTTTGTTTGTTTTTTGGATCATTAATTTTGGTGTTCCGCAAATTTTTCATGCTAATCAAAAGTGTTTCCGGACTTCAAAAAGGTTAAGAACCACTGATCTAATATGTTACTGACGCCGTGCTTCCTTTCTGTTGCAGACTTTCAGAAACTCGAACGTGAGGCGCGGATATGCAGGAAGTTGCAGCACACAAATATCGGTGAGTGATCGTCGAATTAACCAGTGCAAACGACATTAACAGTCCTGTGTCAATGTGTTCTACCAGAAGCGAACAAATGGCACACGTGTTGCACCGGGCGAATCCCTAAGCCAGTAGACACGGTCGATTTTGGTCAGACACGCAGGCGCGTGCGGATCGCGACGCCTCGCTTTGCGATTTTTTTCAGAACGGATCGAGCAACCTTTTTATTACCACGCTTATATTAACTTGCCGTGTTGTTGTTGTATGCGTCAAATTTTGTAATTGAATTTTAAGCCACTTCCCATAGTCCAATCTTGCTGAAATTTTGTATACATACCGTATACACTTCCGATAACAATACTTGCCGCCATACTCGTGGGATCAAAAATGAAAGTAAACAAAAAACAAACAAACTTACTGTCGGACGAAAGACAAAGACTGAAACTGCAACGGAAAAGACGACTGGAAAAGGCAAGACAAAAAAACGGGATAATAAATTATCTAATCATGACACAATATTTTCCCTTTTACAAAAGATCTTGGTTGAAGTAGTAACTAAAATCGATTACGAGATATGTAAAGACTAAAAAGTAGAAAATAAAATATATAAGAAAAAACTTTTTAATAACCACGCTTATATTAAAATGCACTCGCGCGGTCTCTCTTTACACGCGCTGTCTTTCTCTACGTTCGCCTCAGCCTTTGAAGCTCAAAAAATGGTTACCCGTCAGAGATAAATGCGACTGTCGCATTTATGTGGACATTACTGTATCACGAATTTTCGGGTCCCGGCCCGGCCCGAGTCATTAAAAAATGCCAAACCGAGGCTCGGGTACCCTCCCTTCCCTAATCGACCGTGTTCGGGAATTTTTGCACGGTGATAGGGAGTTTTTGGGGAATTTCTGCCACGAGAATTTATTCGACGCACTAGTTAAAATGGCGTCATCACCTCTGCGCGATAAAATTGCGATCGGTCTTCTGATTCGCGACAAAATGGGGACAAATAGATGAACACAGAAGGTAATAGGGGGAAATAGGAATAGAGGAAGGGTAAGGGCAAGGGAGAAGGCGGAGCAGGGAGGTCGAAGCTGGACAAGTGTAAAAGCGAATTCGCCGGCCGCGGCCGCCAGCCTATTTCCATTCGCGCGTTTATTCACTTTCCTTGGTTTATTGGATTCCAATATCGCCCACTGGTTATTTCCTCGCTTATAATTTCCATCGTTAGCTCGGCGCGGCGCGGCGCGGAGCGGCGACGTCGGATCGATAAAGAGCTTCCACGTGCCCTTTGCCACGCTTCGCGGAATATATTTCCACGACCCGCAACCCACAAAAGCGCCCTTTTAACTACATGCATCGGCGAAAGGCAATTTCATAGTCGGCCAAGGGAACAAGGGCTCCACTAACCGCGCGGAGACCGACCATTCTCCACGATTCTCGATCTTTCGGAAAGCAGACCATGCGAGAAGACCAGTCGAAAGACTGCGAGAACGATCTATTCGCTTCCACGATGCTTTCCTATTTTTTTTTGTCGCTTTTTCCGATTTTTCCTCGGGTTGAAGTGACCTAACGGGAAATTGCCTCGCAACGCCGTGTATTCTCGGTTTACTTGTCCACCAGATGTCTCTTCGCCGACCTTGCCCTACGATTTATTTTATGGTTTCAGTGATTAGTACTTTTTTGTAGATTTAAGTTTCTAAAAAATGTTCTGCAATAGCTGTACATTAACGAAATCAAAGAAGAATTTCATTTCAGCTTAAAGGAAATGAATAAATAATATACATATTTATTAGTAGATTGCGGATCTTGATGCAAATATGCTTTTCGATTAAAAATGCTTGGGATATATTGGATTGGAAAGAAAGTTCGTAGCGTTTCCAAATTAAGAATCGAAGACAAAATTAAGGTATTTATTCATATGTTTATTCAATAACACGAGAAGTTACCTCGGAAATGGCGAAGAGTAATAGAACAGAATGGAAAATATGTTATTGGATAAATCTATGAATAAATATCTGAATTTTAGCTTTCAATTTTAATTTACAAACGCTACGAACTTTCGTTCCAAACCAATAAAATAAGACAGAATTTAGTATGATTTTTATTTATTTCAGATCTAAAAAGGCTACTACCACGGAAAATAAGATTTTACGTATATATTTATATTAAACATATTATTAAATATATTTTATATATATTTATATTAAATATATTTAAATTATATTTTATATTATATTTATTTTATATATATTTGTATTAAATATATTTCATATATATGTATATTAAATATATATGTATATTAAATATATTTTATATATATGTATATTAAATATATATGTATATTAAATATATTTTATATATATTTATATTAAATATATTTGATATATATTTATATTTCTATTAATATTAAAATTCTTAACATTGTATGTGCATAAACATCTGGAGTCTATTTATTAGACACTGTTCAGAATCTTCATCACGAGTCTGACACGATATTGCAGGGCAAAGGGTTAATGAACAATAGAGAGTACTTCCGAGTTCTCTGCAACAGTACATACCAAATATTCTCTGCATGATCTTCAACGATCTTCTCCTCCTAGCATCTACAGTTTCCTAATCTATCGACACAACAGAATCACCAGCGAATATGTACGTGAACATGAGTGCGATACAATTTTGCTGCCGGAAGTTTCGTTCTCGGGAAAATCGAATTCGCAGAGACTGTCTGGCCACTGTATTACCTATTCTACTTCGGATAAACTCCCGAGAACCTGATGAATTTTCTAAGACGATTTTCTTGAAAGGTAGCAACAATTGAATGGGGGTCTGGAAGAAGAACTTATGTCAGATTCTTTAAATTTTATAGGAGCGCAAGTTTGAACTGACACGAGAATTGCAATATTAAAAACCAGTTGAATACTGGAAGACTTCTTTTGCGGTTGTTTTATTAAATGTTGTAGCTCGACTGTGGATCTTTATGCATTTATGAAGGAATCGTTTGTGTGAAACATAGAACAGTAAAAGATTAGAAGAGTTTAAGAATATTATATTGTTGTTTTTAATATAACAAAGTCATTAAGGGATGAAATCAATTTTTATTTTACTCCTGCTTTCCACAATCAATGCAGAACATTTCTATATATATTTTGCATAGAGATCCACCGTCTAGTTATAGCACAAGTTCCCAATTGCGCTCTTATAAACTTTAAAGTCATTAAGGGATGAAATCAATTTTTTATTTTACTCTTGCTTTGCACAATGAATGCAGAACATTTCCATATTTTAATTTATAAATTCCCAATCGCGCTCTTATAAAATTTTAAAAAATCTGACGTAGGCCCTTCTTCCAGACACCCATTCAATTGTGTTTTATATTTTCAGCTATCTTATTTTTCCTCGAATTCCAGAGCAGAACGGGGTCCGCGAGGTCCGCCATGTTTCGAAGGTGTCACCTCCGTTGGTTAATGGAAAAATAAAAGAAAAGGGTGAAACTAAGATGGGAGCGATAATTTCGAAGAGGCTTTTCGATTTTTCCTCGGGTCGCAGTGACCCAACGGGAAATTAGCATAGCTCGGAACGCCGTATATTCTCGGCTTACTTGTTCACGCCGCGTCGCGGAAACTATAGCCAGCTGCCGGCTGGGAAGTTCGTTCCGCGAACGCGAAAGTTTCCGCGCGACACACGTCGCGTCGGCCCAGTCTCGTTCACGACTACTATAAATCTGACATATGCACGCCGCCGCCTTTCCCGCTTGCCAACGATATTTTTGCAAGCCTCTTGAAACCTTCTGCCGCTGAAAAATACAACGCGGTGCTCGCGTATTGTCCTTATTGTTGGATAGGGACGCGGCGGAACGTTCTCGGCCTGCGTGCACAAAGAAATGCTCCTGCCACCGGTACTACCAGGCCCATCAAAGTGGAATGTTGCTTTAAAAAATCGAGCGAGCTCTGTAAATTATAATACACATCCGCGACGGAGACTTTAGTTGCTCCGAGCTTCCCATATACTCAGAAAGTTCGTAGCCTGACACATAGATGGTTCTGATAACAGCAAAAACATATCGTTGTTGAAAACATCCGTCCTTGATGTGAACATACCATCGATTCCAAATCGATCTGTCAAATAGCTTACTTCAGGCAGCCGATTAAAGCACACGTGTTTGTTTTGGTTAGAAAAATGGAAAACTTGAAAAATCGTGCAGTCATTGAATATTTATATAAAAAAGGATTAAGCGTAAAGGAAATTTTTGATGATACGGTGAATGTGTTAGGGGACAGTGCTCCTTCATATGCAATGGTAAAAAAATGGGTTGCTCTATTTAAACATGGTCGTACAGACATTAATGATGATCCACGTTCAAGACGTCCAAAAACTGCAACCACTTCAGAAACGATTGATCATGTCCATGATTTGGTTTTGGAAGATCGCCGATTAACTGTGGTTGATTTAGCTGAGGCCACAGGCATCTCAACTGGATCAGTTCATGAGATCTTAACTAATAAATTAGGTTTGAGAAAGCTATTGACAAGATGGGTGCCGCATTCGTTAAATTCGGATCGAAAACGCATTCGCGTGAAATGTTCTCAACAACATTTGGATCGTTTGCAAAAAAATAAAACTGATTTTGTGCATCGATTTGTAACCATGGATGAGACTTGGGTTTACCACTATGATCCTGCATTGCGACAACAAACCGCAGAGTGGACTGAGCCCGGTTGTTCAGCTCCGAAGCAGCCAAAGTGGTCGAAATCGACAAAGAAAGTCATGGCATCCGTTTTTTGAGATGCAAAAGGAATTTTGTTAATTGATTACCTTCGAACCGGGAAAACAATAACAGGAGAGTATTACTCAAACCTTTTGGATAAACTGGATGCACAAATTCGGAAAAGACCTGGCTTAGCGAAGAAAAAAGTAATTTTTCACCAGGACAATGCAACGGCTCACAAAAGTATTTTTGCAATGGGCAAATTGAAAGAGTTACGCTATGAATTGTTGAAGCATCCACCATATTCACAAGACATGGCCCTCTCTGACTTCCATTTGTCCTCAAATCTCAAAAAATTCCTACGTGGCAGACGTTTTTTATCAAATGAAGAAGTCATAGCAGCCGTAGATGAGTATTTTAGAGGTCTCGAGGAAAATCATTTCAGAGAGGGGTAAATGAATTAGAAAATCGCTGGAAAAAATGTATTGAACTTAAGGGAGAATATACTGAAGAATAAATGTATTTTGGCTCATTATTTCATCTCATTTCATTGTTAGGCTACGAACTTTCTGAATGGCCTAGTACAGTGAGTATTTAGAAAGTATTCGAACTTTAAAACAGAATAACTTTTTTATAATTGTACCAAATGTCTTGATTTTTTGTAATCAATTAGAAGCATTGGTTTATGAAATGATATGCAATGATATGATTTTCCAAAAATTTTAATGTAAAAGGTTACATGCAAAAATAGAAAAGTAATTTTTTAAAACTTATTTATTTGGGTCCTTAATGAAAATTTAAAATATATGTTTTCTGCAATCATCTGATAGAATCGAATTATTCTAGATCGGGAGAAAAGTTTAATTTTCGAGTTAAAATAGCTCCGAGTGCAAAGGGTTAATAAAATATATTCAGGATATAGTTTATTCAAAAATGTTTGACACGTATTTTATTTTATCTGCAATGATCCATATCTGGGGGGTGAAACCCTATCTTTGCTTATATCTCGAAAACTGGAGGATCTAAGTCAACGATTTTTCTTTTTGAGTGTTTTCGATGTAGGAATGTAATCATTATAATGAGCAGCTTTATGCATTTATGGCTTCTAAAAATTTCCAAGAAAGGGTAGAATATAAAATTTGGTACAGAATTTGATACAATTTTTATTTTTTTGAGATCTGCAAGAGTTCTATCACTGTAAATAAGATTGTATTTTATTCCACTTTCTTAAAATTCGTCTACAAAAATTGATAATCGCATAAACATCCGCAGTCTAGAAATGGTACAGAAAGATTTCAGTAAAAATTACAAAATTTCACCGTCACTCGACGAAGGAGCGACTTTGGCGGTCGGATAACAATATTACAGGCGTGTTTGCTAATTTCTCAAAGGCGCACCGCGGCCACTTAAGCAGTCCGGCAGTCGTGAGAAACCTATTAAATCACCGTTCGGATGATTCCAATTAATCCGAGGCTGGAAGGGAGCAGAGAATTTCTCCCTGGGGATCGGTCGATCCGGGATCTACGGAACGATCATTGCCGAGGGTGGATCGCGTGCGCAACGATACCACCAGTGAATTAGCTCCACACGCGAGCAATCTTCCTCGTCCGGAAAACACGTAAATAGACCAGCGAATCCTCGACGGGACATATATTCCTCGATTCCTCGAAACCGTTTAATAATTACCGTTGCTCCCGGATTGCTTTATTTACGGCGCTCGAGAGATCGTAAGCCACGAGAAGACACCCTTGCAATTTATTCAGATATTCGTTCCTCGTCTCGACTTAATATCCCTATAGATTTGTCAAACACTGTCGAATTGATTCACAAACTACTTCCTTCATTAAAGAAAAACTATAACTACCATAGAAATCACTATACAGCTAACAAAAATTTGTGGATGCCCCTCAATGATTGCTAAACAACCTCGCAAAGTTATAATTTCATACATCAATTACTTCTGTTTAGAAAAATTTCGAAGTCGCTCCTGCACAGACAAGATGAACGTCCCCTCATTAAATGAAAACAATAATTTGCATGAAAATCACTATACCAGCTAATAAAAATTTGTAGATGATCCTTAATGATTGCCAAAGGAACTGGCAAAATTGCAATTCCATACGTGAATTACTTTTGTTTCGAAAAATTTCGAAGTCGCTCCTGCACAGACAAGATGAATGTCCCCTCATTAAATGAAAACTATAACTTCCAAAAAAATTACTATATCAGCTATCAAAAATTTGTGGATGTTCCTCAATGATCGCCGAACGAACTCGCAAAGTTGCAATTTCATACGTCAATTACTTCTGTTTAGAAAAATTTTGGAGTTGCTCCTGGACAGATATATGAATGTCCCTTCATTAAATGAGAACTATAATTTCCAAACAAATCACTATACCAGCCAACAAAAATTTGTGGATGCTCTTCAATGATTGCCTATAACGAATTCGCAAAGTTGCAATTTCATGCATCAATTCCTTCTGTTTAGAAAAATTTTTGGGGTCCCTCCTGGACAGACAAGATGAATATCTCCCCTTATTAAATGAAAACTATAATATAACTACCATAGAAATCACTATACCAGCTAACAAAAATTTGTGGATGCCCCTCAATGATTGCCAAACGAGCACACAAAGTTGCAATTTCATACATCAACTACTTCTGTTTACAAAAAATTCCAAGACAGTATAATTTTATGGTAAAATATTTTTCGGAAAAGTGCTACATGGAACAAGCGAAACTCGATGTAATTCTATAGAGGCCACCATGTAGCAATGATGTCAGTTTGAATTATGTACGGTGTTCGTGAGGAAGACGGAGAGTTACGACAAAGTCGTGCTCGGTTCGCCAAACGAATTCGTTCCCGGTTCCGGTTCCGGTTCGTTGTGGCGTTTTCGCGAGCGGTGTAGGTACGCGGAACAGGCGAAATTTGGCGGAACCGCACGTGCGCATCGATTAGCGGAACGACAACCTTGAACCGGTGTTCACCGCGAGGCAATACTGCGCCGAAACCTGCGCTGGACCCGAGCCAATCGTCGTGGCCAGGGCTAGAGAAATTTCTCGGCCGTGCCAAGTAAGGCTAGACAGGATTTTTCTCTTTCCTCTCGGCTTTCTCGAGCTCTTTACTTTTTTTTTCGCCGAATCCGCGAATCTCCAAGGAGAGAAACGTCGATCGTGCATTGATTCGCGGAGAGATAACAGGTGCCCTCCCTCGTGTTCGAAATAGAATCGATCACCGTCGAGATAGGGTTCCAAGAGACTTCAGATTCGCAAACCTTTCCCGCGAGTCTTAGATCCACTCGATAAGAATGGTCGCGCGAACCAATCCGAACGTGTTCGCTTGGAGAGCGATATTTAATCGCTGTAATTATTCCGCGGATTTGTTCAGGTTCCGTATTAGGTTGCAAGGAAATGAATGTCGGGACTGGACTGCGGATGTTCATGCAATTTCCAATTTTTCTAGACGAATTTTAAGACAGTGGAATTAAATAAAATCATGTTTTTAGTAGGCTTTGTAGATCTGAAATAGATAAAAATTGTTCTAAATTCTGTCGGATTTTAAATGCTACTCCCTCTGTCCCATAATAATATCATAGCAGTTGACGAATTTAATTTGTCCCATAACCCAGATAGCACAGAGACGTCTCAAAGACAGCTGTAAGACGCCTGCTGCATTCTGAACGGCTCCCGAAAATCTCCTTAATGTCTTTTGTTACAAAACGGTACGTCTTATAAACGTCTTCAGACATCTTTTAGACGTAGTTTATGTTAGGATTATTTGGGTGTGGATCGCCGATTTACTACTCAAGATAGACTTTATTCTTACATAGATACAAAATTACATGCCTTCGCATGTAGACGCATGTAGAGTATAATACAGACTGGGGCGAGAAAGAAGAACGCGAGTCAGAAGAGACCATCGGAAAACAAAGAAGGATCGGTCCGTTAAATTATGCATATTCACGCAGATGGCGCGAATACAAGATAAAGGTCGAGTATTAATTCTCAACAGTTTAGGGGTCTTTCAGGCGTCTTTTTAGACGACATCTCCGAAAATATGTCTTTAAGAGGTAAAAATGACGTCTATAAAAAGATAGACGTTTTTAAGATGTCTTAAAGACGTCTTTTTGGGACGTAAGACGTTCAGGCCTAAAAACAACGTAAAACAGACCTCTATGAGACGTCTGGTGCTATCTGGGAATAATAGTAGCAAAAGAAAATAAATACAGAATGCAACATTTATTATCAAAAAACTGGATTACATTAAACAATAAATTAAAAATATTACTCCTAATTTTTATTTTGAGTGTTCAGATAGATTGTAATGAGCTCCTCCTTCACTTTAATGTACGTAACGCTGAAATTATTTTATTAAAAAGGCAAGAGAAGTTTCTTTTTACATTTTTATTGTATCGAAGTGGTATCTAAATAATGATAAAGCTTTTCAAGCATTATGGAGAATGTACAATTACATGAACAGCAGTCCTTTGGTGATCGAGAAAGAAGAAGAATGGTCGTATTTCTACCTTTTACGAAGAATATTTTTTCAAATCCCCTGTGATTATAAAAGCACGAGAATGATCGACAATTTTCTTTGCCTCGCCAACGGGAATACGTTCTCATTGAATTGTACAAGTTTATTCAGGGCGAAATATTTATTTTTACGTATTTCAATCTCATTGGGAAAAATTATTTCCAAAATTATTCATTTCATCTGGAGTCTTTCAACTTCTTCGAGCTTTCTAGGACATCGTTCCCCTGCGAATCTCTGATTCTCTGTGTTCCGAATCGCGAGCTATCGGGCATGGAAAAGCGAAAAGCGGCGTCGATGGGGGTTCGATTGGAAGAGATCGAAAGTGGTGGATCCTTTCCATCGGAACTCGACCGCCCGGAGTGTTAAAAACATTTTCAATCGTCGCGCTCGCCCCCGGGATGAAAGCGTTCCGGTGCGCGGATGGAATGAAATTTCCCGAGCTCGGGAGGAAGAGAGATTCCGCGCGGCACGGCAATTAATGTTTTTATTAATCGATTGAATGGAACGGAAATCGGCGGACGAGCATTCGGCGGAACGCGTCCGTGAAAGGACACGGTCGGCCGAGTATCTGCCGTCCAGGCCGGTCTTTTATTCGTTTGTAAACGAATTTCATTGAACCGGCGACCTGTCACGAATCCCTTCTCGCGGATAGGATCGAGCCAATCGAAACTGTCACGCTGCCCAACATTCTCTCTCTGCCTCTCTTCCTGTTTAGAGGCCATTCGTTTGGCTCCTCGGTGACTTTTGTTCCGTAGGAACGGCCGGCCAGTCTCCTAGAGGCAATCGCACAGCTTCAATTTGCAATTCCGCTTTGTCCGATGACAAATGTTACTCCCCCACCTCCCTTTACCTTCGGTTTACACTTTGCCACGCGTCGGACCAACTGCCCTGCTTCCCTAGATGCCCGCGGAAATCGAATTTGATCATCGACATTTCATCTTAATTAAACGTCCGGGTAAACTTTACCTTGACGGACTCAAATCTTCTGCCTTTTTCCAATAAATTATGATGTATTTGGCATGTAATTCAGTAGATTTGTACCCAGCGCGGCTCCAGTCGAAGTTTCAATCCTCTAGGATCAATGGTTCAGGATTTATGGTTGCTTAAATTTGAGCATATTTCGGTATTTTCGACAGGTTAAATATATATTCTCTTATAGTTTTGTCGCGCTTTATTTTATCAAAAATTAGAAATTTTAATGAAACTTTTTTCAATCTAATGCAACAACATTGCCGCTATGGAAATGTATGTACTTTAGTTGATTCTTTGGATTAATAACGAAAATTTTTACGAAAAAATTAGTATTAATAAAATATTAGCTAAAATCGCAGGTGTCTTATAGTTTTGTCGCGGAGCGTAGTATAAAATACCTACTTCATGTTTGGTTTTTGACTTTGCACTCCTAAATCGGCCGTTTGGGCCACTGTACGAAGATTATTCGAGCCACTTCGGTCGTCGATCTAGCATGGATGGATCGTGAGTCGCGGTGCGCGCTCGAAATGTCCGAGCGAAGGCTCTGGGAATAAAGAAGAAGCACCGTCGTCGATCTTTCGTCCATCGTTTTATCGCGGCGCGTTCCTCTTGCCAGCAATCGCCGTCATCTCGTCTAGCATCTTGGAATCTGGTGAGGGTCGAGAGCACGGAAAGACGGTAGATCAATACTCGGGCATCCACTTTCCGCGTTCCTCCGTCGTATCTGTGCCTCAGGATCCCTTTCGCGGCTCGTATTTTCATTCCGTGACGGATCAGCCGTCTCCCTCTCTCTCTCTTTTCTCTCTCCCCTTGTCAAAATACAACGAGGATCGATGCACGCGCAGCTTCATCCCTCTTCTTGTTCCCCGGACTCGCAAACTTGCAGGGAGATTGATCGATGTCGATCGTTTCGCTTTCTTCCTCGAGAATCATCTGTTCCCGACGCCGCCAGACCCTGCGGCCAATCGATTGACGGATGACGGAGGGTTCGACGAACCCTCGAACCTACTGACCCCGCGAACCCACGTATTTTCTTCCTCCCTAAACGTCATCCCCTAACCGCGTTTGTACTCAGGGGACGATTACGATTTCCGTGGCCCCCACTTTGAAGGTTAAATTCGTGTTCTTGGGGTCATTTTAAGAAAAAAAACTTTATATGTTATAGGTACCAAATCGGCCTGTTTTAGCCGGTAAAGTAGATTTTCTGTTTTTTATAAATCTGCAAATATCTCGAAAACTAAGTCTACTCTTGAATATATTGTACTTTTACCAGACATTTGAGAGTCTTTAATCTCATCCTCCACATCCATTTAGAATTCCAGTGTCTAGCAATTGTCCCACCTTGATAAACCTTTACCGCTCGAGGTTTATCTATTATTTCTTTTAGAGAGTTACGAGAGCCGATCTTTCCTAATACCTTACCCTTACCGAAATCCTGTGACACCCGGTGGTGAAAGAGATACCGGCTAGTTTACGATTTCCTATCTAGTGGCGACCCGGTGGTGAAACAGACACCGACTAGTCCACGACTACCCCGTTCTTCCTACTTAGTGGCGACCCGGTGATGAAACAGGCATCGGCTAGTCCACGACTACCTCTCTCTTTTTCTATCTAGTGGCGACCCGGTGATGAAACAGGCACCGGCTAGTTCACGACAATCCCGTTCAGAAGAACAAACCTTGGCCACGTCTTATCCGCCAGCCCTCGGCTCGTAACACTAATTACAATTACTGTGCTCATTTGTTTCACTGCAAACGATTTTTTACAATAAATGATATAATTTGTTTCCTATATTTTAATATGTGTCTATATTTATTTTCTATATTTTGAGTCCGGTAAAGTAAAGTTTACCCGTGCGAGATCGATTAGGCCAGCGGGATTCGCAGGCTCAAAGTCAGCGTTCGGATGACGGAATTAAGAACCGATGGGACGACGACAAAAGTCGACCGGTTTGTTAAACCGCCCCAGCCGCCGACTCCATAATTCATAAGAAGGGGAGATTTCTTTTATTCATCGTAGAGTTCTATCGCGTCGGCGGTGGCTGGACGTGACCGATGAGATACCCTAAGGATGTCCTCTTCCCATGACCCGTTTCCCATCATGGCGTGCTTCCCATCCCACCGGCTTACGTTCGTACCAGTCAACAAGTGATACCTATCGATTCTTCTCGACCGTTTCTCTAACGGTAACCCCCGCACCACGGCCTCGTCAACTTCTTCTCTCCGTCAACCTTTCCCCCTCCGAACCTTTCCATTTATATTTCCCTTTTGTCCTTCGGAGATTTTCTCGAGAAACCTGCCAAGGATCTCGCCGAATAATTATTATTCCGTTCCCTGGAACTTCCACGCCGTACAGCTCGTTTAAGTTCCAATTCTCAGCTTTTCCTAGTAACGCACAGAGCTCCCGAGTTAAGACCGGGTAGTTTATTACGAAACCTAATCGAAAGCGACAGCCCCGACAGGAGCGAAAGTAAAAATCGCCTGACTTCTAGTAACATGATTTGTCTATTGAGTTATGAACTTCATTCTGGAAAACATTCTACACCGGGCCGTCCAACTCGTGGCTCGCGTACTCCCACTTCTTCATTCTACGGTAAATGCTCTATAGTCGCCTCGGGGAGGTTCGTTTGCACAGTTCGTTGACAGACACTATTTTTTGAGCTTCAAAGACCGAGCCGAACGTAGAAAAGGACAGCGGCCGACTCTCCGCGTCTCTTTCTTTCCCATACGCTGTCCTTCCTTGCGCCCGAAATTTTCATCGTCAATTAGACGACTAAATACAGTTGAAATTATATCGTGTTTAGTGTAATTTTAATCCGAAAAATGCCACAAATAAGTTGGTGAAAGTCCCATAAAAATATAATGAAAAATAAAGAAGTTTTGTAATTGGATTAATAGTGGTTCCATCGATATATCCGCACCGAGATCAGATTACTACAATGGAGGGGATATTATTTCAGTTAACGAAAAATTGTAGAGGGAAATGGAAGGAACACAATTTTTGACTTCGGGACTTTGTTCGGACTAGTTGGAGATAAACGTACTAAAAATCCCCACTCCTAAAACCGAAAAAAGGGACCTTCTACGTGCCCCCCTGCACCCCGTTTACCTCCTAGGAGTGAGAGGGAGAAAGGTAAAGACTAAAAAGTAGAAAATAAAAAATATATTTAAAAAAACCTTTTAAAAACCCACGCTTATATTAAAATGCACCAAAAAGGAGAAAATAATTTTTATAGACATTAGTGACTATAAATAAAAGCGTGGAGCGCCCACGAAGTTTACGTCGATATAATTTAGCGCTCCATGCTTTTATTTACAGTCACTAATGTCTATAAAAATTATTTTCTCATTTTTAGTGCATTTTAATATAAGCGTGGTTTTCAAAAGGTTTTTTTAAATATATTTTTTATTGTTTGAGCTATGTCTTCGCGAGCCAATTCGTATCATACCTACCTTGTCGCAAGCCTCCGTTATCTCGATCGAGAAATCGGGCGGTTTGATAATGTTCGATCCGCTCGAATCAGAAAACGAAACCGCACTAATTGTCCGCAATATTCCTGTTCAATCCATCTCAGAAATCACTCGAAAAAGAGAGTCCCTCCGGGACAGGATTCATGGTGTTTCCCGAAGAAGTTGTTCGACTGCGAAAGCTCGATCGATTCGAACTTTGCAAATGGGATCGACGGTGTTCGATAATTGTGGGGTTTGATAAGCGTGACTCGGTGATGTTGGCTGCCGAGAGAGAATGAGAGAGAGAGAGAGAGAGATAGAGAGAGAGAGAGAGAGAGAGAGGCGAGAGTAACCGGCGTAAGTATCGATCCTGGAAGCCACACCTCGACGCAGCGCGACCCCGGAGTTACGCGTTTCCACGATTACGCTCGCAGCCGTGTTCCTCGTGGGTTCTCTTTGACGGGCCCCGCGCCGACAATCCGCTTCCATGATTCGTTTTCCTGCAGAAAACACACCGACAAACTATCCTCCTCGCACACGAATTACCCTGGATCCTTACGCAACCGGAGCTACGATTTCGTTCCTCGAGTTCTGAAATTGCGAAAGACGGATCTTCAGAACCGCGTGACACTTGCTATTCCTAATACAGTAAACGCCCCTTTACTGTCCAACAGCCGTGTTATGCGCGGACAGTGATCGTATCCGGACACTATTTTTGATTTATGACTGCGTCTACCGCGCCGACCGGGCCGAGCGAGACTTCAATAGAGAGCCGAACATAGAGGAGGACAGAAGAGCAGTGGAGTGGGTAGGCACTGAACAGTGATCGTGCCCACGAACCCGGATAGTAAAGGGGCGTTTAGCACTTATGGTTGGCATTTTGTTGGGCCTTGGTTGCAATATTGGTTGGCCATTCGTTAGAAATGTCGCCTTTTTATGCCGGTGGGCCAGTGATCATGGCCAACTGGACCCACTGACATGTTATTCTGATCTTCTCTTTTACCGTTATCTCTTAACAATGTATTTCCACGGTAAAAATTGGGGAGAAATGGAAAAAACGGAATACCGACGTCGGGCTTGAATCCGGACCGCCTGCACAGTAAAGGGGTCCATTCACGATCAAGCATATTGCGCAACAATTATTGTGCAGCATGATGTCCATGCAAATCCATATTGTATTAATTAGTCAATCACTATCGTTCACGATCAATCATGTTGCGCAATATGCTTGATCGTGAAAGCTAGAAAGGAACTAGAATCTAACTAGATTTTGGGTCGAAACATGGGTTTGCGGGGATCGGCTTTTTGTCCTTATTTGAGCAGATTCTGGGCTGGGCGAGGGCTCATTCTAAAGAGGAAGGTTAAATACAGCCTGCTCTGGCCATGATTTAACGAGAAAAGTCTTTTAGAGACAGAAAAATACATTGGAATCTGCGGATGTTTTCTCGATTTTTTCTTTACTTTGGACACTCATATTATTAGATATAAACATAATCTCGTTAAATCATGACCAGAGCGGGCTGTATTTAACCTTCCTCTTTAGAATGAGCCCTCGTCCAGCCCAAAATCTGCACGTATAAGGATAAAAAGCCGATCCCCGCAAATCTAGTTAGATTCTAGTTCCTTCCTAGTTCTGTCACGTGAGTACCCTTCCTCTGAAGACGTAGGGGGGCCCATTTTGAAGAGACCCAAAAGAGTTTTCTTATACTATCAGGTCGTCAAGGCGGTAGGCTCGTTTCCAGGATTGCAGGGGTGCGGGATTCGCGTCCTCATTTCTCGATAATACAAAAATGGGGTTTTTCAGTAATCAAAAACGCTAGATAAAAGATCGATCTAGGGCGTTATCGCCCTCAAAAGTCCTATTTTTTCGTTTACAAAGCGTAATTTTCATTATTCGACAGCGTAAGTTGTATTATTCGGAAGCATACAACTGCGCATGTAGCTATTTTCAAAGCTACATGCTGCTGAATAATGCAAATTACACCTCGTAAACGAAAAAATATGATTCTTGAGGGCGATGGCGCCCTAGATCGATCTTTTATCTAGCGTTTCTGACTACCGAGTAACCCCACTTTTGTATTATCGAGAAATGAGAACGCGAATCCCGCACCCTTGCAATCCTGGAAAGAGGATTACCTTTAGTATGAAACTTGACAAATGTGTTTGAAATTTGTGTTTTATTTGTCACCCCTCGCTTTTCCCTTGGAAAAAGGAAAAATTAAAGGAATAAATAAATTCCAAGACTGCACGCAATAAAACTTTAGTGAGTCACAAATAAGAAAACAGAAAATCAATTTGGAACATAATAATTAACATGTTTTTAGTTGTAGCAACGTTTCTGACGTCTGCGAGACGTACTTTAAATGTTGACGATCTTTAAATGTTGGTAAACATTGTTTGGCTCAATGTAGGATTATCATACGTAAACTTCTTGTTGATTAACCAACTATAATAATTGTAGAACCAACGATAAATTTTCGACGCAGACCCTATGTTGGGGATTTGTAGATAAAAACACCAACCGTATCATCTCAACCAACTCCGAATCGTTGGCCACCGTTGGCCAACCATAAAAGCTAGTAGCGGTCTTTGATAAGGATTGTTTCAATCCGTAAAGTGACAATTCTCTATCCTCCGAAGAGAACAGCTAGAACGATTGGACGACGCGCGACGATTTTCGCGTAGATGCGGCCCCACTTGACATTAATTAAGGCGGGATCGTTGAATTGTATCGCGCTAGATGTCTCTTCGTTGACCTTAATGAACGATCCGGAGGACTGTCGCCGATCGCGAAACGTTCTCTCCTCCGCAACAGTGCGTCGAATATTCTCCGCACGATCTTCGACGATCATTTCGTTCCTGGCATCCGTAGTTCCAAATCTATCAACGGAACAGAATCAACAATAAATATGCATGTAAACACGAGTGCAACACAATTTTTCTCCCGGAGATTCTGTTCTGGGTAAAATCGAATTCGAAGAGGCTGTCTGGCCACTGTACTGCCTATTCTACTTCGGATAAACTCACGAGAACTTAATGAATTTTTAGAGGCGATTTTCTTGAAAGTAAACAGTCGAATGGGTGTCTGCAAGAAGGACTTATGTCAGGTTTTTTAAATTTTATACGAGTGCAATTTTGAACTTAAACGTGCATTGCGATAATAAAAACCTGCTGAAATTGATATAGGACCTTCTTCCATTGGAAAAAGACTGAGAACTGAAAGACTTTTTTTGCAATTTGTTTATTAAATGTTTACTTTACCGAACTCAAAATTTTTGCCTTCTATAAATTATTATGTAATCCAGTAGATTTGTACCCGGGAAACCTGCAGATCGAAGTTTCGATCCTGTAGGATCAATGGTCCAGAAGTTATGGTCGCTTAAAGTTGAGCAATTTGCAGTGTTTTTGACTGGTAAGCGCGCCGCCATATTGGTTTGTAGCTATGTGCTAGATGGCAGCACAGGCACGCGTTAATGCTGATAATATAGAGCGGGTATTGTGATTGTTGTTTGAATTTTGGAAGACATGGCCACGATGTTGCGTTTTAACTGGTCTAGGTTAGGTCTGGGTTAGGTTTTTGTAAATATTTTCCACGATATTTCTTCTCAAACATTTTCTGAGATATTTTCTATATGTTAGCGATATTACTGTGTGCCCGTGCTGCCATCTAGCGGTTCTGCTCGGTAAGCGGCGCGCGGTCGTCACTACAAACCAATATGGTGGCGCCTTTACTTCTCAAAAACACTACAAATTGCTCAACTTTAACTAACCATAACTCCTGAACCATTGATCCTACAGGATCGAAACTTCGACCTGCAGGTTCTCCGGAAAATACTGGATTACATACCAAATAACACATAATAATTTATAGAGAAAGGCAAAAATTTTGAGTCCGTTAAAGCAAAGTTTATCCAATGTTATATATAATGTTATGAATCGGTTGGGCGAAACATAGAACAGTAAAAGATTAGAAAAGCTTAAGAATAATGTTGTTTTTAGTACAACAAAGTCATTAAGGGATGAACTCCTGTTTTCCACAATCAATGCAGATCATTTCTATTTTGCATAACGATCCACTGTCTAATTATAGCATAATAAATTCCCAATTGCGCTCTTATAAAATTTAAAAGACCTGACATAAGTGTCCTTCTTCCAGACACCCATTCAATTATGTTTCATATTTTCAGCTACTCTTTTTCCGTACAATCCTGTCCCGACAGTGTGCTCGAATCGAAAATTCACTGTGCAGAAAATTCCTCGGAGAACGGAGTCCGCCATGTTTCTTTCGCTCCCTCCGGAGGTGTTACCTCCGCGTATGTTGGTTAATAAAAAAATGAAAAGAGAAGGCCGAGACTAACAAAGGGGCGGCCCTTCGGAAGGGTAACTGGTCCACCGCTCCCCGAGCATTCGGACAAAAATTCGCGTCCCTAATGGCGTCGTTCGTATGCGCCGCGTCGGGGCACGGCACCGCGCAATTTGTTCAACGACCGTGAAGATCGTTTGCAGGATACCGCGACAATTTTCCATCACCGTCTTCACGTCCTACCGTTCTGCCTGGTGTGTGCCACTTTGCTGCTTCTGCGGACCGGGTTTTTCACGAATGAAAAACGCGGAGAACCCGGGGTCGTTAGGGAGGTCGTCGAAACACTCTGCGCCACGGGACCGATAAAAATATAATGTGGCGACATCAGGCGGTTATGCAAAGATAGGGCTGCTCTTTACTTTACCGGACTCAAAATTTTTGCCTTCTATAAATTATTATGTATTTGGTATGTAATCCAGTAGATGTGTCCCCGGGGAACCTGCAGATCGAAGTTTCGATCCTGTAGGATCAATGGTTCAGAAGTTATGGTCGCTTAAAATTGAGCAATTTGCAGTGTTTTTGACAGGTAAGCGCGCCGCCATATTGGTTTGTAGTGACGATCGTGCGCCGCGTACCGAGCAGAACCGCTAGATAACAGCACAGACACGCTGATAATATAGAGCGGGTATTGCGATTGTTGTTTGAATTTTGGAAGACATGGCCACGATGTTGCGTTTTAAAGGTGCGCTTATACTGGGCTCATGGCTCGGCAAGCCAGAGCCAAAACCCATAAATTTCGAGCTCGGGTTGACGACTCCCTGCTGGGCGTGGCCAAAAAAAAGATCCCCATGGGCTCCACGGCTTCTACTACCGCAAACTACTAGGCAAACTACCGATAGCTCTCCTTTAAGACATCATGGAAATAGGAAACGTTCCTGTCACTTGGTTTTAATTCTTCTTAAATAATAATTTAAAATAATTATTAGAAAATATGTCAGACACACATCTCCTTCTTCTGCAAATTTTTCCAACGGTTCAAGCGTGTGAAAAAATTTTTAAAAATATGGTCATATTCTTGCACAATTTCAAGAAAATTGTGGTTCCGCGGAAAAAATTTTTTTCTGGCATGCTATACATCATTTCCCGTAAATCTTTCCACGCTGTTTTCAAATCAGCTGGTCGAGGTTAGGTCTGGGTTAGGTTTTTGTAAATATTTTTCACGATATTTCTTCTCAAACAGTTTCTGAGATATTTTCTCTATGTTAGCGATATTACTGTGTGAAGAGTCTAGAAACCTATATAGCGGCGCGCTTACTAGTCAAAAACACTGCAAGTTGCTCAACTTTAAGCGACCATAACTTCTGAACCATTGATCCTACAGGATCGAAACTTCGATCTGCAGGTTCTCCGGGTACAAATCTACTGGATTACACACCAAAAGAGTTATTAACAAAACTCTAGACTAGAAAAAATTATTTCAAATCATATGAGGAATCATCCTCTTCGAGAAAGTACAACATTTTTGGACCTCCCTGTATATCAGCTGGCAAAAAGGAATTAATTTCCATCCTATTCGATATTCATTTGTTAACAAATTTCAAATGGTCTCAGGAATCACCCGTTTCGAGGAAGTATACCATTTTTGGGACACCCTGTACACGCGTGTCATAAATTTTGAAACTCAATGCTAAAATTCTATCCTACGATTTCTATCCGCCATTCGTAAAAATGACTATACCGCAGGATAGGAATGAAACGAAGAAGTTCTGTGTTTGGTATTGTATCGATTGATCGACAAATTTCGGGACAGTGTGATCCTCGTTGTAGAGGAATCACTTTTGGTCATTTTTCCGAATGGTTAATTAGCAAAGTTGAGATCGATCGATCGCACGGTTCGACTAACAGTTTCTTGTTCCCGGTTTCTGTTCCAGTGAGATTACACGACAGCATTCAAGAGGAGAACTGCCATTACCTCGTGTTTGACCTGTAAGTAGCATCGACGCGTAACATTAATCATCGATCGGATCGAAAGTTTCTAATCGAGTCGACCGAGAGAGTTTCCACCCCCGCAGGCCCGATACGAATCATCCACGGAGTCAGTAGCGGTCGAGGGCAACTTTAATCTAATTTCTATCGGAGTTGCACATCCCTTCCTACCCCTCATCCACCAGCCTGCTCCGATTCGATTCGATCCGATGCGATTCGATTCTCCCGTGGCCGGTTAAAATTCGCGTTGGCTCGACTGATCGAAGCCCCGGGCGACACAGGTTTGCCAAAAGCCCGAGCCATCCACGAGGAAATCTCGAAGCTCTTCGATCTCCCTTTTGTCCGCTCCCCGGAGATCAACTTGCCACTCCCACTGCCAATTTCCGCGATTTTCTAAGCAACAGTCCGCTTGACAAATTCGGAGAGCCCAACGATCCCCTAATTTGCCAATAGAAGATTGTCTACATCAGTTGCAAAGAACCACGCAGAAATTTCAAAAGTCTAGAAACAATTGTACCCTTACATTCTTTCAATCATCGTACTCTTTCGAATTGCACTTATCCATTTTACGGGACCAAAAATTTACGACTTCTTTTTACACAGTCCTATAGATTTTGACTAGAAGATGACAATAATCCAAGTTGTAACGTTAAGAATTCACTGGTTCAGAAGTTATGCGTGCTTAAAGTTCAACAATTTTAAGCATTTCGATTAGTAAGGGCGCCGCCATATTGGTATGTAGTGCGGAGGCTCTAGGTGGCACCACAATCACGCGGTGATGTCGATAAAGTAGATTTTCAATATGTTTCCTACACAAACCTAACCCAGATCAACTCTCCGGCGGGATTGGACGATGTCTGAGTAGATACAAATATGGCGGCGCCCTTGCCTGTCCAAACTGCTTAAAATCGCTGAACTTTAAACACACGTAACTTCTGACCCAGTAAATTCCTATCGTTAAAACTTGGATTTTTTGCATTTTCTCGTCAAAATCTACAGGATCATATACAAAAAATATTCAAAATTTGTGGTCCCTTATGAAGTTTAACCCTGTGCTACATATACACAGTGTACAGATAATTGCATTGTGTCTAACTGGCCCCGTGTCAACTTTCCGCCTCCTCTCCCATACGTCCGACTGTTCGCGGCTCGTTCCACTTAGATTCGAAGGAAATCGAGCGCCCCATTTCCATTTTTGGGATTCCGTTTCGATGTTTAACCAACGTGTACAGAGGGACGTTTTCCGGTACGTGTTTGCAGAGTTACCGGCGGAGAATTGTTCGAGGATATCGTCGCGCGAGAGTTCTACAGCGAAGCGGACGCCTCGCACTGTATTCAACAAATCCTGGAGAGCGTACAACACTGCCACCATAACGGAGTCGTGCACAGAGACCTGAAAGTACGTAGACACACAAGAACAGTTTGCATTTCGATATAGAAAAGATATACACCTCCATCTCTCTCTCTCTTTTTCTTCCACGCCCTCTGCAGAGGTTGCTCCCAGTGGGCGTGGTTTACTGGCCCTCGGCTCACGAAGCAATCCCTGCTTCGGAATTTACAATGGGTGATTAATAGACTTCGGATCTTTATGCAAAATAAAAAATGTTTTTAGTATATCATTATTCTTCAACTATTTACATTTTTTATATAAATGCATAAAATTTGTTTTTGCTATGAAAGCATAAAATTCGCATAGTGAATTTTTGGCCATGCGATGAACAATGTTATCTACTTTCACGCCCTCTGCAGAGGTTGCTCCCAGTGGGCGTGGTCTAGTGGCCCTCGGCTCCCGCGAGTGGCTCACGAAGCAATTTCTGCTTCGGAAATTACAGTGGGTGATCAATAGACTTCGGATCTTTATGTAAAGTAAAATGTTTTCAATATATCGTTATTCTTCAACTATGTACATTTTTTATATAAATGCATAAAATTCGCAATCTAGTGAATTTTTGGCCACGCGAAGAACAATATTATCTACAGGACTGCTAAATCCAGGAGGTAGAAATGTTTAGTTTTCGCGGGTTAATGTTTTATCCACAAAAATGGTAAGAATTAAATTTCAACTGCCCTAATGGCCTAAGCGGCCCTAATGGCCACCCACTGTGCTCTCCGAACACCTCTCTTCCGACCTGTAACTTTGGAACGTCCGGTATTTGTTCCGACGGATTTAAATTGCTGGAAATTCAGTCGAGAGGCCACGTCGTCAAGAAAACGTGGACGGGAGTCGAAACGAGGGGAAAATTAATCCGTCCAAAGACGAAGGAAAAAGGAGAAAGTAAGAGAGAGAGAGAGAGAGGGGTGGGGGGGGGTGGGAGGAGAAAAGGGGTAGGAAAAGTGGCGTTTCATGAAAAACTGAAAAAGTCGCGCTGTTGGACCAACGATGTGTGTCAAGCATCCCGCGTGTACAGGCTGGTCTGAAAGACTTGTCCCAAGAGTGTACAGGGTGGTCCAAAATTCTGTTTCCATTGAATGCGACTCACAGCGCCAAAATCATCAACGTGACAGAGTTTCGGATCTCTGCAACAAAAATGTTCGTTTTTCTCGGAAAAGCTACGACGCGTTTGAACCGCCCTGTATACAATCCCAGCCGGATTGATCCGCAGCGGGGTCGCGTAAATCCGTGGATGTAAGGCAGGTTGCCACGTATTTTCCGCTTCGAGATATTGTAGCTTACAGTTTCCAGCGTCGATATCTGTTGGGAAATTGTGTGGCATCCTGCGCTGCCGCATTTTACACGGCGAAAAAAATTCTTTTCCCGTTCATTCTCCGATTATAATCGACGACGCCCCTTCCAGCGAGCGAGCTATGTGTTTTCTCGAATTGAACACTCTTATCGAGTTCGTTGACCTTGCTCGCCGAGCTTTTCGGTACGCCATCTTGCCTCACAAGGACGAGAAATATGTTAAATACGGCAGAATTTGAAAATAGAGTAAATATGTAAAAGTCTGAATCGTCGAGAAATTATTGTAAAAAATTTACAAACTTACAATCCATCGTGGATTGATCCTGAAGGGAGCAAGGGACGAACGCATTGTGCTCGCTAGAAGGTTTTGCGTATCGCGATCACTTTTCCCAAAGGAATGCGATCAGTAGGCTGCGGATCTTTATGCAAAATAAAAATTTTCTTGGTCAATCACAAGATGCAGGAACCACATATAAATTTCTTTATATCTTTAACAATCTCAATATCTTGAAAATTACATATGGACTTTATTAAATCGTCTTAATGTTTTTTCTGTTTTAATTTACATGCATCCATTTTTATCATAAATTCATAAATGCCTCAAATCCGCAGTCTAGTGATCAGTAGACTGCGGATCTTTCTGCATATATGGCATCTGGAAATTTTCAAAAAATGGAACATAAAACTCGATGGAATTTGTTACGATTTTTATTTATTTCAAAACTACAAAGGCTACTGTTGGGTTGGCAAGAAAGTAATTCCGGTATTTTAGGGTGAAATAGAGCCCAATTTTTTTATTCAAGCAATGAATTTTAATGAATAAGATATTTTCCCCTTCGTTCGATGATCTTTTGCCAAAAAGAATAAATAAGAAAATATTTTATTGATTAAAGTTCATCGCTTGAATAAAGAAATTCGGTTTCATTTCACCTTAAAATACCGAAATTACTTTCTTGTCAACTCAATACATTGAAAATTGCATAAACATCCACAGTCTAGTGATCAGAGTCGCCAGATTGAGACTCGTGTCCCCACTCTACCTACCTTTCCGGTCACGTGTCGTGCATGCGTCACGCTGCCACGTGACTAATGCAGACAGAGAGGCGGTAATTTTTTCCTCATCTGGCGACTCTGCATGTGACTGCCACTACCAGAAGCCGCAGAGTTCATCGTCGACGAGTCTGTTTCCTGTTTTAGCCCGAAAATCTGCTGCTCGCGAGTAAGGCGAAAGGCGCGGTTGTGAAATTAGCGGATTTCGGACTGGCGATCGAGGTGCAGGGCGACGCACAGGCATGGTTCGGTAAGTCGACGACCATTCGATCGTGCTAATACTTCTTTACATAAAGCGACGGATCGAATTCGATTCAGAAAGAAATTGTTGTGCGCAGGGGCGGATCAAGACAAGTGGGGGCCCTAAGCGATAAAACTGTCGAGCCCCCCCAAAAAAGAAGTTTTAAGATAACTCTCATTTAGTTATAAACAAACATGAGAAGTAATCAAAAATTCCATACCATAAGGCATTAAATAAATTTATTAAAAAACATACATTTTACATATTTTTTATATAAAATTCATCATTTATTTTGTCATATATATTTTTTAATCATTCTTCTCCCATAGTACTCCTTAAATAATTTTTCACATGCTTTAGAACAGAAAATGATCTTTCTCCTGACGCATTAGATAAGGGAATTATCAAAAAAAATTTCAATAATATTTCAACATTCGGAAATGTGCAAGATATTTCTTTGGCTGCTCGATAGATGTCTGGTTTGGTGGTTTTTATGGTGTCCTCGTTTTCTCTTAGGAATATTAAAAAATTGTCAAATTCATCTTCAATAGTATAAACATCTAGGGAAACGGCGCACGCCACTGGTATATAACCTTTCAATTCTAAAATGAATATTTTTTAAAATATATTTCTCGTGTTCTATAAGTTTTAAAGAGAGCCACACAATATTCTTTTTTATTGTTATCTAAACACATTCTTAACAATCGATCCATAAAATTGTATGAGAAAATAATTGATGAAAAACAAAATAGATTATATTAAATTTAAAATAATACATTTTTCTCCTTAGAGTAACGAAATGTATCACAAAACTAAAATGAATAACTTTTTTTAAAAACACAGTATAGAGATATTGCAGTAGGAACAGTCCTTGTCGGCACCTTTGATCATAGATTATGGTTTTGATCTTTTGGTTCCAAAATTGGGGTGCAGGTTCACCTCAAAAATCTAAAGATGGCGTTGAGATTGGCCATAAAGATCAGGTTAATATCTTAAATTCTGATATCAATTTTCTTTAAAATGACTATAATTAGTTTTAAAAACAATTAATGGTCACCATTAAATATTTACTGAATTAAACAGTTAAAGAGTGCAACTTAGAGGCCATGAATTTAACATTTTGTTTTTAGATTTGTTCGATTATTTTATGGAGGGTTTTTTTGAACCTTCTCGGTCATTTCCAAAATCTTTACGTTACGATATTTTAAAACTTTGGGGCCCTTTGCTACCCGGGGCTCTACGCGGCCACTTGATTCGCTCCTGGTTGTGCGGTATCTTAGCCGGGAAATGGACGCGTTCACGGGATTCTTTATTTCCGGCACAGCCAGAGAAAATTCGCAATGAACGCGCAAAGGGACAAGAGTAAGCCCGCTGGCGAATTTGCACGACAAATTTGCGCGACAAATGAACGGTGCACGGTTTGTTTAACGCTCGTTGGAAATTTCCGTTCGAAGCGGAACGGAAAAGAAAGCGGGGGCGACCCGACGGGTTTGCGAATTCTTTCTCTTTTTCCCTCGCTGTAATCTGCTCGTCCGACGTTTCCACGCTGTCGCGATTTCAATTTGACCGACGACAAATTTTCATTCGCCCCCGTTGTCCACCCTCGCGTAGTTTTTCCGACCCGTTTAATGCGTCGCGTCGCGTCGTTTTCGCTCCCTCGCCCTCGTACCGTCGCGCGTCGCGGAAAACTCCGGGATAACTGTCTCCCCTTTCCCGAACGGATTTGTTCTCGTATTTCTCAACAATGCTTCGCGCTCGACGAGAATCTCGGGGAGACGTTCCGGAAAACCTTACAGAAATTTTGCAAATCCTCCGTCTGATCGTCTTCGAGAAATTTTGTTTCTACGGGAAATATTATTTCTCCCTAGAAAAATTCGCTTCCAGAATTTTTTATTTTCGTTCCACTGTTTTTATTCGAGGCAATCGAAGATAACGGGGTTAAGGGGTTGAGAGCGATTTTTATAAATCTTGTTTCCGATTTTGTTGATGCTTCCTCAATTTTTCATTTCCATTCCATTGTTTTTGTTGGAGACTTCCGAAGATAACGGGGTTAAGGGCAATTTCTATAAATTGTGTTTTTGATTTTGTCGATGTTTCCTCAATTTTTGAATTTCATTCCACTATTTTTATTGGAGAGATTCGAAGATAACGGGGTTAAGAGCGATTTCTATGGGGGGAAAAGAATTTCTAAGGAGGGGTTGGATCGATGCAAGAAGCAGACGATCGCCGGACGAAACGCATAAAAGAATGAATGTGTGAAATGATGTATGACGAAAGGTTTCGCCGGGACACCCGGTTACCTCAGTCCGGAGGTGCTCAAGAAAGAGCCGTACGGCAAACCGGTGGACATCTGGGCGTGCGGCGTCATCCTCTACATCCTCCTGGTCGGTTATCCTCCATTTTGGGACGAGGATCAGCACCGGTTGTACGCGCAGATCAGAGCTGGATCCTACGACGTAAGGAAAACCCACCCAACACAGGCCAAACTTCTTTCACTTGCTTCTTTTTATATTTCACAAATTTCGCGTGTATGAGGTGAAACTCCGTCTCTGATATCGTGCCTCCTCTGTTGACATTGCCAGTACCCCAGTCCGGAATGGGACACTGTAACGCCTGAAGCGAAGAACCTGATCAATCAGATGCTGACGGTAAACCCCAGCAAAAGGATCACCGCCAGCGAGGCACTCAAGCACCCATGGATCTGCGTAAGTACTCGAACCACTATCGAACCATTCCTCCCCTTCTTCGAGATCCTTCCGTTGTTTTTGCACTCTGACTTGATCTTCTTTGGACTTCAACTAGGATTCGGAAGCCAGGATTCAAACCAACAATTTTGACTTGGACTTTTCCCTGAACTTCACTAGGGGTGCTATCTGTAGAATCACTCATTTACACTTGGACTTGATCTTCTTGGACTTTAACTAGGATTCGAAAGCCAGGATTCAAACTACTAATTTTGATTTGGACTTTTCCCTGAACTTGACTAGGGGTGCTATCTATAGAATCACTCATTTACACTCGGACTTGATCTTCTTTGGAGTTTTAACTAGGTTTTGAAAGCCAGGGTTTAAACAAGTAATTTTGACTTCGACCCAGACTTTCACTAAGAATGCTATCTCTAAAACCACTCATTTATATTCGGACTTGATATTTCGTTGACTTTGATCAGAATTAGTCATATTGGACTTTTCTTTGCCCTTGACTAAAGGTGCAATCTGTAAAATCACTCATTTGGACCTGGACATGATATTTCTTTGAACTTGACCAGGACTCGACAATGTTTTGACTTTGATCAGTCGTCTGCAAATTTTCCTGACCTTGACTAAGGGGTGCAATCTGTAAAATCTCTCATTCAGAGGTAGACTTAATATTTTTCTGACTTTGATCAGGACTCGACCATGTTTTAACCTTGACTAATGGATGCAATCAGTAAAATCACTTATTTAGATTTGGACTTGATATTTCTTTGACTTTGATCAGGCCTCGACTGTGTTTTGACCTTGACTGGAGGTACAGTCTGTAAAATCACTCATTCAGACTTGAATTTCAAATTTCTTTGACTTTGATCAGTACTCGACCATGTTTTGACCTTGACTAGGGATGCAACCTATAAAATCACTCAACCAGACTTGGATTTGATATTTCTTTGACTTCGACCAAGTCTCGAGCATGTTTTATCTCTGACTAGCGCTCTACTTTGATCGATTTGATTTTCGCAGCTCTAACCGAACTCCAAGTAATTCCAGATCATTTTCGCATGTTGCAGCAACGGGAGCGTGTCGCCTCTGTCGTCCACAGGCAAGAGACTGTGGAATGTTTGAAGAAATTCAACGCAAGGCGCAAATTAAAGGTGAGTGGTTCCTCCAAAAGCCGGTATAATTAAACGATCTTCCGATCGGCCGAACAAGGATCGTAATTAGAGGACGGTCACGGGGCCGCGGGTTTCTCGATTAATGGAATTCACGGGGAACAATCCTTGTGTCACGGTTCCACGGTTCCACGGTTCTGCATAAACTCCCGGCGACAACTATACAACTATAATATCACGGTTACACGCGAGTTTCGATACTCGAGACGCACGGTGGCCCAGTTCTGTCAAATGGCTGGAATTAACAAGAAAGTGTAACTCGATAGTGTAACTCAATGTAACTCGAGTTCCGAATTTTCCTAAACTTCTATTCTCGATTGGGATGCGTTTGAAGAAGTGTGGAAGAAGTCCTTTACGATGCTTATATTAATGGTCCTTGAACTTGATCCTTTACGGTCCTTCACTGACAACATTAACCATTTCTTCGACTACTGAAATACCCAGGTAGACAAATATTGCGTGGGCACAACTGATAAAATAAATACAATAAATAAATAAAATCGCGTACAGTTGATAACGATTAAAATTCTAATCTGATGGTGTAAAAATTGAACGGTGGAAATCAGAATAACTTTTTTATGAATGGACCAAACGACTTCAATTTCTCTGTAAGGCTAGAAGAATTAGTTTAGTAAATGACATCGCGATTGTATACATAGATGGCGGCAACACTGTCCACGAGGCTGCTTTCCGATCTAAATGGAAGAAGCTGAAAGAAGACGAATGATTTCGTCAAAACCGAATTTTATTGACCAGGAAATTCCTGTAACAACAAGCAACCGACAAAGATATGAACATGGCACGCGTTTTTCGACGAATTAACCCGCGTCCTCTTGTTGTCGGTGACATTGACCGACGGCGGCGGCTATTGGTTCGTTTGCGTATCGCTCCGATGATGTTTGGCCTTGTTAATCAATTGCAAAGCACAACGGGGGCTCGTCCGCTGCAATAACGAAACCAGGAAGAGTCTCCAGCAGATGGACTGATTAACCGTCGAATAAACGGGATCGATTGAAACGGCTCGGCGTTTCGCGTCCCCCGTTGTTCCCGTGCTCGTTTCGGATCGACAAACTCTAGAAACTCGGCGCGTTTACAGTGCGCAAAATGTCCCGACAGTGACTCGATTACACCCAGAAGAGTTAAATGAAATTTCCGGCGCCGCTGGGACGTCGATCGATCCGACAAAATGGCCGACAACGACAAAGGGAACCCGATTCCCAGTTTCGAAACAGGGCTCCCGCGGGGGGCCGTGTCTGGTCCGCTTTCTCACGATCAATCCGATCTCGCAGTCTCCAGAGAGAAGGAATTCTTAGATCTTTGGGTGTCTTGTATCAGAGAATCTTATTTCTATTTGTTTATTCGTTCACGCATCAAGCGAGTCCTCAGACATTTCTTTTTAGGTTAGGGTTAGGAACCATTAAACATTCTATCTCAGGATTTTGCATACTCATTCACGGGTACTTGAAGTGTGTATATACACTATTTTCTTCAAGTAAATATTATCAAAATTGCACTATTACTATTTGGTTACAGTTGATTTGAATGAGGTCACATCAAGGGAGTCTACAGAAATGTTTTCCAGAAGAACCATTGAACTTTCGAGAAAAACCATTGAACTTTTTGCCTCAGGATTTTGCATACTCATTCATGGGTACTTGAAGTGTGTACATACACTATTACCTACAAGTAAATATGGAGTTACATATTTTTCTACTACAGCATGTTTTTCTTAAAACGTTTTGAAACATACACGTTTCTTCGTCTGTTACCATAATTCTGGTCTTCCCGCTAATCTTGAACGAAAGAATTGTCGGAGGGCAACGAGTCTCCGCAGGGTTAAGATTTAAAGGGACTCGATGAATGGAAATGCCGTCGATCAAGGCGACTGGTGATCGAGAGAGACCTCAGAGTCCACTTTCTCCGTGGCGGAGTCAGCGTTCGAGACTCTTTGATCCGGAATTCGTGGTACCCCGCCCTCCCCTGATCGCTCCTCGATCTCCTCGACGCCTGTTGCAATTGTGTAGACTAGTAGAGTCGCTTGAATTGCCGACGGAATCGCCCGACACTTGATCGAGTGAGCGCGACGACGGAACGAGTCGCCGCGAGTTCTTCTTCTTCTGTGTCGACTGTGTGTACGTGCTTGTCTCCGAAAGGCACAGTGTTGAAAGACAATTGATCGTCTTTGCGGTGAACATAACCCTTCGATCTCTCTGCGAGTGCTTCGAAAAAAAATCGTCGTAAACGTCCATTAGAAATGCGTTTTGCAATCTAGTAGGAACATCGAACAAGTTTGTAAACCATTTGTTAACATTAACCCCTTGCCTTGCGATATCGCGTCAGACTTCGTGATGGAGATTCTGAACAGAGTCTAATAAATATGTGACTCCCACTAATATTCGGACACTCTTAAAAGGACGATAACTTTTTCAATATTGTACTATACGATCTGAACTCTTTTGGGAAGCTAGAGTAATTATTTTACTAAAAGACGTGAAAACGAAATTTTGAAAACATTGCAACTGGTCGAAATTACGAAGAAAATGATAAAAGTCGTTCTTTACAATCTTTATGCAAAATAAAAATTTTCTGGCTGAATTGCAACAAACTGGAACGAAATAGAAATTTATTTTCTCTCCTAATATATTTAATAGAGAGGGAGATTGAAGATAATACAACAGTATTTTAAAATTTTTCTAATGGTCTTGCTGTTTCAAATTGCACCCACCCATTTTTGCCATGAATGCATAAAATCTGCTGTGTCTAATAATATCATACGATTTGGATATTTTTTGAGAAGTTAGAGCAATTATTTTACTACAAGACGAAAAAAAAATTTTTTGAAAAAATTGCAATTAGTCGGAATTACAAAGAAAATAGTAGAACTTATGTACAATTTTTTTATGGGGGCCTACAGTAGATGTACAAAGTGTTCGTAAAACTTTGAAAACAGAATAATATTTTTATAATTGTACCAAACGACCTGATTTTTTATAATCCATTAGAAGCATTGGTTTACTAAATGATCTGCAAAAAATCTTTTCTAAAAATTACAATTTACAAGGTTGCATGCAAAAATAAGAAAAGCATCTTTTAAAATTTTTTTATTTGGACCCTTAATGAAAATTTAAAATATATGTTTTATAGATCTATGTTAGTTATACACATGCTGAAAATTTCATCAAAATCGACTAACATACCGAAGAGCTACAAGTGTTTAAATGTGAAAATCACAGTTTTTCGCGATTTTTGGTCAGCTTCTGCTTAAAATCCACAGATTCTTATATCTTTCGATGCGTGTCGTTTTCTTCTGCGTCAACCGATTTCGATGAAATTTTCAGTATGTGTATAAGTAACATGGATCTACAAATAATATATATTTTAAATTTTCATTAAGGGCCCAAATAAAAAAGTTTTAAAAAATGCGTTTTCTATTTTTGCATGTAACCTTGTAAATTATAATTTTTGGAAAATCTTTTTTGCATATCATTTCGTAAACTAATGCTTCTAATTGATTATAAAAAATCATGTCGTTTGGTACAATTATAAAAAAGTTATTCTATTTTAAAAGATGTACAAACACTTTGTACATCCCCTGTATATTAAAATTTTAAAGAGTACATTTTGTAGATCTGTGTCAATTATACATATTCTGCAAATCTCATCAAAATCGGTCCAATTGCAATAAGCCGCAAATGTTTAAAGATGCTGAAGAAAATATCAGTGTTTTTACGATTTTCATCCTTTAACTGAAATAAATTTAAGAAGTGGTTTTTTTCCGTATGTACCGATTTTGATGAAATTTTCAGAATATGTATACTTAAAACAGATCTACAAAACGTATTTTTTTAATTTTCAATATTAGCCCACACATAAAAAGATTATAACCAATAATTTTTATCCTGATACATTTAAAAATTTATCGTCCTTTTAAAAATGTGACATACGTAGTTCTCTAAGAAGGAAATATTGTTTATGTACAAAAATAGATGTAAAAAAATCATAATACAGTTTCAGTTGCGGGAGGGTTGGCAACCCCTGCCGCGTACCTTCATCTATCGATCAAGTTTCCACCTTTTTTTCGCAGTCGTACGATTCGGCAATATTGCACGTGGGAATATAGAAAAGCGAAATTCCAAATATCGGAAAAATGTACGATTGCCCTCGGAAATAAAAACAATGTGTAGATCGCGCGGAACGGTATTATTTACAGGAACTTTTCCCATTAATAATAGAGGTGACAATAGGCGACGGTGATTTAGGGGATGAAAGGGATCTATTCGACCGATAAGACAACGGTATCGGCTACCTGCGGGATCATCGGGGTCGTCCGTCTTCTACCTGGCAGTGATTAAGCGAGGACGTAATAGGCATTCGCATAAATAACAAGTCTCTCGCTCTCTGTTCGTCTTGTAAACATAGTTTTTCGTGTTTTCGGTCGGATCAATGCTCTATCCGGAGTCAGTCGAACGGAGGCAGAGCTTCCAATCACGCGATCGTTCCATTAGCAACGAATGTGATTAGTATTTGCGGCTAATGGTGGCTTCCTGACGCAGGGGTTGATACAGGGGATGATTGTGGCCCGATGCGCCCGTTTCCGCGTTTCCTTTCGATTAATTTGCACTGGGAATTGGACTGCGTCTTTGGTGATATTTATAGAATTGGAGGATCTAGTTTCGAAAATTTCCAACGCGATTAAACAATCAAAAATTTTCGAAACAGAACAGTAAAACATTTAGTGATACAGTGAGAGATTATTCGCGGAACACTGGTGAAAAGTGAAAAGTGTGAACCAAGTGGGAACTTCAGAAAACAGCAGGAAAACATGAAGGGGTTGAAGAGCAGATTCTCGTTGCGCAGACAACACGAGGAACAACCGGCCATTTCCGAGGTATTTGTAGTTTGATCGCGTCCCATTAATAATCAACGAGTCATTGAGCAATTCTCCGCGTGCTCGTTGTCCGAGCACGTTGGCCATTAACGGAAATAAATAAATAGAGCGGAAACCCCCCGTAGGAAAACGTCACTGATTCGACAATTCGGCTTGCTCTACTTTACCTTGACTCAAAATTTGTGCCCTTCTACTATAAATTATTATGTATTTGTATGTAATCTAGTAGATTTGTACACGGGGATCCAGCAGATCGAGGTTTCGATCCTGTAGGATCAATGGTTCAGGAGTTATGCTTATTTAAAGTTGAGCATTATTCAGTGTTTTTGACAGGGCGCCGCCATATTGGTTTGTAGTGACGATCGCGCGCCGCTTACCGAGCAGAACCGCTAGATTTTGGAAGATATAGAATTAAACTTCAGTCGTGAATTGCAGTTGAATATTACATTCTTTTAAACTGTAATCGTCAATCGGGTAATTGATTAATGAATAACTGCTGAAATTTCGAAATGAAATACGGAATCAAAACTGTATGCATACTGAAAAAAATGTAAACTGAGTTTAGATATATTGTCATTTGGTCTATAATACGATCTCTATGTGCCTACTTATTACAATTTATGGATTGACCGTGTGGCGATTAACTTCAACAATAATCGATTAAATCAGTCTCCGATTTTCCGATGATTTCTTTTTTTAATCAACGATTGACGATTAACTTCATCAATCGATTGAATCAATCGTCGATTTTTTAATGATTACCTTTTTTAACACTTTTTTTACACATTTAATCGATCAATCTTGATTAAAATTTTAATCGATTAATGCCCAACTCTGCCAAATACATCATAATTTATAGGAGAAAGGCACAAATTTTGAGACCGGTAAAGTAAAGTTTACCCGATTCAAGAATTGTTCTCGATTTATTAACAAAAATAAATAAATGAATAGAACGGAAAACGTAGGGAAACGTCACTGATTCGAAAAATCTCTTGCTCCACTTGGTGGAGAATTCTTCTGCTATCGATTCGCAAATTCTCTACATCTAATTCTCTATCGATTCGTGAATTGTTCTCGAATCGTGGATCGTCCAGCGTCTCTATAAGCGAATGGTCGTGTCCATCTCGAGCAGAGATCGATAGATCAACTCGGTTAATTTGCATCGCGAGCGTCTTTTATCGGGATTGAAGCGATAGACGGTATCGCGTGCCGTACCGCTTCCTCTTTGCATCCCGCAGTCTCAAAGACGAAAGAAACAGGATGTTTTATTCATCCGAGCCCTCATCCGAGGAAAAAACCGAAAGTGTTTTCACCTCTTTGTCCCCTGTTTCCCGAGGATTCTCTCATTGAAGCTGGGTAAACACTGTTTCATCCTAACCTGAAAATCGTTCTTTTATAAAGTGTCACTGTTTCTATCAACAACAAAACAATCTATTTCAAAATTATTTTCTTAGCTACGAGTTGAATTTCACAAAGGATAAACTTCATCTTAAGGGACCAAAAATTTCGGACTTTCTTAGATATAATCCCATAGATTCTGCGGAGAAAATTCCAAAAATCCAAGTTTTAACGTTAGGTATTCACCGGTTCTGATTTTAAGCGTTTTGGAAGGGCGCCGCCATGTTGGGGCCCCTTAATCCCTTGCCGTCCCATTTTCTATACAGTTACAGCGATTAAAACTTCTTTATTCTCAAAAACATGTCGTAGAAGTCAAAAGAAAATTTATATTTTTTGTATGGCTACATTTATTTTAATGCTTGAATATTTACAAACGAATCAAATTTTATTTCATTTGAAAAGGAACGCGTAACATTCATATTTATTAGATTTTGTTAAAATCTTCATGACGAGTCTGACTCGTTAAAATACGGCAAGGGGTTCACCTTCGCAAATGCTCCCGAGCGAGTCCCCTCGAAATATTAGATTGGAGGGAAAGTTATTTCGTATTTTAAAGAAAACATTTGAATAGATTTACAAAAATATATGTTTAATATTATTCAATGATATAATTTCCATTATCTGTAACAACTTTTTGCCATCTTTCAAATAACCTGTCAATTTCTGTTTCCCAATGACTCACTAGCAACATGTGTTTTTGATTTACAAGCAGAATTATCTGCTTATTTAAAATACGACAGATTTAACAGGTGTCCCCACTCTACGGGTATACCTTTTCCTCCTGAATTCGTGCTCCCTCCCCCAGAGTTGAGCATTAATCGATTAAAATTTTAATCAAGATTGATTGATTAATGTGTACGATTAAAAAGGTAATCATTGAAAAATCGGCGATTGTTTCAATCGATTGATGAAATTAATCGCCAATCGTTGATTAAAAGAAGAAATCGTCGAAAAATCGGCGATTAATTCAATCGATTGATGAAGTTAATCGCTATACGGTCTATCCATAAATTGTAATAAGGAGGGAGAGAGGGAGACAGAGACCGGAGATGGAGAATTGACAGAAATATATCTCAACAAAAACTCGGTATACATATTTTTTAATATTCATACAGTTTTGATTCGCCCCGATTCGAATGAATAACAAAGCTCGAGTTACCCCATTTCTTTCTCTCCCATCTCGCTCGCTCTGTCGCTGTCTCTCTCTCCGCCGTTTGGTTTTCGCGAAACCGTTCGCCGCTGTTTTTCCCTTTTTCTTTTTTCCATTCTGTGCTCTTCTCGTCGCTCGACCGCCGCGCCGCGTCTCGTGTTTCTTGATTGATATTTACGGCCTCTCGGGTTTCTGAACGCAGGCTGCTTCTTGTTCCCCGGCGCTTTTGATGCATTGCGGCCCGCTGCGGGGTTCCTGCTCGCTCGATTCCTACAGTTCGCTCCAAAGCCGATGAATTCAATATTTGAAGTCCGTGGAACTCCAAAACTAAAGATTGATTCAAGCATTCGATTGCTTATTGGAATCTTTCAGTGATTTCACCGATTTCGATATCTACAGGACGCTTCAACATCGGTGCACTCGATTGTTAGATCCTTGAAATGTCAACAATTTTTTAAAGTGTTGTATAGCTTATTAGAATGGCCCAACAATTATTATATATTACAGAGATTTGAGATTTAACGCTGGTCCTATCTATCTATCTACTGGACGCTTCAAAATCGATACACTCAAATGTTAGGTCCTCGAAACGCCAACAATTTTTTAAATTGTTCCATAGCTTGTTAGACTCGCACAGCAATTATTGCATATTCTAGAGATTTCAGTTTTAACGCTGTTCTTATTTCTACAGGACGCTTCAAATCGATTTACTCCACTGTTACGTTCTCGAAACACCGATATGTTGCAAAAATTTTCTTAAACGTTCTATTGCATATTAGAATCACGCAGCAATTATTACATATTCCAGAGATTCGAGATTTAACGCTGGTCCTATTTTTACAGGACGCTTCAAAATTGATACACTCTTTTTGTGGACTAGGTCCTCGAAATGTTCGAAATGCCAACGATTTTTTAAAGTGTTCTATAGCTTACTAAAATCACCCAGCAATTGTTACATATCCCAGAGATTTGAGTTTTAACGCAGATCCTATCTCTACAGGACGCTTCAAATCTTAACAAATTCAAGTAGTACAAAAGCGATGTATTTCTTAATATTTGATCAAAGAACCATTTGCACGATCGAATTGCTAATCATTTCGACATATTGCATGACCTAATTATATACAGACGTTCTATAAGAAATGGAACACTCAGTATACCTTAGGGTGCACTTAACGATTAGGGTCTTCCCCTCAGATTTCAATGACATTGAAATATGTTCTCAAGGTCACCATTCTGAACAACATTTCCCTTTATTATTTGGCGGTCGATTCTAGTTTACAAATTGCAAAAAACCGTACTTGTAGAGGCATAGATTAGGTATGGATTAGAAAATGGATTTAAAAACGAAGGGAAATATTGTTCTGAAGGGCGATCTTGACAACACATTTGAAGGTGATTGAAGTCGGAGAGGGGGTAGCTCATCGACAAATAAATTTACAAATAATGTTTCTTGCAAATATCTCGTAAACTAAAGCCGACCGACAAAAACGTCAAAGGGAAATGTTAATCTGAATAACGACCTTGGCAACACATTGGCATTCATTGAAATCGGAGAGGGGGTAGCCCATCGACAAATAGATTTACCAATTTTTTCACAAATATCTCGTAAATTAAACCCGACCACTAAAATCTCTAAAGAAAAATGTCGTTCAGAAAGATGACCTTGACAACATATCCGAAGCTCATTGAAACCCGAGGGGAAGACCCTAATGGACAAGTTCAGCCAGCTTACAAACGATTTCTTCCGTCTTCCTCTAAGTTAGACGAATGAAACAGACGTCGGACAACTTTCGCCGAAGGTGTTCCTCCAACATAGATACAACCATCGGTACACATTAATATCAATGAACTTTCCCGTGGTAGCCACCGCGTGTATCGAGGCAAACGAAACACCGTGTAGATTGATACGAATGAGTTTGTCCACGGTTTAATAGATAACGAAGACGAATGGAACCACGTCGTGTACACGTACATATACAGGGTGTTTCGTTTATCTTCGAACGGAAATATCTCGTGACGCACTGAAGTTGCAAAAAAAATTTGTTTACAGAGATTGTCCGGTATGAAGAGAACAATCATATGGTGTCATTTTTCTCGGGACTATGACGGTGGAGAGGGGGGATTTCAAAAACAAAATAAGCTTTTTAAATGGAACCATATATTTTTTTTGTCATACCACGATAGCATTTTCCAAGACGAATTTATCTTTCTCTTTCCATATTTTTTCGTAAATGCATTAATAACGGAGTTATGGCCTGAAACAATTTGCGTGAAACACCCTGTAATTTCTAAAGTTTTGTAACAGTAAATAACATGATGTGATATATCGTTGAATTCGTCTTGGAAAATGCTATCGTGGTATGACAAAAAAAATATATGGTTCTATTTAAAAAAACTTTTGTTTTTGAAATCCCCCCTCTCCACCGTCATAGTCCCGAGAAAAATGACATATGATTGTTCCCTTCATACCGAACAATTTCTGTAACTAAATTTTTTTTGTAACCTCAGTGCGTCACGAGATATTTCCATTCGAAGATAAACGAAACACCCTGTATATACATATATATTGTATATCCTATTCTCCGTTGTTTGTCCACAGGTCGCTATTCTGACGACCATGTTGGCGACGAGGAACTTTTCCAGTAAGTATGATGCACAGGGTAAGTACCTCCGGCCCTCTTCAGCGCTTCATGGACCACGACAGACAGTACTTTTATCATATATCTCCCATTAAATTTTACGCCCCCTGTCACCCACCCTGTCTTTCTATTTCTGTATCTTCTGTCTTCCTCCGTCGTTTATCTCTATCTCTCTCTCTCTCTTTCTCTTTTTCTCTGTACACATTCCTGAATTCATAACCCATAAACCAACCACGTTATTCGTCTTGCACAGACACACGAACACTCGCAGAAAACCTGTCCTTTATTCTCTTTCTATCTCTATCATTTTCTTTCTCTTTCTCGAGCTCTCTGTGTATATTGTATGCATGTATACATGGGTATACAGGGTGTCTCAAAATCCCTTCAACATCCGGAAATGGAAGGTTCCCGAGATCATTTGCAGCGACATTCTCCTTTGCAAAAATGGCGTCCGCGGCTTTGTTACGGAGTTATTAACGAATAAAAAATAGCTTTAATATAAAAAAGACTTTTTAAAAACCTGTATATATATTAAAATGCATTAAGAAGGAGAAAATAATTTTTTTAGACATTAGTGACTATAAATAAAAGCGCCGACGAAGATTACATCAATATAGTCTAGCGCTTTTATTTATAGTCACTAATGTCTAAAAAAATTATCTTCTCCTTTTTAGTGCATTTTAATATACATATATAAGCGTGGTTTTTAAGAAGATTTTTTTATATATTTTTTATTTTCTACATTTTAGTCTTCACATACCTTGTAATCGATTTTAATTACCACTTCAACCAAGATCTTTTGTAAAAGGGAAAATATTCGGCTGGCTGGTCAGTCCGCTGCAGCCTTACCTCGGTACGAAGTGGGCCAGTGGAGTGGGAACGCGTAGTGGAGTAGGGAGCGCTGGCACGCGGTGTGGGGATCGTTGAACGCGATCACGTACTACAGTAGAGTCACGTTTACTGTCCACGATTGGGTACACGATCACTGTTTAGTGCCTACCCCCACCACTGTCATGCTGTCCTTCTCTACGTCAGGCTTTCTTTTGAACTCTCGGCGCGGTAGACGCAGTTATAAAAAAAATAATGTCGGTATGCGATCACTGTCCGTGCAAAACACAGGCTGTTGGACAGTAAACACGACTTTACTGTACCGAGCGTCGCGCGGCGAGGTGTGGCGGTTAACATGGACCAAACAGAGGACAGGCCCCGGATAGCCAGACGTTGGCATTGGCCGAGCCGGAATCCGTCCGTAGTACACGCGCACTGATTGGTCCTCGTTTTTCGTTAATAACTCGTTATTAGACGAACAGATAGACATTGAAGACAGGAAAGCAAGTTAATATTCCACGGACGCCATTTTTGCAAAGGAAAATGTCGCTTCAAATGATCTCAGGAACCTCCCATTTTTCCGGATGTTGAAGGCATTTTGGGACACCCTGTATACATAAGTAGATACATATATACAGAGAGGATAGTTGTTCATCAGCCCTTTCGTTGTTTTGAAGAGGTGCTTCAAGACGTGGCCGCGCACGCAGCTTTACTACCCTTATTAAGACGTTAGCGTCCTCCAGCGAGAGAGGAGAGGGTGGCTCGCGTGCATCCACCCCCGCGCACGGTTTCGCACACTCCCACACAGCAGGAGGATTAAGTAGGACGAGGATAGCGTTCGCTGACCGAGTAAACGAATTTCCCTCCGAGTTTCCCAGGGAGCTGGTTAACGGGACGCCTCCGGGGCGCCTTCCGCGGAAAATTCGTTTTCTACCTCCCTCTGCTTCCTCGGAAAAAATTCTGGTGGCTCAAAAATCGCGACGGTTCAACAGAAAATAAATAAAACGACCAATGCACTTAGGTCTGGTGCTTAGAACGGAAGTGAACTTACGCGAGAGGGGCGGTAACCGTGCTTTTCAATTTGTGGAAAATTCTGTGCGATAGTCGAATGTACCGGGTGTCTTGGAAGAGTGTACAAACCGGGGGGTGGATATCTTGCAGAATAGAAAATATAGAGAATATAGAAAATAATATATTAAAATAATATATAGAAAAGGATATATAGAAAAGGAATATTAAAATATAGAAAATATAGAAAATATAGAAAATAAATACAGAATTATTAAAATATAGAAAATATAGAAAATAAATACAGAAATATATTAAAATATAGATAATGAATATAGAAATATGAAAATATAGAAAACATATAATACTAGAAGTTGTTGTTTACAAATTTTTTATGGAGACCTATATTGAAAATTTAAAAAATACAGTTTGCATATAGATCTGCATCAATTATACATATTCTGAAAATTTCATCAAAATCTTGAAGAATAGAAAGTATAAAGAATATAGAAAATAAATATAGAGACATTAAAATATAGAAAATATAGAGATATAAAAATATAGACAATATGGAAAATAAATATAGAAATATTAAAATATAGAAATATTAAAATATAGAAATATTAAAATATAGTAAATATAGAAATATTAAAATATAGAACATACAGAGATATCAAAATATAGAAAATATAGAAATATTAAAATATAGAAAATATAGAAATATTAAAATATAGAAAATGTTAAAATATAGAAAATATTAAAATTTGGAAAATATTAAAATATAGAAAATATTAAAATATAGAAAATATAGAAATATTAAAATATAGAAAATGAATATAGAAATATGAATATATAGAAAATAAATATAGTAACATTAAAATATAGAAAATAAATATAGATATATTAAAATATAGGAAACAAATTATATCATTCAATTAAAAATTCGTTTACAGTGAAACAAATGAGCACAGTAATTGTAATTAGCGATCGTGGCCACGCGACGAAGCACCGACATCACATTCCTGCTCGTGCCCCGCAGATCTCGAGCCCCCTAGATCCCCTAGATCCATTCGATCGCGGAGCAGCGAGGTGAAATGTCCGTCTGAAATTCAATCAAAAAAATTCTCTGGATTCTCTTGGCTAGTTGCCCCGGATTTCGGCCTCGCTGACTCCGAGCGTCATTCTAGCCGTTCACACATGTATATTATACATACATACATACATATATACATACATATACCCGGTGTACTTCATAGTGGATGCACTTGGTTCTCGCACCTCATATCCTGCAAGGACTGTGCTACGTTACCCAGAAAACTTATTCTCAGTTTGTCTTCTCTCTGTTTCCGTTCCCCGAATGATTATTCTCTTGGATTTCTTTTTTCGATCCTCCGAACGATTATTCTCTGTTGGATTTCCCTTGGATCCTCCGAACGATTCTTTTGGATTTCTTTGGATCCTCCATTGAATGCGCCTGCTGCGTGGACATGCATAGATCACGTGTATAGAACGCCTATTGAATTCTGGGTAACGCGAATCGTCGTCGCAGTGGACTCAAGCAGTTCTAGATATCCTCATATCACGATCATCGGTCGTTGTGTGTGTTTACTATCTTTTTATCATGCTTCGTCGCTTTCAAGCATACCACGCGATCACGAAAGGAAAGATCAAGATCAAAACGCAGTGGGAACATGCTCATTTCTCACGGTGAGATCGATTCGCTTGCTTGCTCGATCGTTCGTTCATTCGTTTCGACGATCCGTCTCGCGCGCGATCCATAGATCGATCGTACGTTCTATCCGGATCGTTAATCTACAAAAGTGGGAACGGACTATCGGGGATCTATAAACAGAATCGCCAGGTGAGGGGAATTTACTCAAATCGAAACAGTTACCCTTTCTCTCCTAGTACCGGATTGAGGTAGCTTTATTTTACCGGACTCAAAATTTGTGCTTTTCTCTTACAAATTATGATGTATTTGGTATGTAATCCGGTAGATTTGTACCCGGAGAACCTGCAGATCGAAGTTTCGATCCTGTAGGATCAATGGTTCAGGAGTTATGGTTGCTTAAAGTTGAGCATTCTTCAGTGTTTTCGACAGGTAAGGGCGCCGCCATATTGGTTTGTAGTAACGATCGCGTGCCGCTTACCGAGCAGAAGCGCTAGATGGCAGCACGGGCACTCAGTAATATCGCTAACATAGAGAAAATATCTCAGAAAATGTTTGAGAAGAAATATCGTGGAAAATATTTATAGAAACTTAACCCAGACCTAACCCAGACCAGTTAAAACACAACATCGTGGCCATGTCTTCCAAAATTCAAACAACAATCGCAATGCCCGCTCTATATTATCAGCATTAACGCGTGCCCGTGCTGCCATCTAGCGATTCTGCTCGGTAAGCGGCGCGCGATCGTTACTACAAATCAATATGGCGGCGCGCTTACCTGTCAAAAACACTGTAAATTGCTCAACTTTAAGCGACCATAACTTCTGAACCATTGATCCTACAGGATCGAAACTTCGATCTGCAGGTTCTCCGGGTACAAATCTATTGGATTACATACCAAATACATAATAATTTATAGAAGAAAGGCACAAATTTTGAGTCCGGTAAAGTAAAGAGCAGCCCCGGATTGCGGTGGAAGTGGGGGAATAGCGTTGTAGAAGGGGAAAGGTAGAGTGGGGACAAGTCTTAATGTGGCGACTCTATGAATCGCGATTTGAAACCAAAGGGAACCGAGGTATCTTGTCTTGAGCACCGAACTGCTTCGGCAACTGTTTCGGTCCACTAGCGAGAATTGCCCAAGAACTGGCAATCCGTTTTTTTTTGTCAACCGTGTGCGTTTAGTATCGCTAACCAACCCGTGACCGTCGGCGAAATTCGAGACGCATGTCCCAGATTTCTTCCGTGGTATTCGTGTCCGCGACCTAGAAGAACGTTTGCGAAGCCGCTGATCCTTTTCTCCAAAGTTGTTGCATATTTTCTACAGGTGTGCGAGAACCCGGAAATGTCGGGACGAGTCGGGTTCCCGAATATTTCGGGAATCTCGATATTTTTGAGATCCGAAACACTCCCGACATTTTTGGATTCTCGTACACCTCTAATATTTTTATAAAAATTGATTCGCGGGATTTCCTAGCCAATGGAAAGAAACATCCAACCGTGTATATTATTATTTAACCATACAAAATAGAAATTGGCCGTTGTAATAATAATTTTCGAAGTTCACGACGTTCTTAATAGGGTCATACCACGCCAAATCGATGCCTTTTTGCAGGCATCATCGTCGATTTTGTTCTAAATGAAATGTGTTGTAGTCCATGTGAAATTAGGGGCGGTTTAAGTCATCATTTTGTCGGTTTCGAAAATTTTTAGAAATGACAGACCTTCGAAATTTACAATTTTTGCCCATTATGGCGAAAACGGGCGGCCTCACTTTCGAATTTTTATCTCTGGAACTGTTTGTCCGATTGAGCTACATTTTTTTTTGTTTTATTCGGAAAGGATTGGGCTATTACAAAATAATTTTTTCAACCTCGATAATCAACTATATAATGTCGAAAAATTTAAACAAATTCGTTTTTTATGTTGTTTTACTTTTTTTACGGGGCCAGAGTAATTTAAATTTTGAAAAAAATATGGTTATATTCCTTGAAGTTTCCTTTAACACTAAATGTACCACGACCTGTCAAATGACCGGTTCTCGATTTTTTTATTTCACAATTAATGAAATTGTAAATATGTTTTCATAATAAATGATTCAATAGATATCTTTATTAGAGCACATATTATCATAAGAACCGCGCAAAGTCTAAATAAATTAATTCTTGTCATTTTTATAAGGCAACCACGTGTCTGTTGCTTTTATAGGTTCGGTACGTTCAGTATTAAAATGAGTTACTCTCTCTTAATCTCATTTGATCATTGTGGATCACAAGAATTTGTTTAAGTTGTTCGACATTATTTGATTATCAAGGTTGAAAAACTTATTTTGTAATAGCCCAATCCTTTCCGAATACAACAAAAAAGATGTAGCTCAATCGAACAAACAGTTCCCGAGATAAAAATTCGTAAGTGAGGCCCATTTTCGCCAAAATGGGCAAAAATTGCAAATTTCGAAGGCCTGTCATTTCTAAAAAAATTCGAAACCGGCAAAATGATGACTTAAACCCCCCCTAATTTCACATGGACTATAACATATTTCATTAAGAACAAAATCGACGATGGTGCCTGCAAAAAGTGATCGATTTGACATGAAATGACCCAATAATATTGTAATATCGAGAACGAATATTCTCTGTCACTATGACTTTTATCCCATTGTTCTCTTTACCCTGATTTCCTGGAATCATTAATAAAAACAATAAAAAATGTTTCAGACGATTCCGTCTATCTTAATTTCATCGGGAAATGGCAAACGTTCCGATAGATCGGATATGAATATTGACGACTAGTCCACACGTCTGTGTTATGTACGTTTGTATATAGATACACACGGAGCCACACGCACACGTAGAGCCACAGAAACTGTAATTTGTATATATCTGCATACGTACACACAAGCCCAGTTGTTAGTTTTCACATCCACACCCACACACAGCGTTCGCTCGTCCCCGTCCCCAGTACTAGACATGCTCGAACGAACAGTATTACAATGTATTATTCTGTGTATATTCGTATGTACCTGACGTGTGCTCAAGCACCTCGTGCACCTGCGTGTACCTGTTATACCCTCCACCAGGAGTGTACGAGCAGCACGAAACCGTCAAAACCCCATAGAACGCTCTAGACCCGTACGTTTAGTCGAGTAGAGACGCATCCTGCATCCGTAGACCGGAGTTGGGCTCTGTTTCCAAGTCGGACTAGACATTTTTTGCGAAGAAACTTTCTGTAGATCGCTTTTTGAAAATAGATTGTTTAGTTAACCTTCGCAAGGTAATGTGGGGTCCCAAAGACCCTAGCTTCAGATTTTTGAAAAAAATTTTTGTACGAATAAAATTAAATCTGTTTGTTTACTTTTTATCCTGTGTTATACTTTATCCCAAATTTATTAAAAACGAGGCTATTTATGAAATTAATTTGTCGGGGTTTAACCCCACCTTACTATTTATTAGATCTTACCTTGCGAGGGTTAAAAATTGTCAAATCTGAATGGAAGTGCCCAGGCACGAGATCACAGGCACGAACTCTAGAGGAAACAAAGTGGAAGTTAGTTTTATAATTCACAGTAAGACCTTGATCTAAGAGAAAGTGCACTGTAGGATCTAAGTAAAACGAATATCCCCTCCACCGAGGGCATGGACGGACCTGTACGATCTTAGTCAGTTCGCCTATCCCCTCCACTGGGGAGAGGAGCCCGCGAGGAAGCTGCCGCACTCGTCGAGCAGTGTAAAGTGTAAACATGTCGCGCAACCCGATACGAGGTCGAATTACAAAGTTCTTTATTTACTTTTTCATTATTTTTTACGGGACTTTGATCAACATATTCGGCATTTCTCCAATTAACTACAGGACCTACGAAACAGCACAAGGGTTTTGCTTAGATCGAGGCTTTACTGTAATTAAGAATTGTCTCTTTAACTCTTTGAGGTTAGGTGGGTTCAAAACTGTCCCACCTTGAAAAGTTGAAGTTATATTGATATTTAAAAAAATTCTGTGCAACCAGGGTTTTTATTTTCTTTAAAATCGTGTGCCTCAAAGAGTTAACAGTTCGATTTTGGAATTTTGACGAAGATTCGCTTGTGAACGGGAACAGGCCTGACTCCGCGTGATAGACAGCATACTTCCGGTACACAAAAGCAAGCTCACACTGTTAACCCGACGCGACGTTATTTCGGCGTGACTTGACTGCGATTAGTCTATGTGTATAATAGATTTTATATTAGTTCGCCACTTATGTTTACGAGGAGGCCTCGATTAATCGCTCGTGACTATGTATCTCTAGAATTTTTGTAATTGTCTTCGAGGCGATTAATTGAGGTGTGCTGCTTGTGCCTATTTTAAACGAGACGAGACACGTCGAGGAAACACTCGATGCTCGAAGCACGATCAGGTAGGCGTCGTCGGAGTGTCGACGAGTATACTCGTCATCAGAGCCGACAACACGTTCGGTAGAAGTAGAATAGGTCCCGAACGATTTTTTTTAGCGAAACCACCGAATATCTACCGATGAAAGGGCACGCGACTCGACTCGAGCTTATCGATACAGTCGATCGAAACTTCGGGCGTGTGCCCTCTCAGGATCAATCGATTTTGCTAACCTAACTCGGCGAAACTCCGGAGGGCAACGTTCTCACCGCGCGAATATAATCGTTCCCTATGCAGAAACATTCTCGACCTCTTAACTCTTTGAGGCACACGATATTAAAGAAAATGAAAACCCAAGTTGCTCAGAATTTGGATAAACTTTACTTTACCGGACTCGAAACTTCTGCCTTTCTCCTATAAATTATTATGTATGTAATCCAGAAGATTTGTACCCGCAGAACCTGCAGAACTGCAGAAGTTTCGATCCTGTAGAATTAATGGCTTAGGAGTTATGGTTGCTTAAAGTTGAGCAATCTGCAGTGTTTTTGATAGGTATGGGCGCCGCTATATTGGTTTGTAGTAACGATCGCGCGCCGCTTACCGAGCAGAACCGCTAGATGGCGGCATGGGCACACAGTAATATCGCTAACATAGAGAAAATATCTCAGAAAATGTTTGAGAAGAAATATCGTGGAAAATATTTATAGAAACCTAACCCAGACCTAACCTAGACCAGTTAAAACGCAACATCGTGGCCATGTTCCAAAATTCAAACAGCAATCGCAATACCTGCTCTATAATGTCAGCATTAACGCGTGCCCGTGCTGCCATCTGGCGATTCTGCTCGGTAAGTGGCGCGCGATCGTCATTACAAACCAATATGGCGGCGCGCTTACCTGTCGAAAACACTGCAAATTGCTCAACTTTAAGCGACCATAACTTCTGAACCATTGATCCCACAGGATCGAAACTCCGATCTGCAGGTTCCTCGGGTAGAAATCTACTGGATTACATACCAAATACATTATAATTTATAGAAGAAAGGCACAAATTTTTTTTTAATATCAATATTACTTCAACTTTTCGGGCTGAATTAAAATATAGCGAAAGGTGGGACAGTTTTTAACCCACCTAACCCCAAAGAGTTAAGATAGCGAACCCGTGTTTCTTCAAAGACAGCAATTTTCTATCTGCAAAGTCCACTCGTTTCCGCGATTGTGAATACTTCTCGCGGAAGTTCCGAAAGGAACGTAATTTCCTGGTGGAAATACAACGAGTCGGCGATGTTCGCGTGCGCTATCGCACAGCCCCATCAAATAGTTTCGTTGCCGTGTAACAATTTCCGTGAGAAATCCGCCGTGCAAACATGAGACCGGCCTTTCGTCGGCAATTTGTTTCACTTACGCGCTCGGAAACACTCATCGATCCTACGTCTCCACACTTTTCTACTACCCCGATGGTCGCTCGCCATCGCGAGGCCGCTCGAGAATGTTTCCGACGTCGATCGTGCGAAATCTCGATCTCATCGATCCGCGAATGTTTGTGCAGCCGCCGTTTTCATAGGAACGATACGAACAGATCGGACGCTCTTTAAATTTGAATATTCTCCCGAATTGGACCGGGTCGAACTGTTGGAAGATGGAAGTTTGCTAAATAATAGTAATATTCGTTAATATTCGGACATTTTTGAAAGGACGATAACTTTTTTAATATCAGTTAGTCTTTTCCATATTAAAATACTAGAAATTGTTGTTTGCAACTCTTTTATAGGGGCCAATATTGAAATTTTAGAAAAATACATTTTGTAGATCTGTGTCAATTCTACATATTCTGAAAATTTCATCAAAATCGGTCAACGTTGCAATAAGCCACAAACATTTAAAGATACTGAAAATTGCAGTTTTCTTCAGAACAGATCTTCAGCCTGGAATTGAAATAAATCTAAGCATTTTTGCATCTTTCAATGCCTGTAGTTCTTTCCCGCATCTATCGATTTCGATGAAATTTTCAGAATACGTGTAATTGACACAGATTTACAAATCGTATTTTTAAAATTTTCAATATCGGCCCACATAAAACGTTGCAAACACGAAAGTTGTAATTCTGGTATTTCAATTGTACTTCCGACCAATTGCAATATTTCAAAATTTCTTTTTCACATCACGCAGTAAATTGTTCCAACTTCTCAAACAAATACAAATGGTATGATCTCATATTTAAAAATTTATCATTCTTTTAAAAGTATATTGTAGTCCACTAATACTGTAGTCCACTGTAATTATCAAAACAAAAATTCTCTTGGGGAAGAACGTCCGAATATTATGAAGTCGTATATCTTTTCTTTATCGTCCAAGAGAACGTTGCCTTCTACAATAGTCTAGAAAAAGGATACTTGCTCTATAAGAGGCCTGGGCAATGCCTAGTTATCGTTTCGCTCCCGCTACCGGTGTACCGGTCCCCCACCGCCAGGAGTTTGGTGGGGAGGACGCAGGAGTGGGGAGAAGAGTCTGCACAAGTTGCCCAGGCCTGCTCTACAATGTCTCTCGCGTGAAGACGCAGCTTAAGAATTTATTGCAAGGACAACTCGATATTTTGTGTAAACAATTTTAAGCTGCGTCTCCGTTCGAAGAATTACTCGCTAGTGGATGCAGACTGTGATAGTCTGCTCTTCACAGTGCTCGAAGGGAATGTTCAACTTTTCTACGTAGACACAGACATAGACACAGACACCAGTCCGACCCGAATAATAATGAATTATCGCTCTCGCCACTTTTTACGCGGCCTATTCGATAGAGCCGATTCATAATTCGCTCTCGAGCTTCTCGCACGTCCTTCCGCTTATCAAAATCACTTATCGGATCGTTCCATCGGTCATCTATGTTAATTGTACCAATTATCCCGCTCTGATCCAGGCTCATCTTCAGCGCGACCATATCGTCGACTAATCTGCTCTTCATTATAGCAAGGATCGTTGCTTATCACCAACTCAATCTCTCTCTCTCTCTCACACCGATTCAATGTCTCAGAAAATCTCGACTCTCTCTTCGAACTCTCTCTCTCTTTCAATCTTCACGTCACTATCATCGACGATCCACGATCTAGTGTCGATCATTCGCGAGCCTGCTCGTTGCTCGTGTTCTCTCGCCTTGCAGAGATTAAGTCGGACTGTGCACTGAACAATTTAATAACTACGTCGTACCAGTTCTCGATTAATTAGTAACCTGTTGTTCTCGAATTTTGCAAATTCGCTCGAGTCAAAATCGGATTTTCTGATATATCGGGCACATGATGCTGGAACTATTCCAGCGAGGTCTTGGTGACAGCGGGGAGGCACGATCCAGGACTGTAGATCGAGCTCTCTGGATCGTTCGAGGAGCAAACAACCGAGCCCCATAAATCTGTGGAGGCGGTCGACACGTTGAACGCATTCCGAAATTTATCCTCGAGCCTGGATCTTACAGATGTGTGTGTATATGGATAAATAGAAACGACTCGATCGTGTCCATAAATTTTGGAAAGAGGGTGGGGTTTCGTTGGATCAAGAAAAGAATTCATGAACCGGATCCCCATGAATCCCCGAAGAAACGGATTCGGTTTTTCCGGTCGGAGAGAACGCGAGCCAACGATCAATCGTTCTCTCTATCTGTCTGTACTATCTCTCTCTCTTCTCTCGCTCTCTCCTTTATCTCTCTCTTCTCTATCTCTCATACACACGAACACACGCACACGAAAAGAAAAAAAGAAAACCACACATCCGAGAAAACTCTGAATGACTGATGAGTGCCTTTGACGAAGGTACGCAAACTTGTACGCGAAGTGGGTCGGAGGTGCAACGAAAACACCCTCCATAACATCTCCGAAATCTCTCGATGATCCCGATACGATATAGAGGATCCATCTGACCGATAAACGATAAGCCACAACAACGACGACGCACACGATAACCGAAAACCGACTAGCCACACGCTCCCAGACTATTTTCTATTATCACGGATCGCTCGTTCCGCAGCGGTTTCCTGTCAACTCGCGATGGTAGCCGATTGCGGAGATTGCCTTTCGATTGCAGAACCACTTAGGAAGAGTCCACAGGTCTCGGGAAGACGGGACACCCAAATCTGTCCAGCGGTCCATAGATTTTTCTTAGAGATGATCCTAGAGGAGGTTCTAGAGGTTCCACTTAGAGGATTCTTCTCCTAGATGTCCCACTTACAATTAGAGGACCTTCCCTGAGAGGTCTCTGGTGATCCTAGAGGTCTCTCTTAGAGGATGCTTCTACTAGTGGTTCCCCATAGAGCATTCTTCCCCTCGAGATCCCACTTAAAGGATCCTTCTGTCAGAGGTCTCTGGTGATCCCAGAGGTCTCTTTTAGAGGATCCTTCTCCTAGATGTCCCACTTAAACGACCCTTTTCTAAGAGGTTCCCATTAAAGCATCCTTCTCCTAGAGGTCTCACTTAGAGGATTCTTCCCTTAATAGTTTCTGGTGATCCCAGAGGTCTCTTTTAGAGGATCCTTCTCCTAGATGTCCCACTTAAACGACCTTTTTCTAGGAGGTTCCCATTAAAGCATCCTTCTCTTAGAGGTCCCACTTAGAGGATTCTTCCCTCAATAATGTTTGGTAATCCTAGAGGTATCTCTTAGAGAATCCTTTTCCCAGATGTCTCATTTAGAGGATCCTTTCCCTAGATGTCTCACTTAGAGGATCCTCCCCTAGATGTCTCACTTAGAGGATCCTCCCCTAGATGTCTCACTTAGAGGATCCTTCCCCCTCGAGATCCCACTTAGCGTATCCTTATCTCAGAGATCTCTGGTAATCCTAGGATAGTCTCTTAGAGGATCCCTTCTCCTAGTGGTCTCTAGTGCTCCTAGCACCATCGATTCTTGGATAGATAAAAGACTCGTGTAAGTTTCTCAGTAATTAACCGAATAATAAGAAATCCTTCTAAGAGGAGACACTGAGTGTCTAGCCCATTTTCCCAAACATTCTTAGATCTTTTTAAAATTGAAACGGAAGGCGACCCGTACTGCACATCGACGAATTCGAGCTATCGTCAGGTGAAACCACCGCGGAACGAGGGAGTCCGTGTTTCCGGACAGTTGGCATGCGTTCGCTTCTCCCGCCTCGCTTCTTTCTCCGATCCTTGCTATCCTTGTCGCCGGTATTTCTCAATCAGGCGACCGACCGGCACACACTGGGAATGCAAACACACACACAGAGAGCCACAGCCATACAAACGAGCGGTAGAGACTCGAGGTATACACAGCATGTGCTGCGAGAATGGCCATTGTTCGCGTGTTCCGCGGAACGTGTGAGAATTCCCGGAGACCGCTTGACCAAATTGATAAACGCTTCTTCTTCTTCTTCTTCGTCTGAACGTGTGTGTGTTTTCCACGGGACAGAAAAAAAGAAACAGCAGAAAACCAACACACGCAAATTATATTATATGTATAATACAGTATACAGAGAGCAGCCTGGCCTAAAATGTCGCGATTCTGTCTCCTTATCCTGTTTCCATCCTGCGAAAGCCTTTTTTTTTTGTTTTTGTTTAAGGGCGGTGGGGAAATGCTGTTACGCACACCACCCTAAGATGAAAGTTGGGGGGGATAGTATGAGGCTCGGCTCCCCCTACAATAGAATTTGGGGGAACGGGACTTATCCCTACCCACTAGAACCCCACCGCCCAAAGGCTCACACCCGTTTCCTCTTCTGTAATCAAGAGGAGGAGCAGCCAGGGTCCCGCTACTCGTATTGCTCCTGACTGCTCCTAAAATCTCTCTCGAGTGTACCTATGAGTATACTCATGTTCTTATCTAAATATCCTGCGAAAGCCTATGATGTCTCGGAAACGAGATTCCCAGAGAACACGAGAGCGCACGAAACTACGACCGCACACAGACACATAAGTCACCGGTTTCTTTCTTAACCGATCGGTGGCCGACATGTACGAGTATATATATGATACGCATACGCACACTCGCACACGCATCGCACGCAGCTCAAGCATGCCGTTTAACAGTGTTTCTCTTTTGCGAACCGTTCACGACGCTTCTGGCACGGATACACGCCAAGCCGAGCTCTCGAGAAGGAGCCATCAGAAAGGTAAACACACCGAGGACCATTTTTCTCCTGGCACCGACGTACGATCTCGTCTTGAGAGCATCGGCCGAACACGCTCGCGAGTTTTCTTCACTGGTTGATTGATTGACTGATTAATCACGATTGTCTCGCATGCTGAACACATGCACTAGAGTGCTCCCGCCTTGGTTCCAACGGTATCCTCTGTCCCCGATCCGTTTTGTCTTCTGCCTTCTCTCTTCTTTATACTGTTCATGTTCCTTTCTCTCTCTATCTTTCTGTCTCTATCTATCTTTCTTACTGATTTTGTTACACGTCACGACGTGTCCTCGCGCTCCTCCTCGATCTACAACCCTCTGTCTTGATCTTCAATCTCTCTCTATCTCTCTTCCTGTGGGAAGGCGTCTAGATTTTGGTAGATCTTCCACAGACTCTCTTAGAAGACTATAGTTAGCAGCACGATGTCCGACAGGATCGACGCAATTTGTTCACGGTTACCAGATCTTTGTACGAAATCAAAATATTTTGCAACAATTGTGGGCAGCAGGAGTTAAATAAAACGTCACTCGATCCCTTAACCCCTTGCACTCCTTTGTCGAGTGTGACTCGACATCGGAGAAAGAAAAATGTAAATAAAACGGGTCTTCATATGTATTTGGGTTCTTCCTTTATTTATTTAATTGTGTTAGATTTTAGTTAAAAACAAATACAGGGTAAACTTTACTTTGCCGGACTCCAAATTTGTGCCTTTCTCCTATAAATTATTATGTATCTGTAAGTAATCTAGTAGATTTGTACCCGGGGACCCTGCAGATCGAAGTTTCGATTCTGTAGGATCAATGGTTTAGGAGTTATGGTTGCTTAAAAAGAGCTACATTTAATGTAATTAGTGAACAAAATTGTTTGAGATAAGTAGCAGTCAAGGAACTGTCCTTTGAAGTAAATTTTAAATAAAACACTTAAAATAGTAGGGAGTTGTTGGCAACGAAATTGAAAAATAATTCTGAGTGCAAAGGGTTAATAGATTTTTTACATTGAAAAGATTTTTCTAATCTTTCACTGTTTTGTATTTCAACCACTTTCTTTTTAAATTCATAAAATCCCCGCTGTATAGTTATCAGACTGCGGATCTCTATGCGAAATAAAAGTTTTTAATTGCGAGTACAGAATTTGTATGTAATAATTGGAATGAGTCAGAAATAATGTAACATTGTTCGCCTAGATAACGTCTACATAGTATTATATTTCTCTTAAAAATGGCTACATCAAAGTGGCTAGCCCGCCTTGTGGAAATTACAAGATTCAATTCGGAATTATTTGCAATTCTTCTAGCAATGTGTGCTTGGCAGAGTTGGGCAAAAATTTCATTTAAATAAAAATTTCGAATAAAGTGGGTTTTTTAATCAAGTTTTAAACGTACGTTTATACATAAATACCCATTTTATTTGAAATTTTTATTTGAATAAAATTTTTGCCCAACTTTGGTGCTTGGATAAAAAAATTAATTTTCAGTGGAAGAATCTTTTTAATTTCACTCACAGTCTTCCGAGTATTTTGAGTTTCGAATTTCGTTGCATAAAATCCGCAGTCCGGTGATTAAACAGGCGTGTCGCCTAATTGGAGCAAACCTCGTGCTCGTTTAATCATCGCGTCACCGTTCTACTGCCTGATACAGCGATTGGTTACGTCTCTGACTTTCACTCGACATTTTCGGAAACTGGTTGCGTCGATCCCGGTCGATCTATAGTTGGGATCTCTGGCGACTCGAAGCTCAAGGTCTCTGGCAACCCCCACTACGATTGTACATTCTACTCGAACCCTCTGCACTCGATAATTCTGAAATGGCTGCAAATTGCTACATAAAACGATTTTCTAAAATTTGTATTCAGTAAAATTTAAATTTGCAGAACTCTTTTTTGAGAATCTCTCGTTTGCAAAATGTTGCGAATCGTGTGTAAAATAGCTTCGAGGGTGAAGGGTTGATCCTCGATCAGCGAGGCGGTTCTCAACATAGTCTAGTCTGCTCTTCTAGATACCTAATTGACACCTAGCCTGCGGACTTTCCAAATAAAATGTACAGTCAAAAGCATAACTGATCACACACATTTAAATCAGAATAACTTTTTTATGAATGGACCAAACGACTTCAATTTCTCTGTAAGGCTAGAAGAATTAGTTTAGTAAATGACGTCTAAAAAATATTTTGAAAAATATTTTGGTCGGAATTGTGAAAAACAATAGTAAAAAATGATTTTTACAACTTTTTAAAAAATTTAAAAGATGTGTTTGGTCAACTCGTATAAATTATATACGTTCTGAAAATTTCATTGAAATTGGTTAATTGGTTTACGAGTTGTAAACGATCAAGAGTGGTAAAAATTGCAATTTTTCAAGATGTGCGGCCTTTTTACCACTTTTAATCGTTTATAACTCGTAAACCAATTAACCAATTTCAATGAAATTTTCAGGACGTATATAGTTTACACGAGTTGATCAAACACATCTTTTAAATTTTCGTTATTGTCCCAGCTAAAAAAGTTGTAAAAATCAATTGTTACTATTGTTTTTCACAATTACGACCAATTGCATTTTCTCAACATATTTTTTAGACGTCATTTACTAAACTAATTCTTCTAACCTTACAGAGAAATTGAAGTCGTTTGGTTCATTCATAAAAATGTTATTCTGTTATTTTAACTGTATACTCAATAAATTTTCAATTAAAATGTTTTTTTAGCATTCTGCTCAGAAACAGACAAAGATTTCGCAAACGTTGATGCGATCGCAAAACTCGTGCCTAAAATCCGCAGTCTAGGCAACGATAGAACCGAGTAGCATCAGTTCACTTGCAACGAATGTAGCCAGATTGTAGTTGGTTTGAGATCGTTCATGCACCTCTGAGAGATCCTGCCTCGCCGACCGAGGCTCTAACACGTTCGCACCGGATCTAGGAAACTGCTATGACTTTCCAAACCATCCATCTGCAACATCAACAAACCCAAAAATGTATTGCAGTAATTAACACTAATTCTATCACGGTCAAAGTGGTGCCGGTTTTATATATTTCATTTATTGAAATTATTAAAATTCGTTTATGAAAAATATTGGAATAATTTACCTTGTTCAAGCATTTATTATATTGAAAATTACGGACAATCTTTCATATATTCCAATTATTGAAATTATAAAAATTCGTTTCTGGAAAATAGTGGAATAATTTTCCTCGTTCAAGCATTTATTATATTGAAAATTACGGACAATCTTTCATATATTCCATTTATTGAAATTATTAAAATTCATTTATGAAAAATAGTGGAATAATTTTCCATGTCCATGCATTTATTATATTGAAAATTACGAACAATCTTTCATATACTCCAATTATTGAAATTATAAATATTCGTTTCTGGAAAATAGTGGTATAATTTTCCTCGTTCAAGCATTTATAAAATAGTGGAATAATTTTCCATGTCCATGCATTTATTATATTGAAAATTACGGACAATCTTTCATATACTCCAATTATTGAAATTATAAAAATTCGTTTCTGGAAAATAGTGGAATAATTTTCCTCGTTCAAGCATTTATTGTATTGAAAATTACTAGTCAAAGTGTCGGTGTTTCATACATTCCATTTACTGAAATTATAAAAATTCGTTTCTGGAAAATAGTGGAATAATCCTCTTTGTGAAAGCATTTATTATATTGGAAATTACACGGACAATCTTTCATATATTCCAATTATTGAAATTATAAAAATTGGTTTCTGGAAAATAGTAGAATAATTTCCCTTGTCTAAGCGTTTATTGTATTGAAAATTACGGACAATCTCAATGTTAGTGTCGCAAAATATTTTTATAAGGCAAAACGTACCAGATACTCTCTAGACTTGGTAGTTTTGGTGTTAATAATCCATTTGTTTAGCAAAGACGCGTCTTCAAGCAGGCCTGGGCAACTTCTTCTCCTCTGACGCGTCACGACTCCCACCAGTATACCAGGTTCCCCACTATCAACTATTTCCTATTACCTCATCGTGCTTTGCCTCACGTGACTCCGACCCCTCCTACACTCCGCAGGAGTTTGGTGGGGAGAATCCAGGAGTGGTGAGAAGAGTCGTGGCTCGCGAGCCGCAAGTTGCCCCGACCTACTCTCAAGGATGCAAAAACATTTGATCGGATGCGAACGTCTGTGGGCAGATTCTCGCGTATATCGCAGTTCGATTTGCGGATCGAGATGCGTGACAGCCCCCTGGAGTCCTCGGGGCGTACAATTTCTTCTCTCTTCTTCTTCAATCTTGTTTTCTCCCTGTGCCGCTTCCAGCACGATCTCGAATCTCGTCCGAAATCCCAGTCGATGAAACCTCGAACGAGATTCTCTCTCTGGAGCCTTTTCCAGCTTGAAGATCGGAACAAAGATCCCTGGGAATCCTGTGTAGCGGCTTCTGGAACGCATCTCGATTGCGCTGATCCCCGGAGACGATCGATCTCGATCGACCACCCTCTATCGACTCTCCGAACTATTTTTCTCTTTCTCTCTATTTCTCACTCTGTCTCGACGTCCTCCGATCCTAAACATGTCCCCTTAATCGGATCGCCGCCTCTGTGTGCTCTAATCTAGCTGTGGAAAACTATGTCGCGTGGAAAAAGCTCTCCCTCTCTGTTAACCGAACTACCCGAGTCCCAAGTGTTCTCCCTTTCGAGATTAAAAATCCTAACCCCTTGCCCCCCAACTACGGTTCTTTCTCTCTCTCCGTTTGTCTGTCTGAGAATTACACAATTTTGCCAACCATAATTGTCTACCGATCTCACTGAAAAAACGCTCTGCGTACTCCAGGTCGGAGCACGAAGAAGGGCGACGGCTCTCAGGTGAAGGAATCGACCGACAGCAGCACAACGATCGAGGACGATGACGTTAAAGGTAGGACACCCAAAACCTCCTCACTCTCTCTCTCTCTCTCTCTCTCTCTCTCTCTATTTCTCTCTTTCTATCATTATTTCTCTGTCTCTTTCTCTCTCTCTACCTCTATCTACCTCTATCTGTCTCTCTTAGATCATTCTAGATCATCCCCGCGTTATATCCCCTTAGGGGAAACACGATCCCTGGATCCGACGGGGATCTACGCGATTTTTGTTTATTAGTCCAGTCAATGAAAAATTGTAGAGGGAAATTGAAGGTACACAATTTTTGACTTTGGGACTTTGTTCGGACTAGTTAGGAGGTAAACGTACTAAATTATAACCGCTTCAAAATTGGTGTATTTTGAGCGCGGATATCTCGGAAACTATGCGAGATAGCGAAGAACTGAATGCAATCAATCTTGTGGCAGCAATTTTGTCAGCTTTAATTTTGTATAGAGTGGTCTTATCGCTAGGACGCATAGTTTCCGAGATATAAGCGAAAAACCGAAAAAGGGACCTTTTACGTGCCCTCCTGCACACCGCTCACCTCCTAGGAGTGGGGACTTTTAGTATGTTTACCTCCTAACTAGTCCGAACAAAGTCCCAAAGTCAAAATTGTGTTGCTTCCATTTCCCTCTACACCCCCTTTTAAGCATTCATTGATTGAATGATTGGACTATATTCTTTCGAGCTCGAGATAAATCGCGGCCATCGAACCACCCAAGAATCACGAACTTTAGGCTCTGGCTGCACCGAGAGGTGCCTTCGTCATGATCACGATGAGCTCGAACCGGAGAGATCGGTGACTATACTCTACTTCGTCAGAATGTAGATCTGCGGATTTTCATGGACCCAAGGATCTCGCTCGAAGATCCGAGGGCTTGGGTTGAACGGAATTCTGATTTTCTTGTTTCTCTGCTTTCTCTATTCTCTCTGGTTTCTTCTCCATTTTCTATGAACAATGATCGGTTCACCTTTCGACTGTTGAGTAGTCTAAAGCCATGAGTATAAATAAATAATCCTATTTATTTTAAAGTATGTGTTATACAATTATTTGATGCAGTAATTTTTGAAAATAAAATAATTTATTTGAGGCAGTAATTTCTGAAAATAAAATAATTTATTTGAGGCAGTAATTCCTGAAAATAAAATAATTTATTTGAGGCAGTAATTTTTGAAAATAAAATAATTTATTTGAGGCAGTAATTTTTGAAAATAAAATAATTTATTTGAGAAAGTAATTTTTATTTGAAGAATATTGCAAGTATTTATTGCTGAAAATAATGGTTCGAATTCAATATATTTATGAGTATAAATAATTATGCGGTTTCTCAGAGTATTATAGCAATGCAAAAAGTAAAATACTTTATTTCGTGTTTCAGATTGTTGAAATAGAAATATTTTATTTTGTGGATCAAATTGTTAAAATAGAAACATTTTATTTTGAGGTTCAGATTGTTAAAATAGAAACATTTTATTTTCGAAATTGTATATCTTATTTAAAATACTATTTTCTTTAAGCAAAATAAAATCTAAAATATTAAATAGTATTTGAATACTTGTTTCGCCAAATAATGCCCACCTCTGGAGTAGATAGCGGATCTCTATGCAAAATAAAAATTGTCTACCTGGAGTGAAATTGAAATTTATTTTCTTAACATGTTTAATAGATTGAACATGATATTAGAGTATTTTAAAATTCTTCTATTGTTTGTCCTGTTTCAAATTACACTTACTCATTTTTGTCGTAAATGCATAAAATCCGCTGTCTTACGAAAATTGTCTAGCTGGAGCGAAATTGAAAATTATTTTTATTAATATTCCCAATATTGTTTACACTATTAAATATGTTGGTATCTAAACAATTACTACACATTTAACTATTCTACGAAGTATTATATCAATTTCATATCCACAAAATGAAAAAAATCATATACAATGGAGTAATTCTAGGTCTGAAGAAATGTTTAATTTTCGAGTTAAAATGCAAATGATTAATATGTTTAACAGATTGATGATATAACATTACTTTAAAATTTTTCTAATGTTTTCACTGTTTCAAATTACACTTACTCATTTTTGTCGTGAATGCAATCCGAATAAATAGTATAAAAGTGAATAAAATCCGCTGTCCTTCCTTTTCGCAGTCGAAGGGTTAACGATCAAGCTAACCTTCTGTTATGAAAATCCGCAGTCCACTGTTTCCCGAAAGAAGACACTAGAAAGTCTAGCAATAGTTGTTCCAATTCACTCTTTTTGCTACAGACATGCAGCATAAGAGTGTTGAATGGAAAACTATTAACTATTTACATTACTTAAAATACCATTATTCAATAATAAATAACGGGAATCTAAACGGTCTATGGCATCTAGTGCAAAGACTAAGATTTAAGAACTGTGAACAGTGTCTCGGCGATATGTTCTTTCGAGAAGCTGTTCAAAAGAAGATGGAGTTGGAAGAGTTTATGGAGCCCATTATCTCTGTGCATAACGTGATCAGCGGGACCAGCAGGTTCTCGCGTGCTTGTGCGCTACTCCCCCCGTTTCGCCCTAACTGCAGGATTAGGCGAACCCTTATTTTCGGTCCCCTTAGACTGTAGACGCAATGACATCGCGGGCAGAGAGCATTGCGCGCGCATATCTGCCTATTATTAGAGAGATAGTACACCCGGCTTACGTGCAAATCGATCGTTGGACAATAGCTCGAGCAGCTAAGTATCTACCTCGTTGCTTTGCCTCTTGCCTTGCCCCCTCCTCTAGAACCTGTCTCGCCTTCTATTTGCCCCTGTCCTGTGACCTCTGACCCCGTTACCGAGTCTCGTTCTCATCCGCCAACCCTCTTGCACAGGTTGCTCCCCCGAACCCTGTCATGGACATCTGGAACAGGTTCGAGCCCAGATAGCATGCAGACATTTCAAAGACAACTGTAAGAGGCCTGCCGCAAGACATTCGGGCGTCTGAAAGACGTCTGAAAGTCTCCTGAATGTCTTGTGTTACAAAACTGTAAAAAGACGTCTGAAGATGTCTCTAAGACGTACTTTAGGCGTCTTTTTAGACGACATCTCCGAAAATACGTCTTTAAGACGTCTTATTTCAGACGTGAAAACGACGTCTTATTTCAGACGTGAAAACGACGTCTTATTTCAGACTTAAAAACGACGTCTTCAAGATGTCTCTTTGGGCCTAAAAACCTATTCAGACCTAAAAACCTATTCAGACCTAAAAAACCTATTCAGATCTAAAAACGACGTAAAATAGACGTCTATGAGACGTCGGGTGCTATCTGGGAAGGAGCTGCCTGAACAGTCCAGGCTGGTCCTTGGCTCAAGGGATCTACAATTTCTCTTTATTCTCTGGCCTCGATCCCCTAAATTGTGACTCTTGAACCCGCATCGTAGGGATCGATTAAAATTGTAACGCCTTCTCGTCGAAGTAACCAAAAGCATCTATAGCAGGATAAGCGGCCCTCATGACAATTTTCATTGATTTCGTGTGCAAAACGAAATGCTTTTAGATTGCAAGATGATCCCTGAAAATTTTAAGTCGCTAACCCATCATTTCAGGGTTATGTGATGGTGGATACCCTAAACTTTATCTTTTTCTCTCGGTTGGGATTATCTTTCAATCTAAAAGTATTGTTTTGCAAACGATAACAATAAAAATTGTCGCGGGGCCGCTGGGCCATCTTTATCCTGCTCTAGATCCTTTTTTGATCGGTTGTGTGATGTTGCTTCTTGCTTTATGATCTTTTCTGGCGAAGCGTTGCAATTTGGGGTTCAAGACGAGAACCCACAGAAGTTGGGAACGAAGGACCAGCCCCGTTGTTCGCGTTTGGTGAGCGGAGGTTCGACGGCGTTTCGCGTTCTCCTACGAACGTTTCTCCCCACGGCTAAAAATACAAGAACCGCCGAGTCCGCTCGTTTTCACGGCGGACAGGTGCGATGAAACGAACTGATGATACGAGGACCAATCGATACCGACATAAACATCCAGCCATTGTGACGCGGTAATTCTGTCGCTTTGTAAGGTCTGTCAGGCGGACACCACGGTTTTTCCTTTTTCTATTTTTCCCTTTTTACCCAGAGAGACCCTCTGCACTTCGGCCGCTGATCGAATTACCGCACGGCATCTTGCCGATCGCAGTTCCCCGCGATTTCGACCATCACTCGCGATCGCGTTATTCAGTATTGCGGAAACAGTTCGGATTCTTAAACAATTGAATTATTTGCGTGTGCAACTTGCAGAATTAACCAGTTAACTGTTTCGACCTCTTTGGGAAATGTGTGTCTAAATTGGGGTAAACTTTACATTACCGGACTCAAAATTTGTGCCTTTCTCCTATAAATTATGATGCATCTTCTTCTTCGGGTAGCTTCTTCTAATAAAAAATACGTTTACGAAAAAATAATTCATACTATATACGGTTTTTTTATAATAATTATTTATAAATTTTTATTTGTTCCTTTTATTTCGACTCGGCCTCAAAATATTTCGAACATCTTGAAGTTCACGAATATATTTTAGTTCTCACTAAAATTGCAATTTAAACTGCAAATTTTTACTACTTTTTACTCATGACGAGTATACTCGTCAAAAACAGCTAACTGATTAAGCACGTGGCCATGCGATAACTAGATTGTGGATATTTACGTAAAATAAAAATTGTGTGAAAAGTTCTGCCTTGCATTAACAATTTTGGCAAGTGAAAAATAATACATTCTCTTAATCTTTTCACGATCTGAAATTGTATTTATCCATTTTTGTCATGAATGCATAAAACCAGCAGTCTAATGAGAGATTCTGGTCCTCCAAGGGTTTAATAAAATGGTGATCAAAGGTACCGGACTGTTTCCGGTAGCCGATAGTCAGCCCCAACATAGCTTCCGATCGAACGAACCTCCGCGAACATAATCGCCATAGAGTCTCCGTCTAAGTCTGCAATGTAGAGCTTTGCTCACTGAATTTCGCTACAAGAACTCCCGCGAACCTTTGTAGTCGTTGGATGGTGTACTTTCGATCTCTCTCTCTCTCTCTTTACCTCTTTCTCTCTTCCTCTTTCACTCTGTCTCTCTATCTCTATCTCTACCTAAACAGATAATCGCCATCGGTGAATCGAATTATTCGTCGGAAACCAGCGATGGGCACCGTACCAGACAAAATGGGCACGTTGTTTACACTAGAACAACAAAAATATCATCACAACAACTGTACGATTAAGAATCGGAAATCCGTCATTTCGACGGGTCTCCGATTGTTAGCGTTAAAATTTGCTTCCGTAAAGTAACATAATCAATCTGCGGATTTTTATGCTCTTATTAATTGAATTCTCTTTTTCGGATTCACGTTTGGTGAATTTGTTTTTGGCATAAAGAATCGTAGGCTAATAAGTAGACTGCGGATCTTTATGCATTTATAGCAAAATTGAATAGATGAAATTCTAAATTGTTGGAAAATCTAAAAAATTCAAGATGTCAATATATGATTTCTATTAAAATCATTAAGGGAGGAAATAACATTCGATTTAGTTTCCATTTCTTGCGATCGATGCAGACAATTTTTATTTTGCATGAAGATCCGCAGTCTAATAATAAGTAAATTGGGTAGAACAAAGTTTGGCATTGATTGGTTCGTATAAACGAGGTTGCAGGCCTGGGCAACTTCTTCCCCGCTGTCGCTTCACGACTCCCACTACCAGTGTGCCGGTTCCCCCACTATCAACTACTTCATATTGCCCCTACCGCGTTTTGCCTCACGTGACTGCGACCTCCTCCCACACTCCAGAGGCGTTTGGTGGGGAGGGGACACAGGAGTGGGGAGAGGCCCAGGAGTGGGGAGGCGACCCAGGAGTGGGGAGGCGACCCAGGAGTGGGGAGGCGATCCAGGAGTGGGGAGAGGGATCGTCTGCGAGCCGCGAGTTGCCCAGGCCTGTTCTACCATATGGGAAACGTGTTTCCCCACCATTCGCGACAGACACAGAGACAGACAACACGCAAACACGCGCAACACCACTGTACGATACAAAGTCAATAGAACAGCTGCGCAACCAACGAGCAACAAAAGCAAATATCCGTGTTTGCAGCAAAACAACGATGCTCACAAATCCATAACACGTAGCAGTCTTCTAGGAACGCACGCTATCAGATAGTAAGTCTCGGAAGAGTCGAAACAGAAATGGAAATTCATATCGAAGACCAGTCGAATTTGGAGCAGCATCTGGATTTGCAAATTGTAGTGTCTGTTAGTGCAATTGTTAACGCTGGCAGGATTTTTAGATAGTTAAGGTAGACTTGATCTCTCTAGTCTGTTAGTAGGCATTACTTATTATACGAGAATTTTTCTTTCCCAGAATATACAGTCAGTGTAATGAGTATTTGTACACTCTTTAAAAATGAATAACTTTTTCAAAAATGGACAGCTTGAGTTTTTTGAGATGCTAAAAAGATTAATTTAGTAATATGTGTAATATACGACAATAATTTTTTTTTTAATTGCTACTGGTCCCAATTGCATAGAAAAAAGTAAAGGTCACCATTTTTTAATTTTTTATTTGTGTCTGTAATGAAGATTTAGAAAATGCGTTTGTTTCATCGAAATTGATCGATGTTGTTATGAAATATAAAATGAATGTTTTAAATTTGCATTACATGCACAGATGAAAAATTTCAAAATCGTGACCTCTGCTTTTTCCTTCGCGATTGCGATAACGATTTAATAAAAAAATTATTTACACGTCAGCTAGTAAACTAATCCGTCTGACGTCTCAAAGTAAAATTCAGGGCGTTTGGTCCACACTGAAAAAATTATTCGTTATTAAAGGATATAGGAATAATTTTTATACTGACTATAGATTAAATATCGGTGGTCCAGGTGCTGGTCGAAATTAGGCGTCTAGCTCGATGCAGGCTGGCCAGAAAGTCTTCGCTAAATTAAAACACTAGAACTGAAATAAATCGAATTTATTTAAATAAATTTTCTAGTATCTTTTAAATTTTCAACATTGGCTCACACATAAAAAAGTTGTGAACAACAACTTTTATCATTTCCTTTGTGAATCCTTCCAATCGCGATTTTTTCAAAATTTCGTTTTCACGTCACGCAGTAAATTAATTGTTCCAACTTCTCAACCAAATTCAAGTCGTATGATATGATATTAAAAAAGTTATGGTCCTTTTAAAAGTGACCTAATATTATCGAGGTTTACTGTACGTGTTGACTTTCCGGCCGATCTGATATTGTATCTCGTCACGAGATACGCATTTCACAGACCTGAACAGTGAGGGTACGTCTCACACAATCATTCTTCCACCCCGACCTCTCCCTCTCTGGCACTTAGGATCGAGAGCGATTAGGATCGCGCGGATTTTTGTCTTCGCAATTATTATTTACTCGCGGACAAGGTAGCAGCCGTATGGGGCGTGAGAGCGGAGGAATCTCCACGTGGTCGAAACGTGGGAGCAAGTAGTACGACCTCGAATTGGTCAGACACGCGGTAGAATAGTCGTTCGGCAATCCGAGAGCCAGAATCGCGGCGACCACCACCGTCTCTCTCTATATAAATATAGTTCTATGTGCACCTTCGTTCGATTATCGTGGCACGAAGTTTTCACCGGAGAACTCGTGACATTCGTCGGATAAGGAGCTTCTTCATCGAAAAACGCTGTCATCGGATTCTCTGAACTTCTTCAGAGAACCAGGAAACCAGTCGTTGAAGAAGTTTGTGTCGGCTAAAAAATTAATAATTTGAATCTATAACGTGAATATTCGCTCAGAGTCGTTTCGAATCAAGAAACGACTAATCGTACACATGTATCGACGTCCCTGAAGAGGTTGATAACGCTCAACGAATCGCAGGAAAGCGATTACTATACTGTGGATCTTGTGCGTTTCTACAGGAAAGCCGACTAGATGGAAAACAAAACTGGAAGTATCGGGAAAAGAACGTAGTTTGATGTTTATCAGCTAGTTAATCATCTAACTGATAAACATCTTAATTTGCATGAAGATACGCGGTACAGTAATCGCAAAGTGTAACCGCGAGAGTAACGAATCGAGATCGAGACAATCGACGGAACTTCGAAGGTACAACTTGATTTTCGGTAGGGTATCTGTACAGATTTTTTCCAAGGAACTTTGCAAAGTTCCCGTGGCAAACTGCGAATAGATGTGCTTTGGTCGAGGAAAGATCGCGCGCGATAAATAGATCGATCGATCTGGCGCAAAGCTTTCGCTTCTTTCTTTCAGAGCGATCGTCGCTGACGTTTCTCCCTTTCTCTTCTCGCTTAGTTTCTAGTCTGCTAACCGGGCCGGAGCGAGCTGATTCGCTGCTTTCGTTGTCTGCTTGCGATTGACACTAGACTTACCAAATTATTTCGTTGCATCCTGTAATTGTTGATGTAACTTCTGTTCCTCCGGACCGATTTAAGAAACGTTTAATTTGCCTGAAGAACCTACAGTCCGGACAAATTCATTGTGCTGTTGTGTTTCGGAAAAGGGTAATGTGGTGAAGCAGGCCCGGGCAACTTCTTCCCCGCTATCGCCTTACGACTTCCACTACCGGTGTAGCGGTTCCTCTACTGCCAGTGTACCGCCCACTGCCAGAATACCAGTTCTCCCACTACTAGTATAACAATCCCCCCATTACTAGTATACCAGTTCTCCCACTACTAGTATACCAATTCTCCCACTACTAGTATACCAGTTCTCCCACTACTAGTATACCAGTTCTCCTACTACTAGTATACCAGTTCCCCCACTACTACTGTACCGATATCCCCCCACTGCCAGTGTACCAATCCGCCCACTGCCAGAATACCAGTTCTCCCACTACTAGTATAACTGTCCTCCCACTACTAGTATACCGATGTCCCCTCACTGCCAGTGTACCAATGCCTCCCTGCCAGAATACCAGTTCTCCCACTTCTAGTATAACAGTCCTCCTACTACTAGTATATCAGTTCTCCCACTACCAGTTCTCCTACTACTAGTATACCAGTTCCCCCACTATCAGTGTACCGATATCCTCGCACTGCCAGTGTACCGATATCCCCCCACTGCTAATGTACCGATATCCCCCCACTGCTAGTGTACCAACCCGCCCACTGCCAGAATACCAGTTCTCCCATTACTAGTATAACAGTCCTTCCACTACTAGTATACCAGTTCTCCCACTACTAGTATACCAGTTCTCCCACTACTAGTATACCAGTTCTCCCACTACTAGTATACCAGTTCTCTCACTACCAGTGTACCGATATTCCCCCACTGCCAATGTACCAATCCCCCTACTGCCACAGTACCAGATCTCCCATTACTAATGTCCCAGTTCGCCCATTACCAGTGTGCGGGCCCCTCCACTATCCCGCACTCCCAGTGTATCAGTCCCCCCCTGCTAGTATACAATTTCCACCATTACCAGTGTACCGATATCCCCCCACGGCCAGTGTACTAATACCCTCACTGCCAGAATACCAGTTCTCCCACTACTAGTATACCAGTTCCCCCACTATTAGTGTACCGGTCCCTCCACTATCCACCAATCCCAGTATGTCCGTCCCCCCACTGCTACTATACCAGTTCTCTCCCTACCAGTGTACCGATCTCTCCACTATCATCTCCCACTCCCAGTGTATAGGACTCCCCATTACCAGTGTACCCCCACTCAACGTGCTTTGAGTGGCACCCCACGTGACTGCGAGGATACGGCGTTCTAATCTCCCCACCCTCCAAGGAGTTTGGTGGGGAGGACCCAGGAGTGGGGAGAGGAGTCGCGAGCAGCAACTTGCCCAGGCCTGTGGTAAAGTAACCTAGAATCATACAATCACTGTTAGCCGTCCGTAGATCTAGTGTTAATACTGTTAGCTATAAATACACCCGGTTGGCAGGTGACAGGGAGCTTTCATCGCTCGGAGATCCTTGTGTCCTGAAGAAACCTCGATTACACCGCCTCTAACAATTTTCTCTCCGGTTTTTATCCGGGTCTAGCAAATCTTTGAACAAAAGGATCTCCGTACCTTCCCCGCGTTCTCATCCTCATCGGTAGCGACTAGCGAGCTAGAGCGTGTTTAGATTAGCTTATTAAGCGATCATCGTCATCGGCGAGCAGAAAGCTGTTCTTTCTTTCTCCATGATTTTTCTTCGGACCTTGTTCTCTCGTTTCTTTATGTTCATTGACTGTCTTTTCGGAAACTCGAAACACGGTGGTCCACAGTGCACCAGACACTCGTCACAGAAGATATGTCTCCCCAGCACGCTGCTCGTGCCTTGGAAATGTTAGCCAAAAGTTTCTGTCTCTCTCTCTTTCTCTCGCACACACTCTCTCTCTCCCTTTCTCGCTTTCTTCATCTCTGTCATTGTCTGTTCCCGTTCCCATTTGTGCATCGACAACGCTGTGTCTAACCCACACGGGAACGAATCCACCATCCTCTTGTCAATTCCTCAGGTCTGTACACTCGCGCACATACACGCATACACTCGCACAAGAGAGAGAGAGACACACACACGATCGTAAGAGTCTCTCTTTCACCGGCACGAATCACGTCGACACGATTTACACCGTCACACCGGTGTTATGGATTTATGAACACCACCCTCCATTTCTTGGCTCTCCATTTCTTCATTTCACTCTGTATCTCACTCTCTTTCTCCGACTGTCTATTTCTCTATCTCTGTCTCTGTCTGTATCTGGAAAGCTTGCAGCAGCTAGAACCCTTGAAAACATCCTGCTTGCAGCCTAGAGTCGCATGCTGCATCGGTACCATCGCTTGTGCATGCTGTTGCATTGACGAGTCCCCCGGATTACGATGAAAGAGGCGAACTATGTCGCGGGACCATTATTCACGCTATTGGTTTCGTCACGGATTTTTCTCACACTTTTTCCATTTCTGGAACTTTAAAGACTCGCGGCTTTCCCAATCCTCTAAGACCTTAAAGGTCTCTAAAACTTGGTAGACCTATAGCCAGGGCTTCTAAAGGTTGGTGGACCCACATAAAGCTTTCCGAAACTTGGTGGACCCACATAAAGCTTTACAAAGCTTGATAGACCCACATAAAGCTTTGAAAATCTTGGTATAAGGTCTCTCAAGCTTGGTGGACCCACATTAAGTTTTGAAAACCTTGGTGTAAGGGTCTCTAAAACTTGATGGATCCACATAAACCTTTGGAAATCTTGGTATAAGAGTCTCCAAATCATGGTGGACCCAGAAAAATCTTTTCAAAGCTTGATATAAGGGCCTCTAAATCTTGGTGGACCCACATAAAGCTTTGAAAATCGTGGTATAAGGTCTCTGAAGCTTGGTGGACCCACATTAAGCTTTGGAAACCTTGGTCTGAGGGCCTCTAAAGCTTGGTGGACCCTCATAATGCTCTATAAATCTTGGTATAAGGGTCACTAAATCTTGGTGGACGTATGTAAAGCTTTCCAAAGCTTGGTATTAGGGCCCCTTAAGCTTGATGGATTCACATAAGCCTTTCCAAAGCTTAGTATTAGAGCCTCTAAAGGTTGATGAACTTACATAAAACTTGATGAACTTACATAAAACTTGATGAACTTACATAAACTTGATGAACTTACATAAAGCTTGATGAACTTACATAAAGCTTGATGAACTTACATAAAGCTTGATGAACTTACATAAAGCTTTCTGATGAGATCGCCGAACTCAATGAGCCACCTTTAAAGAAGGTCGATGAATTCGACGGAACAACCGATAGTGTGAAAAATCGGTCCGGCGATCTGCGATTGAAATTGCACGCGCGTCCCTCGACGTCACCGAAGGAGTCCATAAACCCGAGATCCATCCCCCACAGTACTAATTTATCCGGGAAACTTGGATGCAGCCACCGAAGACGCTGGCAGAACGCCCGATCGAACGTGTCCACCGTTGAAACTGCACCCTCCAGCACTCGGTGCCTTGGCCTGTTACCCCTTTCATCCCTTTCTTTCTTTCTTTCTTTCTCCGTCCCCGTTTCCCCCTTTTTTAATTGGGATCCGGTGATATCAGAGTGATTATCGTGCCTCGACTCTGCGAGAACTCGCCGATCGATACCGTCCAGCAATAATATCGCCTTTGTTGCGCAAAACAAGCCGGAATAATTGCGAGAGGGAAGTTGCAGCCGGAGGACTAGCGAAACCTCCCTTTCACCGAGGAAACGAGCCCGCGAGATGAATCTCGGCGAAGATCGAATCCGTGAAAGCGCAACGGATTCACTCGATATATCATTAATTCGCGTTCCGACGATGCTCGATCGCCGACGGACGGTGACGATCGTTTCCGCGGATTTTCACCGCGACTTTCCGCGAGCGGTATCGATCCCGCGACAACCGGAACCCGAGCCCCATCCCACCACCCTAACTCCAATCTTTATTGTTTAACTTGTTCGGCATCTTTCTCTTCTTGTTTCCCGAACGATCTATGTCCCGACTAACTTCTCTCTCTCTCTCTCTCTCTCTCTCTGTCTTTCTACCTCTATCTATCTCTCTCTCTTATTTTCCTTTATTAATTCTTCTTCTCCGGAGAAGAAAATCGACGGACCACTTCAGAACTTTAATTTCAGATACGTCGAGAGACTGGGCTACGAAGAATGCTTGCTCTCTCTATATATCTCTCTCTATCTTCCTCTCTAACTATTTCTCTTTCTCTCTATTTTTCTTTCTTTATCTCTCTATATAGATATAAATATATATACAAGTGCTCCGACAAGTATCGCGCACCGAATTGCCGATTCTCGAAAAATTCTTGATGTTCGAGAAAGGATCGCATGAGCAGCTGATTCCTGAGGTTATTTTTAGTAACTTTTTCCTTTGCGGAAATATTCTCCGCGGCTTTGTTCAGGAGTTATTAGCGAAAAACACATTTAAACAGTTAAAAATAGTCGGTGTTTTTCACTAATAACTTCTTAACGAAGCCACGGATAACATTTTCGCAAAGGGAAGAGCTACTTCCTCACATCAGGAATCACAACTTCAAATCACCTCAGGAATCAGCCCTCTCAAGGAAGTACATTTTTGGGACACTCTGTACAGCGGTTTGAAGAAGAAATTTTTTTCGTGACTAAATCTTGCACGGATTCTCGATGTACGATTTTTTTTTAACAATTTTATAAAAACAACCAACCAAATTCGCTTGTGCAAAATCCTCACTTAAAGTTGACGGTACACCTTTCAGACCACCGTAAAACGGCCGAAAAAAATCGTACTTCAATTTCCAAGGCATCATTGTGATGGGGAAGCTTCAATCTCCAAATTCGTGTGAGATATTTTCCTGAAAAAAATTTTGCAATGCTTCTACAGCCATTTGAAGTCATTCTACAGTCATACAGAGATTTATGAGAATTAAATGAGCGATGGATTATGAGAATGGAGCAAGTTTATATATAGATAATAATGTCGTGCGATTTTTTTTTCTATAAAGTTGGGATTGTTTAAACGTCGAGGATTTTTGGAGAACTCGTCGGGGCGATAGTTTTCGGAACCGCTGTATATGTTCTGGCGTGTTAAGTTTACGTTAGAGATTAATAAGTATAGCACGGTTAACGTCGACGCAGCCAGAGTGTCGTCTCTGTGGATTAGCTGGAACTCCGTTGGCGATCTCGAGACGAGAGGATCGCATTGACCGGAATATTCATTTGGATCTACAATATATATTAGTCGGTGTTCTCGTGCTTTCAGTGTTTCGGCTTCAGTGTTAACCGGTGTCCTTTCGAGATTTACTGTTGACCCACTGGGAATTTATCTTCGGAGATAGCCTACTCTGTCGATTGTGATTGTCCCTTCGGTGCTCGCTTGTTAACCCCTTGCTTCGCAATCGAAATTTCTTTGCCGTTCTCTATCTTCCCGGATGAGAAGAGAAAGTCATTGTCTAGATAAGACACATTTGTAGACATACCCTCATAGACATACACTTATACTTAAGAAAATGAAAGAAAAATCGATTTTTTGGAGATGGAAATCCAGATTACACCGTACGATACCATAGTCCTGTAGATTTCTATGAGACAATGTCAGAAATTCAAGTTTTAACGTTAGGGATGCACTGGTTCGAAAGTTATGCGTGTTTAAAGTTGAACGATTTTAAGGATTCTCGAGAAGTAAGGAACTTTAAACACATATAACTTCTGAACCAGTGAATTCTTAACGTTGAAACTTGGATTTTTGGAATTTACTCATCGAAATCTACAGGATTGTATTTTAAAAATCTATAATTTCTTGTCCCGTAAGCTGAAGGTCAGCCGAAAACCAGAATAGCTGGAACAATGCATATCCTATTATTATCACAATTTCATGTTCGATTTTGATCGTCGATTTGTATCCATAGATTTTAGCAAGGGGTTAATAAAAACATCCGGAGTCCAGCTATTTTACATTGAAATTCCGCGGAATCTTCGAACGTAGCGCGAAGATTCGACCGCGAGGAACGAACGCGATAGCTCCCTCTAACTTATCATAGTGATCGAGCGATTTCCGATCGCCGAAAGCAACGTGTATGTACAGATTGTTGCGTCTCCGAGCACTCCACAATTATCTCGTTAAATCCTTCCAATAATTACACTTCGACGCTAAAAAATAAATCCATGAATTTCTATGGAAAGTGAAAGACTAATTGTCATCTTGATTGTTCATATCCACATCCGAGTATGAGAATCATTATTTGCCCACTTAAAAAATCTGTTATAAAATAATAATTTATATAACATTTGTTTCAAGACAGACATTTTTTGAATGTATCCAAGTGTAAATAAAATTACACCAAATTTTCTGTTGGTACTAGGTAGCCAAATTTCATCCTTCAAAAGATCACTATATGCATCCGAACCTTCCAATTTTGATTTTATCAAAACACTATAATTTTCACTCAATTATATCACCATAATTTTAATGGTACTAGGTAGTCAAATTTCATCCCTTATACATACAGAAAAATTTCGTTAAAATATCACTATCTGCATCTGAACCTTCCAATTTTGCTCTTATCAAATCACTATAATTTTCTGGCATTTTTTAGATTTCTAAGGTGGCAGTCAGTATTTCGTAGAAAAATTGGCAGAGTCGTTATTCCATGGACACTCGGTGTTCGCAGCAGTGCGTGCGCACGCGTGGCAAAGAATCGAACTAAACTAGAATAAAATTAAAAAACTGTCGCATATCCGTATACGTGATGTGTATGTGTGTATGTTGTACAGAGGATAAGAAGGGCGGCGTCGACCGGAGCAGCACGGTCATTGCCAAAGAACCCGAAGGTAAACTAGCAGAAATCGGAGGTGTAGAAACGCCGAGCGCGTTTCGCACGCCTCCTGTTCGATGTGTGATACATTTGTAACCACCTGTGTATATCTGTATCCCCGTCTCTATACATGTGTACTTTATGCGTACTTACATGTGTGTCACGTGTAAACGTCCTCCGGTCAGGCTTCTCCCATTGCGCGCGACACGTGACCGGAAGTCCTCCGGCTTTCCCGTCGATCCTCCATTTTCTACCTCCATTTTCACGTTTTTATTAATCCGGAATCCTTCGCGAAGGTGCACGATAAATTTATCCGAGCTTAATCATGAAGAAATTGAAGATCATGATGAATATAATATATATATATATATATTAATATAATATGATGTATATTATATATACCAGTATATATTAATATAAAGTGATATATATATATATATATATGTATATAAAAGTATATATTAATGTAAAGTGATATATATTACATATATAAAAATATATTATTGTAGTATAATATGATATATATTATATGAATATACAAGTATATATTAATATAATTTAATATGTATTACTGTAATACAATATATATTATATGTATATAAAAATATATATTACTATAATATAATATGTATTACTGTAATACAATATATATATATATATATATATATATATATATATATATATATATGTATATAAAAGTATATATTAATGTAAAGTGATATATATTACATATATAAAAAAATATATTAATATAATATGATATATATTATATGTATATAAAAATATATATTAATATAATTTAATATGTATTACTGTAATACAATATATATTATATGTATATAAAAATACAGTATATATTAATATAATATAATATGTATTACTACAATACAGTATGTATTATATGTATATCAAAATATATATTAATATAATACAATATACATATATTATGTGTATATAAAGATATAAAATATAAAATCGTCCCCGAATAGATCAAAGAGATTAGAAGTTAGAGGTACCAGACGTGGTTGCTATTTCGTTTATTTATTTCTCGAGACCGGAAATGGGAGAAGTCGATTGTCGAGAGGGGCTCAGTGACGAGCTTCGAGCCGAGCTTTTGCACCCTGTCTATTTCAGCTTCCGCTAACTCGTACCTAGGATTTACCGTCTCTCTCCAGTCTCCTCTCGATCCGCGCGCCTAACAGAATGTCGAGCAACGATCGCGAAAGTGCGCCGAGCGTTTTTCTCGAATCTCGGTCTGCGAGCGACCGTGCACCTGTGGATCCGATCCAGAATCCCCGGTAAAAATCGATCGGGGAAGAAAACACACTGTTACCTATTTGTGTCGCGCGCGATCTCGTCGCGATGACGTTTTCCGCGGTGCGCCGCGTTTATGAGAATTAGGGTTTGCGATACCGGACCAAAAATACAATACCGGTATTCGGTATTTTTTTAAACGTTATACGTTTTAAACGTTATACCACTAAACAATTATACATATTAAAAATTAGGAATTTTCGAGAAGGTACAAAAACACAGTTGTTTCTTTGCCGTACTTATTAGCTTCATACAAAAGATAATAAATTGTAAAAATATAAACAATTTTGTTATGCACAAATATAAAATGAAGGAACAAATGTTATAATAAAATATTATTAATAAGAGCAGTAAAATAATTTTTAACATTAGAAACAAAAAATATAATATAAAAAATGAACCATTACAGTATTATAATAAAGGAACAAAACATAGTATTATTATTAAGAAGATACTAATAACTAAGAGTGGAGAGATAGTACAGATGCTAAGAGTAAATATCACATAAAAATCTTGTTGCGTGGTCTATTATGTAATATCTATTGTTAGAAAAAAACATTAATTTATCAACTGCATATTTTTGAAATGTGATTGCAAAAAGCATAATGCATCTATTGAACTATCTACTGTAAATATGTATTTCAAATAAGAGTAGATGCCCAAAAAAATATTTATTATTTACAGCTAATACAAAAAATACCGGTATTTTCCCTTCGCAAATGCCGGTTTCAAATTGCAAAGTAGCACGAGATACCGGTATTCGGTGTACCGGTGTACCGGTATTGCAATCCCTAATGAGAATAGACGACGAGAGGTAGTAGTAGGTAGCGATGATCAGGTGAGCAGTTGGCAGCCTGATCTCTCGATGGCGACGCTTGTGGACTCCGTTCGCTGTCAACGGAAATACCTGGCCGCTTGGCACCGCTTTGGAAATAGATTGGCAGCAGTTCGCGACGAGCGGCCAGACGTCGACAAACGCTCGACTCTCGCTCGATCTTCGATTTTTCTTTCCCCGTTTTCTTCCGCCCTTTCTTTCTCTTTTGACCGACGCGCGACGGGGGTGAAGCAAAAGCGGGCGGAACCCATTGCTCTCGGCGGGGCGACGCGGAAGTCCTTTCTTCGGGCAGGTTTTCTATACCCTCTTCCCGTCCGACTTCCTTTTGCTTTCATTCCCGTCGACGAAGGGAACGAGTGAGCGGGCTCGGTAGTGATAACACACGCGATTCAGAGGGATAACCGTGGTCATAGTCCTCGGAATGTCGGCCACCGCCAGTCTGCCCGGCTCCTCGAAGCAGCCTGATAATTACGGTGAGCGTTTCTGCGCTTCGAATTCCGCTCCGAGCCGAGTCTCCGTCTCTCGATTCTGACTCGGCTCGAGAAAACGATGATCGAGCAGTGAAAATCACGAGAGCTGTCCGTTTAAACACCTCCGTGAACCCCCGGGATCTTTGCTTTCTGCCCCCGTGAGCGATTTGGATCGCCCCTGGGACGCACCGGAACAAATTCGAGTCTCGAAGCTCTCGACTTCGCTAATTCGAAAAGGAGACCACGTAGCTTGTGTTCTCGCTCTGTGATTCCATTGCTTTCATCCGTAATTCGAAATGGAGGAAATTGCTTAGCTTGCTTTCTCTTTGTATTTCGCCCCGAGTGGGCGTGGTCTCGATGCTCCGGGATCCGAACAGCTCGCATTTCACCTGGATCCCCCAAAAATCGAGCTTCCGATGACGACTGCTTTCTCCCTTTTTTTTCCCCCGAGTGGGCGTGGTCTAATTGCTTCAGGCTCTCAGCAGTGGCCCAGAGAGCAGTCTCGAGCCCACAGCCAACTCGCATTTCATCTCGCTCCTCCAAAAATCGAGCTTCCGCTGACGATTGCTTCCTCTATTTGCCTCTTCCCCCGAGTGGGCGTTATCTAATTGCTTCGGGCCCTGAGCAGTGGCCCAGAGAGCAGTCTCTAATCTACAGCCAACTCGCATTTCATCTCGATTCCCAAAAATCGAGCTTCCGTCGAGGATTGCTTCCTCTATTTGCCTTTTCCCCCGAGTGGGCGTAGCCTTGGGGCACCCAAAGACCGACCGTAAACGCTCGAAAAAGCGGAAGAACGATCGGGTAACGCGAAACATTATTTATCTTGCTCCTGCCAGTTTAAACACGGCCGCGCGCGCACGCGGCCATGAATCACTCGACAATTTATGTTTGTAACCGAACTCACGGCCTCTGTCCGTTAGTGAATGGAGAGCCGGCCAGCTGACCGTCCTAACGTTACGAATTCATTAAGTTCATCCGATTATAGTCTTTCCGCGTGTGCTTGGCACCGATTACCTCGGCACGGACGGAAAATAACCAAAAGTTTTGTCGGTCGCGTATCCCGGCCAGGAATATCTTCGTTAATATTCCGGACTGCTCGCCTAAATTCGCGAAACTTTGCTCTTGAAAAACGAGACGGAGTCCAGCTCTCGGGGTTCTCATTCTCGCTCCTCTGGCTCCAGTATCGCGCCTAATCGGCTTAGGCGAATTAGCTCGATCGATGCGGGAGCACGTCAACCCTCAACTGCTGATATCATAGTAATCCGTGCGAACTTTACAGAAAATTTTTCATGGGTTTGTTTCAACGCTGAAGCGTTCTTTCGAGTTTCAAGGTCTCCAAATAAGAGGACACCATCGTCGCATTACTTTGAAATAGATAGCCTGGTCTTGGAGCTTGGTAGGTCTAGAACAAATGATCTCTAAAGTCCCCTAAGCTCCTTGCAGAATAATCTTGAAACATACTCTGCTCACATACTCTTCCTCTTCTTCTTCAAGATCATGGTAATTACGTGACACATTTCTGGACCTATCCAAATCCTCGTCTGATCAGTGACACCTTCCTCAACAATGTTCGAGGCGTGTCACTCAACCGAGGACCACGGCGGGTTGATACCCAGACCGAATCAACTCGAACCGCTAGGTCCAGCGTTTAATGGGAAGAGATTTGAAGTAGATAGCCTTGTCTTAAAGCTTGCTAGGTCTAGAACAAATGATCTCCAAACTCCCCTAAGCTCCTTATAGAATAATCTTGAAGCATTCTCAGCTTCTGCACCTCTGCTCACATACTCTTCTTCTTCTTCTTCAAGATCATAGTTTCGTAATACATTTTTGGACCTACGCAACTCCTCGTCCGATCAATGACACTTTCCTCAACAATGTTCGAGGCGTGTTAATCAACCTTGAACCGCAGCAGGTTGACACCCAGACGGAACCAAGTCGAACGCTAGGTCCAACGTTTAATGCGATGAGATTTCCAATGATTCATCATGGTAGTTGAGGGTTGATTTCCTCTCGAGAGTTGAATTTCCTCACGGATTTCGATCGAACTGATGCGTGGTGCATCAGGATCGCGGGCCAGCGATCTATTTCCGTAGCGTAATCGTGTCTATGTCGGCGGGCACAGTGAGAATCTATCGCGGGCAACTATTCTCGTTCGATGTAGGGGAGGTCGGCCAACGCGCGAGTGGAGCGTTTCCGCTTCTGTCCTCGAGGCGGACAGAGAGCGAATGCTCGCACGCGCGCGCGACCCAAGTTTACAGCTCGGCTCGTGTGCCACTCCGACAGATCGGCTCAACGAGAGCACTAGTCCTCCTCATCGCGTGTGAACATACCCGAAGAACGTGTTGATCACCGGTGTGTATCGACAAGTGTCTCCATTGTGAACGTCCCGGGAAGTGTGACGGCTTTAATTAAAAGTACAAGACGCGCGTTGATCCCCAATTTTCAAACCTCGCTGTCTCTCTCCTTCGACTCTCGTTCCTCCAACGAAGCCTGATTCAAATGCATCAGTGTGGTTGGAAGCGTCCTTGATCTTCTCTAGTCCTTCTTGAAGAGTTTTACAACGAAAGTTACTCGCTCCTTCTCTGAAACGATCCTGTACCCCGTACAGGAGACGCGGCGAAAGCAAATTTGCACGAAAGATTAATTACCCAGGGTGAACTAAAACAGTGTTGTTCCGATGCTTGCGAAGTGAGAACGTTCGATTAAAAGAGACCAATGTCCCGGGCCCAGAGTCCTCGTGGAAAGAGGATGGACAGTGGTCTGTGAAGCTTTCGATCCGAGATGCCGTTCGTCGATCGTCAGCCCGAGGTTCTGGATCGAGGTACCCTCCTAAGCTTTCGTGGACCGATCAAGACACAGTCGACGATCATGCTACAGGCTGTCTCCCCCGCATGATCCGTCCGAGTGTGTCACACGAGTCGAGTTTCAGGATTTTGTCTTCCCCTTCTAACTCCCTTCGAGTCTAACCGTGGAATCCCGGTTGGATCTGCATCTTCCAATCGGTCCCTGAGAGTATTCAGTGTTGTCTTCTAACGATGGAACTAACCAGGATAGACCTGATCAGGACACGGGCTCTAGAGTGAGTCTAGTAAACACCCTGAGGAAGGCTCTAGCCAGGGCTTGAAACGGTTCTGAGAACAAACTGATAGAATCCTTCTTTTAGATTACAGTTCGTAGTTGGAAAGGCTGTCTGAGGATAAATGATTGGAACAGCAGTTATTCAGAACCGTTTCAAACTGGTAGCAGCGTGTCGAAGACGTTCTAACAAGCTCTAACACGATCGTCCCTCGTTTGCCTCTCGTTAACAAACGGCAGCATTAATCTCGAGATGGGCCCAACTTACGACTCGGTCTAGTTCGTCAGTGAGGGTGTTCTCTGTGGACTCTCTCTGTTGCGTTTGGGAGCCCCGTTCTATGGACACGTTCCCCTTCGCTGACTCTTCTAATCGGTGACTATTCGAAATCCTCGGCAAAGGCCCCGGCTCGCAGGGCACACCCCCGAACAGCCCCGCCGCCGTGTCCGCGTTCGCCAGGGTGGTCGGCGCAGCTAGCCAGACCAACAAGCAACCCCAGAACCAGGTTCAGGGGAACCCTCTTGGATTAGCCGCGGTACTCCTACAGGGAGCGCAAGGTAATTCGGTCATTCGGCAATCAAACCCCTTCAGATCATGTCCGGAACCAGTCGGGGATGAACCACGCCCATCGGGACCACTTTGCGGAGACGACCAGGCGATTCTCAAAATTGATCGTTCCACAATTTCACCTTAAAACAGTTAGTAATCGTTGCAGAAAACCAACGATTCTGCAGACCGATTAACTCGAATGATGTGGCGAATCTCCGTCCACGACTGGGCGCGGAGTTGCCCCACTGGGGAGGCGGGACTACTGCGGGCGGAACGCCCTAATTGGTAGCGGGGGCGTGGCCAGTGGAACTGGGCGTTCCCTCAGAGCCCCATTCCCTCGATTTCTCATCTCCGCAGAGTGGTCCATCATGCTCCGATCTTTCTTTTGTTACTTCTGCCTACGCCAGCCAGTCTTGGATCGCTATCGTTCAATGGCGAGTCCATCGACCTTTGAATCGATCCTGGATCTTTCGGAATGACAGACGGTTTGAAAGTTCGTCACCCTAGCAAAATGAAACGTCATCGCCGAAGTATCCATAGGATGTGCACACCGTAATACCGAAGCAAAAATAGAATGATTCTCGTAGGAATCATTGATTCAAGTTTTAGAAATTTTGAGGGTGGGGGCGATTCGCGAAGCCTGTCCTCTCGGCTTGAGAGAGAGTATGAAATTAACAACGATAACGAATAAATAAATAAGCGAACTATGGTAATCAGATTGCTAGAGATATCACGTGGATCAGTGTTTCTGCGGTTGTTCACCGACAAAGGTGAAAAAGTTTGCGATCTTTTAACAACGGCCGAATAAAAGGTTTGCGGTAATTTTTGTTTAAAAAAGACGAGACTAAGATCACGCTGCTTCCGCTCGAAACGAGAACCGAAGAGCGAGTCGGTGGGCGGAAACCGGGTGAGTCTGACTGTTCTTTTTTTTTAGAGTCGAAGCATGACTTGGATTTCTTTTGTTTCCTCCTCTGTAAAGATCTACACCCCCGTTCACGACCGAGAAACACTTTTGGAACGATCTCTATATTTCACAAGCTTCTCGATACTCTATGCCGATCTCACCACGCATCTTGCTTCTCGACTAGCTCTCCCTCTCTCACTCTCCGAATCACTCACACGTCATTGTCTCGATCGCTATCACCCTTGGACAGTTTTTACTCCGCCAGCGACACTCGCCTATTCTTCATCATTGCACTCGATCGACACCTCTCTCTCTCTCTTTCTCTCTTTCTTTCTCTATCTTTCCTTCTTTCTATCTCTAACAGAAAAACACGACGCTTCCTAGTACTGTCTGTGGATCTAGATACTAACATCTATAGTTTGTTAACGCGCTCTAATCTCCGACGGGCTCGCCTCTTTCTTCTTTTCTCACTTTCTCCTCTTTATCTCTATCTCTCTCCCTCTCGAGCGGCCCGGGAACGCCTTTCTGCATTTTGCCGATTTGCTTTCGACAACACTGTCGCCCTTTCTAGTTTTCTTTCCGAACTTTCGACCCCCTCGGGACGACCTTACACTCTCGTCGAAACGTAAGAAATACAGTAAACTCCACTAACAATAGAATTCCTAACGTTGGCTGAGCCCTTTTTATTTAACTCTTTGGGGTTAGGTGGATTGAAAATTTTCCCACCTTTTGCTTAGCTTTTTATGCATAGCGGGATATATTTTAACCCACCTCGAAAAGTTGAAGTTACTCGTGGTCGTATTCATGGAAGTTACTCATTTAAAGTTTATTTGGCAATGCTACGAACCAAGGGTAAATGCATAAATAAGCGAAAACCATAAAAATAACAGTTATTCTAAAATTTTCTACGATAAAAATCATTAATAAAAAGTGAATTATTATTGAAATTTAAAATAATGTACACAAAATATAAAGAAAATATTTCGAAGAAGGAAATGGTTAAAAAATATCGATTTTTATACTTCTTTGTTACAAATAATAGTTATTAGTGTCCAAAAAATTTGATCCTCCTCGATAACAGTTATCGATGAGAGAAGTTCATTTCGATCACTCATAACAGTTATCGATGAGAGAAATTTATTTCGATCAGCTATCGATGATCGAATTTCTTTTCACTTGTTCCTAATAATTATTGATGAGAAAATTCATTTTGGTGCTTATTTAATTATTGAGTTGTCTACTCTTTTTCAATAAGAACAACACAAAATCTGTTTGTTTGTCACATTAAATTTTGATTGTAGCGATTAATTCTATGAATAAAACATTTATTAAATAATTGATCGTCTACCATTTGAAAGTTGTACTATTCAATAATGACTATTACAAATTTCCTTCTGTAATAACTGTTATGAGCGATCGAAATAATCATCTCTCATTGATAACTGTTATAAGTGGTCGAAATAAATTTCATTCAACGGTAACATTTACCAACAAGAGAAAAAATTTTCGGTTACTTATAATCCTTATTTGTAACCAATATGTTTTAGTCGATAAAATACTTGTTATTCTACGTCTTTTTTCTTTTTGGTTATAACAGGTATGGTCCGTTTTCATTGAAAACAAAAGTGCCTCAAAGAGTTAAACAAGTTAAACAAGTGCAAAATAGAGTTTACAGTATTCTGACTCGATATCGTACAGCAGAGGTTCTTAAACTGCGGTCCGCGAAACAATTCTGACATTAACTTTACATCCCTCAAGACCATTTATTAAAATAACCAGCGATACATTCTTACCAACATTTATTATAAGAATAATTCTTATTATCGATCGTAAATGTTGAATATCAAACTTTCGATCAATTACTAAATAACAATTTTGCAAAAACTTTTTTACTTCTCTCCTGACGTTTCGGTTCATAGATAAAGTTATTATAGCAAGTACGTATCAAGACCAAGTATGATCACATTCAGTTCTTAATATTGAAATTTATATTTATATATATATTTTTGTTTAGAAGCAAATTTCCATCTTTGATAAAGGTTCAAAACGTTTTTGCAAAATTGTTATTTAGTAATTGATCGAAACGGTAGCGCCGAAAACATCTATAAGTTTGATATTTATTATAAGGGTTGGGATGGGGTCCGCAAAAAAATGTTGTTCAAGAGGGGGGCCTCGGACTACATAAGTTTAAGAACCCCTGCCGTACAGCATTAGAATCAGCTGAAACGATTCCCAAGGATCGCTGGCGGCGCCAATGCCGGCGCCAATGCCGGCGCCAATGCCGGCCCCTTGCGTAGATCAACCCGCGTGCACGCGTGACGAGAGTGTTGTGGTACCGAAGGGGCGCGGAAGGAAAGGAACACGCTGCGCGCCGTTCCGGTGGGGAATTCTAGAGACCCAGAAGAGGGCGCACGCACACACACACACGCGGGGACGACGAAAGCTGTTCTCGGTGGCTGACGGTAGCTCGTGTTTTTGGTTTGGTTGGTTGCATGACTAGCTGGCAGCGCAGGGAGCGGTAGCAGCAGTGGTAGCAGCAGTAACAGCCAGAACAGCCAGACAGGCGCCTCGCCATCGTCACCGGCGGCGGTCTTCATCGGCAACAACCACGCGACGACGCCGACAGCTCCGTCGCGACGCTACGACTCCGCGAGCAACGGTCTGTATCAAGTGTCCGAACACCTAGAACTGGCCTCCCTGCTGCGGCGCCTCCCGAAAATCGATTTTATCAAGAAAATCGAGCCGCCATTCTGACAGTATCGAAGAAAATTTCATGGATTTTTCACAGTGATTCACGATTTTCGTGACCGCTTCTGATTGGCGGAGAGCATAACAGCTGCATGTTTTATATTAACACATTACCGACCGGTAATTATTGCATAATTTTGAAAAATTTATGGTACATGGCCAAACACTTTTTCATGGAACCTTCAATAGCAATTTTCATTGTTAACTAACAAGTCACCCGCAATAACGTCATCTAATAGTTTCATTTAAGATTGCAATGTAAAAGACAATTCCTACCCTTTCTTTTGGTACAGCACAATTATTGAAAATCCTATTAATAGGCTTCCTTCTTATCAAATTTATTCGATTTCTAAAAAGTTTCTCAAACTACCATTTGCGTTTCCTGTAATTGTGAAGTAATACATTGGTATTTTGTGAAACTTTATACGCATACGCATGCATAAGCATAAAAGATATTGTGTGCAGTTTTATACTATTCAAATGAATACTACTGATTTCGAAATCAAGAAGAAGTAATTAATTTCTTTCTTTTTTAAATGAAGTAAATTTACGTTATATGCAGATATTTTTAAAAAAAGAACTAATTCAGTCGGGAAGAAGAATTAGGATGACAGTGAGCAAATTCACTCCAGATTCAAAAATCACGATCATCTGCGATCACTGTGATAAATCACGATTCTCCATCGCTAGACAAGAGCAAAGCCACTTCTTGAAGCCCGATTTGACCGTCGCAGCAGGGCGGAGGCGATCCATCGATCTGTGTTGATACCTACCCACGCGAGATCCAGGGGCCGCTGGATCATGCTTATCCTGCTATACCTTATTAACCCCTTGCCGGATACCTTTTCTTTTACAGTTGCAGTGATTAGAACATCTTTATCCCGAAAAATGTCGTAGAACGGAAGAAAAAATTTTATATTTTTTGTATGGCAACATTTATTTTAATGCTTAAATATTGGTTACAAACGAATCAAATTTTATTTCACCTAAAATGAAACGCGGTAACATTCATATTGGGTTGACTGTACTTTACCGGAGTCAATATTTTTGCCTTTCTCCTATTAAATCTTATGTATTTGGTATGTAATCCAGTAGATTTGTAACCGGGGACCCTGCAGATCAAAGTTTCGATCCTCTAGGATCAATGGTTTAGAAGTTATGGTTGCTTAAAGTTGAGCAATCTGCAGTGTTTTTGACAGGTATTGGCGCCGCCATATTAGTTTGTAGTGACGATCGCGCGCCGTTTACCGAGCAGAGCTAGATAGCAGCATGGGCACACAATAATATCGCCAATATAGAGAAAATATCTCAGAAAATGTTTGAGAGGAAATATCGTGGAAAATATTTACAAAAACCTAACCCAGACCTAACGCAGACCAGTTAAAACGCAACATCGTGGCCATATCTTCCAAAATTCAAACAACAATCGCAATACCCGCTCTATATTATCAGCATTAACAAATTGCTCAACTTTAAACGACCATAACTTCTGAACCATTGATCCTACAGGATCGAAACTTCGATCTGCAGGTTCCCCGGGTACAAATCTACTGGATTAGATACCAAATACATAATAATTTATAGAAGAAACACAACAATTTTGAGTCCGGTAAAGTAAAGAGCAGCTTTCAAAGTACGACAATGGGTAGAATTCTTTGGACAACATTATGGTTTCTCTACGATTTAATGTTCTCTGGATCTCGCGGATCTCCATCTCTTAATTACTAACTCCGCTATTCTGACGCTAAAAAAATGTCGCTTCCTCGCTGTCTAGAAAGCGACATTAGCATGCCGAATGGCGCTCAAAGGTTTCCGAGATCGAAAAGAAGAAGAGGAAACGTTTGCGCGTCACCGGAAGTGTGTACCCGCTTCTCCCCGCCGCCATTTTGGTAGCACACATGGCGCGCTGGTTGACCAATCCTCTGTGTTTCTGCATGTTCCGGGTTGCACGCATCGCTGGCATGCCGCGTCGATTCTGAAAATTGCATGCGACCGCAAACGAATACGAAAACCGAAAACCGGTTCGAATCGAACTATGAACCGGTCTGAACCGAACCGAACTGAACCGAACCCGTTCAGAACCGGAAGTCCGTCGAGCCGGCCCGGCTGGATACGTGCAGCTTGTTCCGGCCGAGGGCTGCGACCCTGAAGACGGTAAGAAGAGCCAAGGCGCCGGTAAGGTCGCAGGGAACGGGAAAAATAAGGGCACCGACGACGAGGACGCCTGCTTGAGGTTTCCATGGTGTTGCTTGTCGTGAAACACGCTCTTCATGGCTACCTCGAACTCCCTGTTGATTCGTGATCCATCGCGATCCATACGGTCATCCTTGTTCGAAACGATCCACTTTTCACTGCACACGAGTCACGTAGAATCGAGTAGATCGAACAAGGGACATTACCAACAAAGTGTAACACGCCGATTTTAATGAAATTTATACAGGTTATAGTTTGTTGAAAAATATTCGACACGTATTTTTTTCAGCTGATGACGTTCATGTTCATGAACCCTATTTCTGCTGACATCTTGGGAACTAGAGGGTGTAGGACAATGATTCTTTTTAAATTTGTGTGTTTTCGATCAAGGAATGTAGTGTATGAAAAGATTTCAGGAAAAAATAATTGTTTAAATAATATTTTAAAAATTCATACAATATTTCTTATTAATTGTTTATCGATATTTATGTAACTTCGTGTACGTAATCTATGGATCAAGGGATACGTGTATTCTGAATTTTCTTGTCTCTGTCATTTAACAATAATGATTAAATATATAACATTTCCCGACCACATAGGGGCGAGTATTTTCACCCCCCTAACGCCAGTTAACCCCTTAATGTCAGTGACTAAAAAAGAAAACGTGTTAAATATTTTTCAACAAACTATGGGAGCAACAAACATGTCAGACTCGGCTAATGTCCCTTGTAAGAACAGTATTTATTTATTCGTTTATTTTTAGAGACTTTTTTCCAACTCGCAACGTTTAGACGAATCGTTTAGCGTTTTGTTAGGGTGCTGCGACTGTCACTTGTCGAAGTCATCGTCTTATCGATGATGTTATCGAGAAAGTTTATCGACAGTCGCAGCTCCAGTATTTATCTGCACGAGAGAATTGAATAGTTAAGCCGTCATCGACGTAGATTTAGAGGATTTCGAGGTCGTTCAAACGCCACGAAGAAGCCCTCCGCGCCGCGTCCCTTTCTTTCAGGGACGGTTTCGGACAGGCGCAACATCTGAAGTGTCCTGTTTTGTTTTTGTTGGACACCCGGTACACGATGGTATTTTTCTTTTTCTTGGTAGACGCTGCGTTGTTGGCTTCGCGACACGATCGTCTCTCCGATCGGTTCTTTTTTCTTCTTTCAAACACTGAGCAGGGCCGTTCTAAGATATTTGGCCCCCGCAGGCTATTAACAATAAAAAGTAGCTGGAAATATGAAAAACAATTGAATGGGTGTCTGAAAGAAAGTCAGATTTTTTAAATTTTACAGGAGCGCGATTTGGAACTCATTTTGCTTTAACATAAAACAAACCGTAAAAACGTCTTTCAGTTTTCAGTCTTTTTTCGATGGAAAAAGTACCCATGTAATTTTCAGCTGGTTTTTATTATTGCAATTTTCTTTTCCCTCTCCATATGAAAATACACGGGAGGGGAAGCGGGAGCAATGACCGATGAAGTTTTACAAAAGATTCGGAGCTGAAAAACATTAAAATTTAAAACATACACTACTGTGCAAAAGAAAGAAGCACCCGGCTATATTTAATAGAAAAGCGTAAAAAATCAGATAAGAACACAGTCAGTTTCGAATAGTTCTGAGAATTTCTGCATAAAGATATTGTTTGTCATTATACAGGGTGTCTCAGGTTAATGGCATAATTTAAATGGTAACAATTTTGAACAGTAAGTTCAAATGTAAACCTAATATTATCCTACAATTTTATCACATTTTTTTGGTACTCAAGGTCATCTGGAGGTAATGACTTAAGCATATTCAAATGTATTTTTTCAGCCGCTACAAGATGGAACAAAAAAAATAAGTTTTCCCGATAAAAAATAACGATGATCTTGAAAAAACTATGAAAAAATAAAAAAATTGTTCTTCTATGATATTCCTCCTCCGATACCATTTAAATTATGCCATAAATATTTTTCGTGCCATTAAAAATAAAGGAGATATTTAGGTGGCCTCCTTCAGCTGAGAGACACTGTATTATATCTTATAATTATATGTACTGGGTGCTTCTTTATTTTGCACAGTAGCGTAAATACAAAAATAAAAATACAAAATTGCCGCCCCAAAGGGGCTACGGCCCATTTATCCCTGTGATTAGGGTGGGCCTAACACCGAGGATGATCCAGTAGTTATCGGGGTCGACAGTTCACGTTCGACAGTGTGATCGAAGCTCGATATTCGTTCGGAGAGACCGTCGCGTCGCGCCCGCGTTCGCAGCAAGTAGTCACGGTTCGAATTTCGGCGGACGGCGAACCGTAAGTAGTAAGTATCGGTCATGGTCAGACGAGAGGAAGTCATCAGGAGCACGCCGGGGTCTTCGGTGGCGGTCCCAGGACGATCGCCAACTCGCACGAGCCTTTTTCTCCGTTTCCGTTCTGTTTTTTTCTCGGTCTTGGGGGACACGTGGCGCCACGATCACGTGCGTGGCCGCACGCACAAGGAGTGCGACAGGGAGAGTAATCTGTACTCCTATATCATTTCTCCTGCATATGCATCGCAGAGGTTTGCTGTGCTGGTTATCGGCCATCTTGGTGTCGACCATTTGAAAAATGTTTACGATTCTTCGCGATGCAATTCATCGAGCCTCTAGCTTCGCGGCAAAATTCGAAATCATTTAACTCTTTGAGGTTAAGTGGGTTAAAAGCTGCCCCGGGTAAACTTTACCTTGCCTATCAATAATACCGAAATATGCTCAACTTTAAGCAACCATAAATCCTGAACCATTGATCCTAAAGGATTGAAACTTCGACTGAAGCCGCGCTAGGTACAAATCTACTGAATTACATACCAAATACATCAGAATTTATTGGAAAAAGGCAGAAGTTTTGAGTCCGTCAAGGTAAAGAGCAGCCGATGTCCGACCTTTTGCTTAACTTTTTATGCACAGTGGAATATATTTTAACCCACCTCGAAAAGTTGAAGTTGTATTGATGTTAAAAAAAATTCTGTGCAACTTGAGTTCCTATTTTCTTTAAAATCGTGTGCCTCAAAGGGGCCTTGCCTTAATTTATCGCAAAAATCGAGCGGGAAATGGGTCGGACAAGATGGCCGACGAGCCGCTACCGCGTAGGAGGATCGAATTAGGCGCTGATCCACGCAGAACGCTACAGATCCACGTGTATACAGTCCGCAATTGTGTAGGCGCAACACTGTGTGAACGTACCTTTACCAATAAAACTTGTGAAACCCAAAACCGTTGTGTTGTGTAAACCATAGGGGGATCGGGAGAGTCTAACATAGCAATCCGGGGACAGGCTTCGTAGCTAAACGGTACTAAACTCGAAACTCAACTCTCGCGAGATCTCCCCACGTCTACAACGTCGAGGACATTGCGATCGAATTCGGACGAGAATTCTTTCTCTCTCGATATACTCGGTAAGCCGAGACGATCGTGGTACTCGCGTTCCGCCGGAGAAATCGTTGAGCAGCTGCGGACCGAGGGGAAGAAGAGCAACGATTCGAATAACGAGAGATAAGCACACGATAAGGACGAGATGGAACCGGAGGAGACGGTCGATCCTGTCGCGAATATCGCGGGATTAAGCTCCGCGTGACGACGATCCTGTTGAAAGCGGTTTTCCCTCGTTAGCGTCGCGCGGAAGTCCCCCTTCGTCCCCATAAGGCAGTGTTCCCCAAAGTTTCGATATCTGTGTGCCTCTTCTATAACTGTCGCAACACTGAATATCCCCCGGTAAGAACCATCAGTATTAAGTAGCAGGCGTGTAGATCCTTTGTACAAAACAGTAGACTTCCGCTGCACCAGGATTGTTGCACTATAGAATCAGTGCGTACCCCCTCCAAACTCTTCCTGCACCCCCAGGAGTACGCGTACCTTTTTTTATTTTTTAAGGACGGTGGGAAAATGCATTTTACGCACATCCCCCCTCCAGAGGTTGGTCGGGGGGGTAGTGTGGGGCTAAGCTTGTCCGATAAAAATTAGGGACTAAGCCATACCCGCTAAACCCCACCGCTCAGGGGCCTAAAGATCCCCCTTCTCCTCCATCTCTCGAAAGAGCGTCCTCCGGCTCTCTGACCACACCTGTTCTTGGCAATTAAGGGGGTACGCTTACCTCACTTTGGGAAACACTGCCGTAGGGCGCCGCCGCGCCGAGTCGTTAGCCAGTAAGGGAAGGGAGCTTACGCTACTCCAGGCTCGGGCAACTTCTTCCCCATTACCAGTGTACCCGTTCCCCCACTACCAGTGTACCGATTCCCCCACTTACCCCGCTTTGCCTCGCGTGACGGCGAGGATATGCGGCCTCCTACACAGCTAGTCTCCCCAACCTCCTCCTACACTTCACAGGAGTAGGGGAAGGACCCAGGAGTAGGGAGGGGAGCCACAAGTTGCCCAGGCCTGCGCTACTCGATAGGCATGAATTCTTCAAAATAGACAAGCGAGGGAAAACTGTAGAAAGTTCTGTAGAATTGTAAACTGTAGAACTGTAGAATTTTCCGATTGGTCGCGCAGCTAATTAAATCGCTACAAAATCATTCGCCGACAGCTCGCTATACGGAGAGCCTATCCCCACGCGACGATAACTAAACTGCGGATTTTGTCTGCAGAAATCAATTATAAAGAACAGGGACGAGTTCAATGAATATATTACATTACATATAGTACATTATTTTTCTTTAATGAAATATTTTTCTATAATCTACTTCTCGATTCACGGAATAACGAATGTGGTCTACGCCAGGCGTAGCTGGGTTATGGGATGCGTTGCTGTTAAAATGTATGAATATTTTTATCGAATATTAACAATTGCTGTACCATTATTCAAATTAAATATGTCGGTATCTGATCGCTTACTAAGCATTTAGGTATTGTACGAGGAGTTTTACCAATTTCATATCCCCATAAAATTTCAAAAATCATTGGGAATTGAAATATTCCAGCTACGAAGAATCGTTTAACACTGGACCTACCAACACCGGTCAGGGTGACCGGTTCCAGGTTTTTTATCTTACAATTAGAAAAATAATAAAACTGATTTCATAAGAAACGATTGTATGGATATCTTTAGTAGTACACGTATTACAATAGGAGCCGCACAAAGTCTAAATAAAATCATTTAATCTCATTTAGTCTAAATAAAGTCATTTTTATAAGGGAACGTGTGCCTACTAGTTATTTTTAAGGCTCGGTAGGTTTGGTGTTAATTTTCGAATTCAAATAGCTCCGAGTGCGAAGTTTATTTCAGGCCCGGGCAACTTCTTCCCCTCAGTTGCTTCACTGCTCCCACCACTGGTGTACCGGTTCCCCCACTTACCGCGCTCTGCCTCACGTGGCTGCGAGGATGCGGCCTCCTTCTAACCTCCCGAATCCCCTCCCACGCTCCACGGGAGTTTGGTGGGGAGGACGCAGGAGTGGGGAGAGGAATCCAACGGCTCTCGAGCCGCAAGTTGCCCAGGCCTGGTCTACCGTCTCCAGGAGTATGAGCTAACAACTCGTCCAGTGATTTCTGCAATAAAATCCGCAGTCCATGGACAAGACGTCACGAGAAAATCGCGAGAAAAATTGGCGTACGCGATGCGTTCTGTCGCGGATCTTAATCTCGCGCGACAAGACCACAGCTTCAGTCACGCAGAATGATCCCGGCTTCGCTGAAACGTTCATTGAATATCGAGAACGGTATCTATACATATATATCTGTATGTATCTCTATATATATATGTATATATATTATATATATTGCTTGTAGAAATAAGAATCGTGTGTCCTATCAAGACCTGCAGCCAGCTATCGACCAACTCCCAGTGCTCAGGTAACGAAAACCTAAAAACACCTCAGAGAAACCACGGATATATAGATCACGTCGACTCCGCGATCCAACGATCAACGTTTAGGGTTGCGCAGCTTCCATTCGAATCCGCCGCGAGGAGATGATCGCGGTTTGCGACAGGGAAATAATGCGAGTAGAACGCACGATGGTGGTGGTCGCAGAGAAAATAATGCGAGACGAACCAACAACGGGCCGGGTCTTTCGCAGTTAATTCTTTGGATATCGTCTCGCGACTTCTTTTTATTTATTTATCATTCCCTTGTCGTTTGCGAAAGAAGTGTTTGACTTTTTGGGACTTAGGGGTAGAATCCGCCGGATCGCACGGAGAACATTCGCGATCTTGGATCGCAAATTGTCGGTCGCTCTTTTTCGAAGCGAGCGACGAAAATGTCGGAGAAATTCGGCCCGCCCGACGGGCGGTCATTTTGTTTTCGTAACCAGATGTGGGATTGGAGAACGTCGAGTTCTCGAGCTCGTCGATGCTTGTCGAAGCCGTTGGTCCACACTCAACGACGACCGGAAGTCGGCGAAGTCGCGAGAGGACTTGCGGAGCATCGACGAGGAGACCGGTTCCGAACAGTTCGACCGGAACTGCGCCGCCATTTTGCACTGCCCCGATCCCGGATATGCGTCCTCGGACCCCGTTGTACACCGGAAGTCGGCGTAGCTCCGGTCGATCCGGAAGGAAACACCATTTTTACCGAGGAGATCGATCTTCGAATGATCGCGTTCCGTTTAACTATCGACCCAGATAGCACAGAGACATCTCAAAGCATGCCGCCAGACATTCGGACGTCTGGAAGACGTCTGGACCGGTCTCGAAAGTCTCCTGAATGTCTTTTGTTACAAAACGGAACGTCTTAGAGACGTCTTCAGACGTCTTTTAGACGTAGCTTGGGCGTCTTTTTAGACGACATCTCCGAAAAGACGTCTTCAAGATGTCTTTAAGACGTCTTATTTCAGAAGTAAAAACGCCGTCTCCAAATAGACGTTTTCAAAATGTTTTAAAGACGTCTTTTTGGGACGTAAAAACTAGGTAAAACAGACGTCTATGTGACGTCGGGTGCTATCTGGGAAGAAAAGTCCTCCGAGCTGTCTTGCTTGTCGATCATTCGGGGATCCAGACATTGGAGTCCGCGCGATCACACGTAGAAAATGATGATCTGTACGATCGAATAATTTGATTGGACGAGTAGCGTTTGTATTTTTTGAATAGAGGATGTCTCGCGACTCCAATGATTTTTGCTCTGGGTTTTATAGTCTTTGGCGTAGGACGTAGAAGTTGAGAAAGATTTCTCGTGTATGTAAATTAACTGTTGTGCCGGCATGAGCCCGGATCTATTCCGTTCGTCGATCGGGCCCACCGACCCCGCGTCTCGTTCGACCGATCGATTAATCTCTTGACGATTACAGCACGCCGTCAGGAGATCATCAAGATGACCGAGCAGCTGATCGAGAGCATCAACACCGGCGATTTCGAGGCGTATACGTAAGTCATGGAAAAGCGAACCTGTGTTCACGTTCGAGGGAGGAAGATTTATTGTTCTAACCGTGTGAAAAATGCTTTCAGGAAAATCTGTGATCCACACCTGACCGCATTCGAACCGGAGGCTCTAGGTAATTTAGTCGAGGGAATGGATTTCCACAAATTTTACTTTGATAATGGTAATTATGACTCGTTTGCATTCACCAGCTAATCGTCGACACAGCGTCGCGTCGCGGCCAACCCACTGCACACCATTTTTCCGTAGATATTCTATGATACTCTATCGCAGGCCTGTGTGTCCAACTTCTTCATCGAGTTACAGTAAAGTTGCGTTATTTTGCAAACGGGTGTATTCTGCACGGAGAAATATCGCGAAGAACGGGCCAAATGTGACTTGCGAGTTGGACAAGCCTTCTCTATTCTATTGTATAAAACCAAGGGATCACTGAACTATAATCGAACAAATTATCCGATAATAACGAATCGATCAAATTGTCCAGTAATAATGAATCGATCAAATTGTCCTATCATAATGAATCGATCAAATTGTCCAATAATAATGAATCGATCAAATTGTCGTATCATAATCAATCTATCAAAGTGTCCAATAATAATCAATCGATCAAATTGTTCTATAATAATCAGTCTATCAAATTGTTCTATAATAATCAGTCTATCAAATTGTCCTATAATAATCAATAGATCAAATTGTCCTATCATAATCAATCGATCAAACTGTTCTATAATATAATCAATCTATCAAATTGTCCTATAATAATCAATAGATCAAATTGTCCTATCACAATCAATCGATCAAACTGTTCTATAATATAATCAATCTATCAAATTGTCCTATCATAATCAATCGATCAAATTGTTCTATAATATTCAATAGATCAAATTGTTCTATAATATTCAATAGATCAAATTGTTCTATAATAATCAGCTTATCAAATTGTTCTATAATAATCAGCTTATCAAATTGTGCTATAAGAATCAATTTATCAAATTATTCTACAATAATCAATTTATCAAATTGTCCTATAATTATTATAATCGATCGATCAATGATCCTCTGATTTCGCATAGCAGTGCATACACCCCTCCGTTATTTATTTCACGTTTCCGTATTTACCTCGGTCGTTGAAGTTTCCGGGCGATCGGTGCACTCGTCGCGAAACGAACGTGCACTCAGCTTCTTATTGCACTTTTGACTTCGTTTCTGTCTCTCTACCAATTCTGTACCAACTGCATTCTGGGCAATCGAAACACGAAACGTATTACGAACAGTTGCACGATTTCTTCAGAATATCGATCCGAGGAATCTGCATGTGCTCGTTCAGTACGAGGATTGCAACTTTTTATCGTTTATCGATTACATACTGTTCCACTGTTATCTTTCTTTCGCTACTCGTTCCTTCTCGAAGTTTTAAAATTGTTAGTGCTTCCCATCTCGAACTACGTTTTTCCTTTCGGGCTCTCTCCCTCTCTTATCGGTGCAATGGCGGATCCTCGAATAACATGCATTTCCGTTTTCAAATCACCAAGCAGTCCTGGGGAAGAACTGCAAGGCCGTGAACACGACGATCCTGAATCCTCACGTGCACCTCCTGGGCGAGGACGCTGCGTGCATCGCGTACGTCAGGCTGACACAGTACATGGACAAGTAAGGACAACTTCAAACGAACTCGTGAATCGCAACCTGAATCACAAAATATAAATAAATGGAGCCTTGTCAGTTTTATAAGCTGAAACATTTTAACCCCTTGCTCGTCATGAAGATTTTAACACTAGGTTTACGGAGCTCTAGAAATAACTATTTCACATTATTTTATAAACATAACAAGTATGTGCCTATCCAAATTTTTGGCCCTTTTTCCAATAATATATACATCAATCAAAAAATATAAATAAATAGAGCCTTGTCAGTTATATAAGCTAAAACATTTTAACCCCTTGCTCGTCATGAAGATTTTAACAGTAGGTTTACGGAGCTCTAGAAATAACTATTTCACATTATTTTATAAACGTAACAAGTATGTGTCTATCCAAATTTTTGGTCATTTCTCCGATAATATAATACATAAAGAAATAAATTTGGTAAATAATTCCTCAGAGAAGCATCTCTACAATCTTAATAATCGCAAATTAACAATATTAGAACCCGTCATTAAAAACCTAGTGTTAGCAAAGTCTAAGAAATATGAATGTTATGCCTTTCTTTTTAGATGAAATAAAATTTGATTCGTTTGTAATCAATATTTAAGCACTAAGATAAATGTAGCCATACAAAAAATATAAATTCTCTTTTCTCTTTAATCACTGTAACTGTAAAGAAAATGTAACGGCAAGGGGTTAGCACTCGAATGGTGACTCCGAGGCGCCAGCAAAAATCGCCATACCATTATTCAAAAAACAGTTTGAATATTATTAAATTCGGGTAAACTTTACCGGACTCAAAATTTTTGCCTTTTTCCTATAAATTATTATGTATTTGGAATGTAAACACTGCAAATTGCTCAACTTTAAGCGACCATAACTTTTGAACCATTGATCCTACAGGATAGAAACTTTGATCTGCAGGTTCCCCGGGTACAAATCTCCTGGAATACATGCCAAATACATAATAATTTATAGAAGAAATGCAAACATTTTGAGTCCGGTAAAGTAAAAAGCAGTTTAAATTCATCTGTAATCTATAAATGATAAAAAGCTCAACCGTGGTATGAGAAAACAGGTTCAATTTGATATGCACAATGTAAAAACGATTTCATAGAATGAAAATAATCTGGGTTGCTTCGAGTCCAAAGGGTTAAACGTATCGAAACGTTCGGGTGCTATAAAAATGCGTATCCTTGCGTTCGGTAGAGTCTGTAGAATCATAAATGCTCGTCTGGCACGTACGATTGAAACGCAATAAATTCGATCGGTGTTACCGAGGAGGAAACCCGCGAGAATCCGCGACAGAACCGCCCCCTCCCTGTGAATCCGCATTAATGAGAGCCCTCGATATATTTCAGACAAGGTGTAGCGCACACTCAGCAGAGCGAGGAGAGCCGCGTGTGGCACAAGAGGGACAACAAATGGCAGAACGTGCATTTCCATCGGAGCGCGGTGACGGGACCGTCGCCGTTTTCCTTTAGCCACAAGTAAATCGGCGAGGAGCCGCGCGGAGGAGGAAGAGTAGAAGCAAGCGGAAATTAAAGTCGAAGTTGATGCAGCGGAAGAGGAGGAGAAGAAGAAGGAGGAGGAGGAGGAGCAGAAGAATAGAAAAAGAAGAAGAAACCTAAGAAGAAGAAGAGAAAAGAAGAAGAAAAAGGGCCGATGTGTCGGTGGACGATCGTCGCCTCGACGCGTGGAACAGAGCGAACCGTGCAAGAACCTGAACAAAAGCCAATAACAAAGATCACACAGAAAACTCTCTTTCTCACACACACACACACACACACACAACATACATACACGCGTAACGCGTACGCAAAAAGAAAAAGAGAACGCAGATTATGCGAGAGAACACACACAGTAGACGCGCAACGAACAAACTCGTACCGGTTAGATAGATCGATACACATAAATATACAGTGAACGCGCGCGCGGGTCTCCACGGTATATTTATTCATTCGTCGATCGACTAAACTCTACCCGCTTGCTACAGCGCCCGGAAACGCTGCGAACGAGTGAGAGCTCTCGTTCGACGTCCCGAGACTCCGCCGGAAGTCCTGCTGGAAGAGGATCCTCCACAGGATCTGAGGAAAACGGTCCAGGAGAAGCTTCAGAACTCGTACTTGCCCTGGTCGGTAGAAAGACTACGCTAGGAGCTCGTCCGTAAAACTCAGGAGGATCTACAGAAAGGTCTAGGAGGGATCTTCGGCAAGCAAGAGCACTGCAACAGCGAGAAGAGAGATCCCTGTGGCTAGAAAAATAGCTAGAGAGCTTAGAGGAGCATCGGTGGAGCTCCGGATGTGATCAGGCGATCGATCGATCATTCAGGATCAGAGGAGCCGGATGGGGTAGAGATAAGAGAGAGAAGGATAACAGCCGTACTCGAGAAAAGGGGTGACGCAATAAAAATGGAGGTTCAGGCTCAGGTAGAAGACCGATCGATAGAAAAAAGGTAAACCGTGGGCCATAAATGCTCCTTATGGTCGGGCGAACGGTGAAATGGTTCCGAATCGTGGGGTGGGGGTCGAGTCGATCCGGTGGCGAACGGAAATCGGGGCGGAAAGGTGTTCCAGTCGAGTCGGTGCTGGGCATCGACGAGGACGGACCGGAAGTCCGTGGAAAAGTAGCGCGATCGGCGAGATGGCGCCGGCACGTCGGCATCCACGTATAATTTAGTTGGTACGATAGTCGCTGTACAGAACAATCTTCCATGTAACTCTTTTTTCTTCGAATTTTTCGTTCTCGTCTCTCGTTACGACGGTACCAAGTTATCCATGTATTATCGAGCACGCGCGACATACATACTACACGAATGGACACGCGCACGAACACGTACACACGTACAGAGACACACGGACAACACGTCGAGCGATTTGTTGGTTTAATCTTGGCGCGCATTGTGGCGTAGATTGTTGGTGAATTGTGCGTGCGACGTCGATGTGTGAATTCACCTGGAAGTTGTACCTGGTTGTACGAGATGGTACCGAGATCGAACCCGTTCGGATTTGTTGGCGCTGCTGCGCAGCGTTTGCTTCGTGGTTATATCGTTAAGAGAAATTGCTAAAGTATTATTCAGTTGCCAAAGCTCATTTCACCACGCAACAGCCTTTACTAGTGTTTTATTCGATTATCGTCTATGGATCTCGTTTGTGATGCGCTGTACGGGGACGAAATACCGCGAAGAAAAGCCGCAAGTTCCCTCTGTACATTGCAAGTATAATTCGACTCTATTATTAGTATATATATATACATATATTTTACTCTAATCTATCGTTAATATAACTATTAGGGGTAATGGTCATACGTGACAGGTCGTTGTTCTTTGACGAAACTTGTACCGGATTGATTTTGCAATGAATACTCGGAAAACTTAATTGGTATATATACGCGTGTAACAATTAGACTGTGTATCTTTGCGCGACAACCAAAAAAATTACATGTAGAACATCTTTCTCTGGTGAGTACGGTGAACTCGCAGATTAGTGAATAATAAATCAATGGAGAAATGTTTCAACGATCTAAAAGAGAAACGACGTTGCTTCTGTCCGTGATAACGAGCTCGTAGCGTCGCGTCAACGCAAAATTTCGCCAACGTCTCGCACGATCGACTAGATCCCAATTGGGTTGATTATATCCGCGTACAAAGGACACACACGTAGACACGAGGAGAGAAAGAGAAAGGGTGTGAGAGAGAGATATAGAAGGCGCGCGATCGTTCGAGAAATGGAAGGAGCGATCTTCAAACGTTGTTACCTCATCGTGAGAGCCAAGCGAAAGAAACGTAACACCGACGACAGGCAGAAGCAGAGTAGAGAGACACTCTCTTTCTCTTCAAGAAGGTGAGGATGAGAGAGCGAGAGAGAGAGAGGAACCGGAGAATGATATAGTGTTCGCAAAGCAACGAACAGATAGAAGGAACGAAGGGGTTGTTCTCTAAATGCCTGTCTTCGGAGGAAATCAACGATCCACGAAGAATCGTGGCTTCCCCCGTATATATACATAAATTATATAAATATATATGTATGTATATATATATATATATATCCGCTTCCGGTTGTTGGTCAGAACGCAGCTCTCTTTTGCTCTCTTTCTCTTTCTTCGAACCGGCCGGAAGCGTGAGACGGGAACCGCGGAGCCTGAGCTGGTAATCCGTGACCGAACAGTTTTTCGTCGAATTTACCTTCATTAAACACAGATAATGAATCTTTCTACACGTTCGTACATCCTCTATTATTAAATATATCGACTTAAACCAGGGGGAGAGAGAGAGAGAGTACGAGAGAGAGAGTGTGAGAGAGAGAGAGAAACGCGCCTGCAAAAAACGGGCGGCTGATTAGGGAAAGTAGGGGAAATCGGAGGAACACTTTTTGCCATCTTGTTATATAAATATATCTATATATACATATGTAGATATATAGATATATAGATATATACGTGTAATGTTATGAACATGTATATGGGTGCGCGCGCGCGCGCTCGTGATCGCGAAACGGTGCACTTCTTCGTGCAATTTCGTCGCGCTGTTGCATTCTAGTCCACGTATGTCTGTTGTAAGATGCGGTTTCCGGTTCCTGGAGAATCTCTTCTCTCTGTTCGCTATCCGCCGCTGCGAAAGTGTTAATACCGGAGGATACTTCGATGTAGATCCTCGCGCGACCCTCGTTTGCACCGGCCCTTTCAAAATCGATCATTTTCGAATTAACCCCTTGCGCTTCATAATGTTCGTGTCGAAAGAATAAAATGTTGGACGTTGTTTCAGAAAAATTACAAGCCTGAATTTATTTAGATTTATTTTCTTTTACTGATAGATCAATAGTATGTGCTTGAATGAAGAAATTCATTTAATTATTTCTAATGGAAACATCATCGTATAGATCTATATATAGATATATCATCAATAATTATAAATAGACCGAATTTTATGCATTTATTAGAAAAACGAGTAGGTGTAATTTCAAACAGCCCAGATGGCACCCGACGTCTCATAGGCGTCTGTTTTACGTCGTTTTTAGGTCTGAACGTCTTACGTCCCAAAAAGACGTCTTTAAGACGCCTAAACTACGTCTAAAAGACGTCTGAAGATGTTCGGGAGCCGTTCAGACCTCCGAATGTCTTGCGGAAGGCGTCTCACAGATGTCTTCGAGACGTCTCACAGATGTCTTCGAGACGTCTCAATGCTATCTGGAAGTAAAAACATTAGTGGAAATTAAAAATACTGTTCTATTATTTTCAGCCTATTAACCATATTAAGGAAGAAAATAAATTTCTATTTCACTCCAGTTTGTTGCAATTCAGGTAGAAAATTTTTATTTTGCGTAAATATCCGCTGTCTAATTATAAAGCAAAAAATATGAAACCGGTCGTGGTACGATTAGCGTTAATAGATAACTCTGATAGAATTAGATTAGAACAACATCTGTTTCTTTCTTTTCAATCGTTTGAATATCTTTAGAGTAATGCGTCGACATTCTTACATTCTTTTATCCGTAACAATATCGTGACCAGAAGAGGTCTATTCAATTTATCTCTAAAATAAATAGTGCAAGGGGTTGATTGTAGGCGGTGCTCTTATTAAAATTGGAGGTTGCGATGTTCTCTGGGAATAAAATCGATAGAGAATTAAACGAGAGGTCGATTCGAATGTACCGCAAACTCGGGATAGGATAGAGGAGTCCGTGGAACCGGAAGTTGGGGAGATTTCCGGTTTTCTCGTAGGCGTGAACGAGTTTTTCCGATTCCGGGAACGCGCGCGCACCGCGACCTACCGCGTATGTATATTGATACAGATACAGAGCGAGAGAGGGAGAAAAAGAGAAAGAGAGAGAGAGAGAGAAAGGAAACTGAGTGAGTGAGAGGGAGAGATTGAGAGACAGCGAGATTGAGAGCGAGAGAGAGAGAGAGAGAGAGAGAGAGAGAGAGAGAGAGAAGGGAAAAGAAAGAGAACGATTTAATATATTGCAGATACTATATTATAAATATAAATATAAACATAAAGAATTAAAACTTAAGGGAAAAAAAACAGTTATTTCTACTACTCTAATTCGTCGCTTCTACGTGTGATTGTTGTATAAAAAAAAACAAAAAAACGATTACTGATTTATTATCATTGTTATTACACGATTATCATTACACGTTACGACTACTACTATTACTATATTATTATTATTAATTATTATAAAAGAAAAAGAGAATACAAAAAGGGAGGCGAAAGAGAGAAATAAACGAAGGAGGCGAACCCGAAGCGACACATACATACACATTCACACGCGTACACACACGTACACAGACTAGGAGAAAAAAAGAATATTTAAGGGTTTTCGAGCGTGTATAACACGGGAAAGTGTTCAGAAGAGAGAGAGCGAACTGTTTCGAGAAGAGCGAGTACGCAAGATGTATGCGAAAATTGCCGGGGACAAAAAACGAGAAAGTAAGGAAATTGAGAGAGAGAAAGAAAGAAAGAAAAAAAGATATATAGAGAGAGCGTGAGAATGAGCGAGAGTGTGAGAGAGAATGTCGAGGAGAGAAAGGAGACGCTAGAAAAAATTGTAATCGTTTGTGAGGGCTACACGAAAATTGTACGACCTTTCTTTTTCCTACGATAACAAAAGAAAAAAAACAAAGTATTCTTAATCGGGCGTGCGAATGGATGCGGACGCAGTTACACGAAAGCGAAACCGAACGGGAAAAGGAAACTAGAAAGTCTACGATAACTAGGGTGGCGAATAGGCGAAAGACGGTGTCCTGATTATACGAGTTTCCGGAGCGCGAACGGACACGTGATGGTCCCGCACCAGGATCGAGCAGTTCAGAATCGATATAAGGAACTTTTTTCGAAGTGTTTAGAAGCATCGTCAAGGTTGTCTATAAATGTTTATCGATCATTTTGGTAGTCCTCGTTCAGCGTAGAAAGAGGAAAGTAGACTCTCGAAGTACTCGACGGTAAGAATTCGTTATCTAATTCATTGTCTAACTCATTTCTGTGTACGAATTAAGCTCTTGAACTGCTGAGACGATGTTAGCCCAGATAGCACACATCGTCTTTTAGGCTCATTTTTACGGCTGAAATGAGGCGTCTAAAAGACGCCTTTTTGGAGACGTCGCTTTTACGGCTGAAATGAGACGTCTAAAAGAAACAGATACCTTAAAGGCGTCTTAAAGACGCCTCAAAGACGCCTTAAAGACGTCTAAAAAAGTCAAAAGTTCGTCTAAAAGACGTCTTTAAGGCGTACCGTTTTGTAACACAAGACATTCAGGAGACGTTCCAGCGACCGTCGAGCGACTTTCGAGGCGTCTTTTAGACGTCTGAATGTCTTGCGGCAGACGTCTTAAATACGTCTGTTAGACGTCTTCAGTGCTACCTGGGAGGGGCCATTGTGGGAGATCTGGTGCGTGCACGAGGAAACGATGCGCCATTTCGGAAGCATCCTAATCGATTCGACTAACGGGAGAGCCGAGGTGAGAGACGGTTTATTCTCGCGGAAGCACGCGCTCGCTCGCGCGCGTTATTATTATACGTGTTGTTTCTTATTGGACGAGAGATTGAACAGAGAGAGAGAGAATGCACACGAGAGAAAGAGAGAGAGAGAGAGAATTGGAAATGGTTTTATACGCGGAGGGAACGTGTCTCGCTTGCCCGCATCGGATTTTGCTGGAAGTCGTTGTTTTACTGATAGAAAGAAACGGGTGAACAGGCCCGTTCTCCAGTTGTCTCTTCGAGCATAATCGTAAGCTTTCACGCGTACCGTTATTGTATAGTAGCGTTAATTGTTCTACAGTCTCCGAGGTTTTCTCACATTCCGTACAAGTCTACCGGGATCTACTAGTCGCGTTAACGAACACGGACCCTCACCTCGTCCCCAGAGATCGTTAATTGTCCGTTATTACAATCGCTGGAGGCTGCGTTCCATCGTGTTCACCGAAAAAAAATCCTGTTCTACAACCGCGACGAAAAACCGTCTCGTCGTTTCAACGCGCGCACGAATGCGATCGTCCGAAATTTTTGCGACGCCCGAACGTGGTCCAGAATCCTGTTCTTTTCTACGTAGTCGGAACACGCGAGTCCGCGACGCGAAGCCGGTGTCCCGATCAGTGCAGCCAGAAATCGACGAAAATAGTGTACCTCTCTGATGACCAGAGTAATATGTGACGTTGGAGTGTGCTCATGGTGGTGAAATAGGATAGTGGAAGGGGAAAAGGAGGAGAGGAATGGCATCCGTTTGGGTGCCAATCTGGCTGCACTGGTCCCGATCGCGAGACGAATGCAGCGCAGCGTCAGGCTTGCACCAGTAGCGTGTTATAACTAGTTGGGGCCTTGGGCAAAGTAGAATTTCGTGGAAAAACGTAGAATTTTGATCTTGGATCTCGGTTTATGTTCGGGGCCCCCTTTTGCTTTGGGGCCCCGGGCATTTGCCCAAGTCGCCCATAGGGTAACGTGCCATTGGCTTGCACCGAGGCTACTTTCAGCAAGATCTGCTCCAGAAGGGAACAGCGGAGAGCCGGAAACACGATACGCGATCGATCGTTCGAGGAGATTAGGTTCAGAGAGGAGATTCAGGGACGCCGGACACACATTTCTCCTTTTTTTTTGTTAAGGGTGTAGGAAAAAATACGTTACGCACACCCCAGAAGGGGGTGATGTGGGACTCGGGCCGCGGGTGGACGGCGTACCCATAACCAGTAAAAAAACCTAACACCTCTACCAATCTTCTCAATGTCCGAACTAAAAGAGGGACAGGGCCCCGCGTTTTGCATTTCTCCCGTCCCTCTTCATCTTCGGACTCTTCACCTGTTCTTGGCCATTCGGACACGTTTCTCCTGGATCCATGTTTCCCCGTCTACGAGAAAAGAAAAGAAAGAAACGAAAAAAAAGAAAAACAGAGGACAGAGAGGAGTAAAACGAAGTATTTTTATCGTTCGCTTTTTTCTTCGATATACTCGATCGTTCCCACAGCGGTTCAAACGCTGTCGTTAGATAGAGGACAAGAGAAGAGGTCACACACTAATTTCTACGAAGCTATATACGTCGCGTTCGTTCGACGTATCGGATCCTCTGGGTGCCGCGCGCGCGAGAGTTTCTATACTTTTTCCACCGCGACTCTTCTTCATTCTTACACTTAATGAACCTCTCGTCGTAATTGTATATAAAACGGTCAACAGGATCTTTCCGTAGCTCGTTTCGACCGTCACGTTGCGAATAGCAAGCCAAACAATCAGCGAAACGGAAACGGAGGAAGTCGGGGCGCGCACGCTGCCATAACTCGCCATCTCTGTCCCCTGCCCGAACGATTTATCCGTACGATCTACTCGAAATCGATCCGTTTCACCGGGAATTTGTTGTTCCGCGTTCCAAGTTTTAGAGAAGTTCTCAGTTCCAAGGGAAAGGCAATTGTCTTCGTTGCTTCGTCCGGTCCACGACCAACGGGAGAAAATGGCGGTCTCTCCAAGTCTGCGTCCCTAGATCATGCAACCGGGAAGCGTGCGCGCAGCCGCTTCGCTATACCGAATTAATTACCAAGTCGACTCGACAGCCTAGAGACTAATCATTCAGAAAACTTTTGCGAATCGTTCAGGGCGACAGATCGTCTTCTCTCGCAGACAATTACTCGCGAATACTCGGTGACTTTACAAGACATATTTACCTATTATACAACCGTACCCAAGCGTACATACAAAGAGAGAGAGAGAGAGAAAGAGAGATGTTTCGACGAGCTGGCGTACGCACGATCACTATGATCGAGCGAACTCGATCGACGATTTTCTCAGCGTCACGTTCTCGGACAAACCCGATCAATAGAAGCGAATCTCGCGGAAACGAAATCGGTGACCGTCTCGCGCGCGTAATCGAGAATAATATAGTTCCTCCATCGAGAGTTCGCATCCTCCATTTTGCAATTCTCCAATTTCCTGGAGCCGCGGCGTGGCGATCGTGATCCGGAGCCGCGTACACGAAATCTCGATCGCTCGGAGAACCCAGAGTACCGATCGAGAGTTGTCCTGATCTCAAGGACGTCGTCCTGATCTCAAGAACGTCGTCCTGATCGAACAACGAGAACAGTTTCGAACGGTTCGGCGAGGAATGGTCGCGAAGCTCTTCCGTATCGTCGATCAACGAGACACGTAGTACTCTATGGACATTTCTTTCTTCCATTTAGCGTTTCGTTAGCTTAAGGACTATTCTAAGATCTTCGGTAGACGTAATTCAACCTCTCACCCTCATACGATCGATCGGTCGAACCGCGATCGTCTCCTCGGCGATCATTCGGTGATCCGAAACCGAGTTCATCGGTTTATTCGGAATTCTTTCGATCTGTTCACTGTTCCAGCCATTCTTTCCTATTTGTCTTAGCTCGTCTATTTATTATACAGTCTCGTAATTAATGGCAATTTATATCAGAATAACCTTTTTATAAATTGACCGAACGACTTCAATTTTTCTGCCGAACTAGATGAAGTAGTTCTCTGGACGATATTTAATGAAAATTGTGGAGGAATTGTGTGTTAGTCTGAATTACAATAAAAGTTTCTTTTTTATTTGAGCTTGTAACTAAAATTTAAAAAATGTTTCTTGTTGAGTCATTGAAGTTGTGTACGTGCTGAAAGTTTCGTCGAAATTGGTCAAACGATTTACGGGTTATAAACGATTGGAAATCACAAAAATTGTAAGTAATTTTCACCATTTTTAATCGTTTTAACTCGTCAACTATTTAATCAATTGGAGCCAAACTTTCAGGATGTGCACAACTACAATGAAGGTACAAAATATATTTTTTAAATTTTCGTTACAAGTTCACAAATAAAAAAGTTATCCAAGCTAACAGAAGATTTCTCCAAAATTTTCATTATATGTCGTCCAGTAAACTACTCCAGCTTGGTAAAAAAGACTCGTAAACTACTTAATCAATTTCGGCCGAACTTTCAGCATGTGCACAACTTCAACGAAGGTCCAAAACAAATTTTTTAAATTTTCTTTACAAGCTCAAATAAAAATATTATAAAAAAAAACTTCTACTTGAGACGATTTTTCCAAAATTTGTATTATATGTCGTCTGGTAAATTATTCCTCCAGCTTGGCAGAAAAACTGAGGTCGCTTTCTAAAAACATCATGATTTAAAGTGTGCGTCGTTAATTTAAAAACAGACTGTAATTAAATCTTAAATTTAATTTGACAGCAGCAGGTTTCTTTGTCGATTCACCTTGAATCTTGTGCTATAATAGCACTTTCCTCGCTCGTTTCTTCAAACGATTAATGCAAACCAATGAATTCTTCGGAAATTGGACAACAGAAAAAGGTTCTTGGATCATCGATCCTCGATCGGTACTCTCTCGATCCCGCCCTCTTTTGGCTTCGCGAACCAGAGATCACGAGATCTTCTTTCGACTTCTAAAACCGAACGCGGAAAAACAAAGAGACCGCAAGAGAGAGAAAGAGGGGGCGAGAAAGAGAATCCTCTCTTTCTCTCTCCTCTCTTCTCCTCTCGTCTCCGCGTAACTTCGAGCCCGCGTCGATGAATTTTTTATCGTTCCGTACCTTTTTGCGAATCCACTTGTACTACGCATAGTTGATAATTAATTGTATCTAGCGTGCGCGTCTCTGTCGGTCGGAGACGGCGCACGCGCGCGCGTGATCAGTATCTTTGAGGTACAGCTCGGTTAATTTTGCACGATGCCCCGGGGACACCGTCGATCGACGATCTATAGATCGACGGTTCTCCGCGTCGATCCTCGTTTGGCGCGCGCTCGCGCGACGACGAAAATTGACGGACCAGACGGAAAGACACGATTGATCGAGCGTCGATACTCTTACATATCCTCTCCGAGTCCAACGAAAGAGACAACAGACGATTCTCCGTCGGGATCGATCGTAAAAGATCATTTCATCGGACACACACGCAAAGACACAGCCCAGATTGCACCCGATGTCTCATAGACGTCTGTTTTACGTTGTTCTTAGCTCTTACGTCCCAAAAAGACGTCGTTTTTACGTCTGAAATAAGACGTCGTTTTACGCCTGAAATCAGACGTCTATTTGGAGACGTCGTCTTTACGTCTGAAATAAGACGTCTCAGAGACGTCTTTTCGGAGATGTCGTCCTAAAAGACGCCTAAACTATGTCTAAAAGACGTCTCTAAGACGTACCGTTTTGTAATAAAAGACATTCAGGAGACTTTCGAGAGCCGTTCGGGAGCCGTTCAGACGTCCGAATGTATTTCGGCAGGCGTCTTACAGATGTCCTTGAGATGTCTCAATGCTATCTGGGACGGATGCACGCGCGACTATAGTAATCGTACGATCACGATTTTTTAAATCTCGCTTTTTAGAAGTGACGATGAGCGCGGGTCAAACAGGCGTCGACACCTTGACGAATTAAAACAAGAAGAAACGGAGAAAACGGAAAAACACAAAACGCTGAGAACGCGGTGTTTGTAACCAAAAAAATCCTTTCGAGCTTAACGACGAAGGACGAGGAGAAGCTGAAGAGAGAGAGAGCAAAAGTAGAGGAAAAGGTACCGCAGAACACAGAGAGAGAGAGAAGAGAAAACCAGAGACAAAGTTTTTCGCGTCCCCTAACAAGATAGATACACACAACAGAGCAAGGAGAGAAAGGGTGGGAGAGAGAGAGAGAGAGCGAGAGAGAGAATGTATGCGAGAGAGTGAGAGAGAGAGAGAGAGAGAGAGAGAGAGAGAAAGAGATGAAAAATTTGATCAGCGGACGTGCGATCCAACTGTGCCTCGAAACAATCTGAGCGACGTCCCCTCCGAGAACTAAATATTGTAATAGATTGTAAACGTTCACTAACTATTCTTATTGATATTATTGTCATGAATTATTACTGTCATCATTATTGATTGTCATTGTTATTGTTACTATGATTACCGTCACCGCGCGTTAGAGGATTTATCCGCGTGGGACTCGCGACCACGATTCGTGTTTTTACTTCTTGAGCGTTGCGATGGCAGAACGGATGGCAGCCACCAGAAACGATAGCGAAAGAGAACGATGGTGCAATTCGTGGACACCCGCTGCGTCGCGAAAACCCACAGAAATCCCGCGTTTTTCCGAAAGAAAAGAACGTGCGCTTGTCGCGGCCGAGGAGACGTACAGAATTTCAGTGGCGGCTCAAGTTAAGTGGAGGCCCCAAGCGGTAAACATTTTGAGGCTCACAAACTCAAGTTAGAAATAGAAATTGCAAGAAAATCCTCGTAAACTTATTAACAAAACAGAAAAGTAATGAAAAATATTCCGGGGCCCCACGGTTAGTCCGCTTACCATTAAACCCGCCACTGTTTCTCAGGCATATTCTTCACCTTACTTTCCTCAATTTCCTCCATTTTCCTCCATCTCTTTCTCCAGATCGATATCGAGACCCATCCGCGGGCCCAGGGTCTCCGACGCTGGATCTAGACGATGGATCTCGGCGATGGACACTCGAATAGATCTCGGGATTCCGTAGAATCGACAAGGAAATGCGTCACCGCGACTAAAGATAAACCTAGAGCATGTTATCGCTCGGGGATCTAGAGATCTTCTGTTCCTCCACCTTCGGAATTAAATCCGGCGAGCAGCGTCGCGGCCTTGAACGATCTAACCTCCTTCTAAAATTATCCGTCGACGCTTATCGATCGAGATAAACCGCCGGTCTAATCGTTCATATTCGGCCCGACTCCGCGGTACATGTTTACTCGAACTTCTCGGCCGCGAATCGCGTCCTCGGCCGGCCCGCGTCATCGACGATCCACAGATCCGATCTACGGGTACGCGACGCCTTCGATCCAGACAAATCCGGACGCAACCGGAACACCTCTTGATCCAGACAGCTCGCTGATAGATATTCGAACAGTTCTTTTTGTTTAACGTTGTTTACTCGAATTGAGGAACATTCGACGCTCGAAGTCAACAAAGAAAATTGTGAAAAATTCGTGATCTATCAATAGATCAATTTTTCCATTGAATGCACCCGGGAAATGTCTGGATCGGCAGTGCGCCAGCGATTTTCGGTTTTCCAGCGGGTGTCGAGGTCCGAAGCGACGGAGATCGACCGCGCGAGACCGTTTCCGGTCGATCTCGGCTCGATCCTGGATCTCTATGAGGCAGGGATCGAGCACCGCCGTCGATCCTGCCGATTCTGTAGAGGTCGAGAAAGGGAGCGTGTGCCGTGCGCGTCTGAGAGAGAGCGTGAGAGTGTGCGTGTGCGAGAGAGAGTGTGCAAGAAAGAGAGAGCTTGCGAGAGACGAGAGAGATCGAGTGAGAAAGTGTGCGATTATTAAAAGAAAAAAAAATCTCTCATCGGTACATTTAATATAACGCTAATTCATTATTACAGACATTATTGGATTTACGGTAAACGGATAAGCGATTGATTACAATTTTGTCCTAATGTTCAGAGAAATAAAACAAGGAAATACACACGTCTCCGTTCTACACTTTCGGCGACCACCTCCGATCGTTCGTTCTTCCCCCTGCGAGCGTTCACGGGAAGGATCAATCGGCCGGATATTTTTCATTCTGTTCAGATCAGCCATCTTGTATTACTTTCTCTCGTTTTATTGCGTTAATATTCATACTTACTCGATTTTCTCTCTCCTGGACAGTCGACAGAGTTTCTTCCTTCTCCGAGTCGATTGCACACGGATCTATAGATCCTTTTCAGGGTTCTGGAGCGTTAACACTAAACCTATCACTGTCGGTCAAATGATTTTCCATTTTACAATTATTGAAATTACGAAGTTGCCCACATGGAAATTGATTTGATAAATTTCTTTATCCAAACACGTATTGTTATAACTAGCCTGCAGATATTTATGCAATTATCCCAGGTAGCACACGTCGTCTTTTAGACGTCGTTTTTATGTTTGTTTTAAGTCTGAACGTCTTACGTCCCCAAAAAGACGTCTTTAAGACGTCTAAAAGACGCCTTTTTGGAGACGTCGTTTTACGGCTGAAATGAGACGTCTAAAAGACGTCAAAAGTTCGTCGAAAAGACATCAAAAGTTCGTTGAAAAGACGTACCGTTTTGTAACACAAGACATTCAGGAGACCTTCCAGCGACTGTCGAGCGACTTTCAAGGCGTCTTTTAGACGTCTGAATGTCTTGTGGCGGCCGTCTTAAAGATGTCTCAGTGCTATCTGGGATCGCTTTTGAAAATTTTCAAAAATGCTAGGATGTAAAATATGGCAGAATTTAGTGCGATTTTAATTTATCTCGGATCTAAAAAGGCCACCGCCGCAGAAAATAAGATTTTATGTGTTTCTACTTTCTCAAAATTTGCCTACAAAAATTGAAAATTGCATAAGTGTATCCGCAGTCTAGTTATTATAACAATTGCACAAAATCGAAATAAATAGATCCTGTCATTTTCGTGAGCTAAAACATTTTAATCGCTTTTATTGTTCAGTAACGGTAGATTTAGTGCTAACAAACACGAAGTAGAAAAGGAGAAAGAAGAAGAAACACCTCCTCTGAATACGGTGCGTCAACTATCGTCGCAATTACCACGAGTTCCTTCATCATAGGACTGTCGATCTCTATGTAATTGAGAACTGAACACGTTTATACTAATTTTTCATTCATAATTAGACTGCGGATTTTATGCATTTATGATAAAAATGGTCGCGTGCAATTTAAAGCAGTGGACGAATTACGAATATTTAAGGGCATCAGTGTATCCAGACAATTAAAAGAAGAAATCTCTATTTGGCTCCTAGCTGTGTCTTGCGATCAATGCAAACATTTTTTATTTCGCATAAAGATCCGCAGTCTATTCATAATGAATCACTTAGACGTTCGTACAAAGAGATCCACAGTCGGGTTCTTATCACTACGTTAAGTCTTTGTTATTAAATTCGATTTTGTTGTTCGAACTTTCGTTTTATTTGTCGTTTCCGTAGTGCGATACAACCCATGTCCACCCCACGTGTTCTGATCTTTTCTCGGAGCAGCTGTATACTTACCGGACGACGATGTACCGGCGTTTACTATAACAGGTTCTTCGTTCTTCGAGAAAAGCAGTCCGCCGAGCGGACCGGGAGTCGCGACTAGCAAGTATATCTACATGTACAGACTATTAGCTGTCTTCTTCTCCGAGAAGAATCGCGATTGGTAGTGTTAACAACGGTGGTAATATTACAAAAGTAACAACCCAACAAATTTGCATAAACTCCCGCAGACTAGCGCCGCGAACAGCGTACACTCAGCTCTTTCACATCATTCGACGGATTTACAAAGAGGTACATATACATATTTTTGTTTATATATATACAATATGTCCCACGAACTCTCTGTCCACTTGAATATCTTGGTTATTTCAAACAGTACAAGGAAATATTACTTACGAAAGTTGTAGGGTTTAAGAAACTACATAATATGTTGGCCTACAGAAGTACAGAAGATATAGAGATCACCTTTGTTTATTTAAATAGAAAGCCCAATTTTTTGTGCTCGATTTCGGTAGATTGGCATATTCCAAGTATAAAAGTATTAAGATCCATTTGTCCTAAAACTCGTTTGAAGTTAACGTTGAGTTAAAAGTGTTTACATTTGACGTAGTGAGCATAACCTCGAATATGTTTCATAATTAAAGTGATAGAATGAAAACAGTCGAGTATCTCAGCAACGGTAAGTTTTAGGACAAATACACTTTAGCACTTTTATACTGAGAATACGCCAATCTACCGAAATCGAGTATAAAAAGTTGGACATTCCATTTGAAAGAACAAAGGCGACCTCTATATCTTCCGTACGCCTCCATTTGCAAGAATACCATTTACACCATGTTATGTAGTTTCTTAAACCCTACAACTTCTGTACGTAACATTTTCTCGTATCGTTTGAAATAACCAAGATATTCAAGTGGACAGAGTTCGTCGGACACATTGTACATACACGTATACTTCGCGTCGACACACGTACAATTGTTTCTTTTTACACTCGCAACAGCTCCCCTATGAAACACTCTTTCGCCTTATATCTACAGTCCGATCGCGAAGTGCTGAGAACTGGACGACGGTCAACAAACGTTCGTTAATTCCTATCGGTTTTTTCCACAACAAATCACGTGGAGATCATATACAAAATTAAGAACACGCTTTCACGAATGTCCTTTGACCTAATCGTCGTCGTGTCAGCGCTCCTCGATCGGCGCGTCGATACATCGATACACCCTTAAACGCATACCCTTATCTAACTGTTAGCTATACGTTACTCGGCTCTATTACAACAGTGTTATTGCTAGCGCAACCTACCTAACAGGTGTCCTGCCATAAACGCCGCGCGCTGAACGCTTGAAAAAAACAGTCCTGAAAATCACTGTCGCGTCACAGCTTGCAAGACCTGCGCGCGCGCGGTGCATACTTGAACGACGGATTTTCCACCGTGTCGATCGCGATACGATCTAGTTGCACGTTGTCGGATTACCTATCAGAAATAATCTATCGTCCCCTTTGTAACAATTATCACCACTACGCCAGAAAATTAGAGAAAGCTTAGAACCGTAAAACTAGCAGAGATCGCGGGTTTGAACGTGTACTAAAATACACGTGAAATCTGTGGTTGCAAGGAAAAACGCCACATGTCACAATTTCAACGATTTGGTTTTATGCATTGAGCTCTATAGCATAGGATTTATATATTCATTTTCATTGTGAACTAACGAGTCACCCTGAATAACGTCATCTAATAGTTTCATTTAAGTTTACAATGCAAAAAAAAATTTCTATGCTTTTTTTTGGTACAGCAAAATTATTGAAAATCCTATTAATAGGCTTCCGCTAGGTAAAGTGTTAATATTGCTAAATAAGTATTAGGTTGTCCCAAAAGTTGGTTTCCGATTCATGCACATAGTGCAAATTCATCTTAGGAAGTGCTAAAACATTAACATATAAAGATTGTCGCATTGTTTGCATTTATTTAGCAACATTAAAGGAACACATTCCGAAAGAAACTTTTGGGACAACCTAAAGGCTCAAAGAAATAATGCAATTTAACCAATGTCCTATGTGGGATCATTCTTCCTGACAACCACAGAAATAGGGATCACTAAAAACTAGAGAGTAGAATTTTCCCGCGCGAAGTTGCAGAAGTTGGAGCAACGGTTTCTCGGTGATCCAGCGTTGCTTGAGCCTCGGGGCGCACAGTTTACCGATTGATTATGGTTGGACAGTGTCGGACAGCAACGTGCAACTGGCCAATACCGCGCGAAGCCGCTATCATGAGGAACTAACGCACGCAGATGCAACACGGGCATAGAGAATCGGTAACGACGCGGGACTTCGGCGTGAAGTCGTCTTAAACAATAGAGAAAGAAAACGTTTACATTAATTCTACTGAAGGCTTGCACACAACTCGAAATAAAAATGTTCAGTACAACGACTGGATAGTCTCTACGGTGAGAAATCGGGGGGAAAAGAAAAAAAAACGATACATCGAGACGCTCTCGCTGGCACGCGGCCGGAACAAAAAAAGGCGAATCGCGCCGGAAAACTGACGGACGAATAGATTATAGATCGAACTATATAAACGGGCTGAGTTGATACAGAGGTACAAAAGCTTCTAATCTATCTGTGTTTAGCCTTTAGACATTGAACGCGTTACCTACCGGCGATTATTTAAAGAGGGATGATACGATCGACCGATTACTTTTTATCCGTATCGCTATTTTAAAAGAGAAGATTTAAAGCACAGCCTATCGAGGATCAGGTTTTCCCGATAGGTAAGGCGTCCTCGGAAATGTTGTCACTCCCGGACGAGGGTTCGAGCGGATTTTATCGGTGGTTTTCATCGAGCGATTCCACTAGAAATTACAAAAGTTGATAAGGTCGGAGAGCGTATCAACTCGCCCCTGTCTCGCGAGTAAATAGAGAATCGATAAGAGAGAAAGAGAGAGAGAAGAAAAAGCAAGAGAAATAAAGGCACGGCGTTATCTATCGCCGATAATGGTATAGAGATACGGAAGCTTATCGTGATTAAAATGTACCTACGGTTAAATCGGGAATTACGATCGCGCGCGCGCTCGGTGAATCATAAATACGAGCTCAAATCTCTCTGTTTCCCTTCTACGCATATTTTCTTGTATTTTTCTTGGATCCGTTTTTTTCCCCTCAACTAATCGGTGTTGGTCGATCGACGTGATATGTCGTCCGATCGGGACAGTCCTCCCGCGTTAGAACCGGCGGTTCCTTTGAAAATCGTTCAACGGTGCAGCGGCATCTCGGTGGAGTCGTATCCGCTTCGTCCTCGGTTCCGACCGCGTCCTACAAAACAACCGGAAGCATGTAGTATCCTCCTTTGGGAGCCAAGCAAAACAACGGTTCTAATTAATCAAGCATGCTACTCTCTGTGTTCCTCGTTTCGATTCGTTTCTTTTCTTTCTACCATTGTCCGGCGCTGGCATTGATCTTGTCCTTCTTCACTCGGTTATGGTACACTTTGCCGTTCTAACGACGCCGATCGACGCCAGTCTTCGAGAGCAGTCGCGACAGGATCTCCTCAACCCCTCGCAGTACAATTTCAAACTCAGACTTCTAATTATGGTCGCTATTCTCTTCTATCGTAAGTATCTAACGCGAGAAGACGAATCTTTTCTCAAGGGAATTTTCTCAAGGTCATACAAGATCATGTCATCAAGATCACGCAAGGTCATATTATATAGAGCATTCGAAATACATCTGTGTCCGAAAGATAAGATAGGGTGAAGGTACCAGTTACTGGATATTTAGTGACGACTTGGAAGTTTTCATTAATTTGAAGGCATTCTGTAATTTATTTTGCATTATTTGTGATAAACGATTGATTATCAGCATTTTAATATTAACAAAGTTTTAATCCGAAGTTTTGGTCCTATTTACCGCACACAAGAAATTTGTGATAACTAGACTCCGGATGTTTATGGAAAATAAAAAAGTTTGTGCATCAATTGCAAGACGCAGAAGCTAAATATAAATGTATATTCTTCATTAATAATTTTATTGTGGTGAAAATAATATATATATTAACGCTCTTAAAGTCTTTTAATATTTTCGCTGTTTTAAATTGCACTTGCTCATTTTTGCTATAAATGCATAAAATCCGGAGTCCAGTGATAACAAATTAATTGATTATTTTATTATCCTCTGATGCATCACAGTTCCTTGGCATTTTCCGTAATCGGAAACGAAAAATTGCGCTGCCTCGGGGAATAAGGTTTCGCAACAAAATTCGTTTTCTATGTCTTAAACAAAAATCATTGTAATATTTTTCATTTATATACGAAGGGGAAACATCAATTTTATTTTATTTCACTTCATGTTATTTTTATTAATTTCTGAAAGGTCTATTTTGTATCTTTACCCTATTCGAGGGGACTTTCTTTCTGTATGGGATTTCAAGGTCATATAATTTCGATCATTCGACCTCGAGGTACATCAGTGTCCCGAAGGTGACCTTCAGACCTCGCTAATAAATTCCCTTGAGAAAAGAGGACTCTTTTCACTGTAGCTTGTTGACTTCCTTTGTATTCAAATAATTGATCTTGTTCATCTAAGGATGAATCCTAATTATACGGCGGGGGTTGAAGAAGCGTTTAGCATTGTTATTTCATGGGAATGAGGGGCGATTAGAGCGATACGATGAAGAACGCCGGTTATGTTTGTCGATGGCTTGCGAGTAAACAGCCAGCCTCCGATTGCTCTCGAAGACTATAATCCCCGCGCCTGCTACCGGTTCGCGGCCGTATCTTCTCGGAAAGTTCCTCCTCTAGTTCTATGACCGATCCCGAAGAAATACGCGCGCGCGCCACGATTAGGTTGAAAAATCTCTGAAACACACACCTGTGTGCGCGACGCGCGAGTCTCGACAAACAGGTGTGTAATCGGAGCGGGAAAGAAAAATGACTGTTATCTGTTTGCGTTCGTGAAAGACTCGAACAACGAGGGATCTGGTTAGATAAACGCGTGGATCCGGCGTGGATCCATGCGATCATGTCGATTCGAGTATTGTCACGTGCCATGGCAAGTGGTCGATCTCGTGTGTAGATCCCGGAAGAGAAGAAAGGACAAAGTTTTGCGTGAGAGAGAAACACCACCGGTCTCATCGTTTTCTTCCACGACATTTTCTCATCATTCTTTTTCCCGCTGGTTGCATTAAGGACGGTTTACTTGGAGTTTGTTCATTAAAAACTTTATTTCCATCGCTACAACAATTCTTTTAAGTATTAAAATACCGACGTGACATTATACATGCACACTGCTTCTTAATCGATATCCTCTCTCTCTCTCTTTCTCTCCTCTATCATATACTGTACACATGCGAGAATTTTCCCTTCTATACTGCTTCAACTATATTCGACATAAAAAATTACAAAACGTTTTTTCCCTTTTTGTTGTTATCATTATCATTATTATTATTATTACTATTATTATTATTCTGCTTTGTATGTCGCTCTCTAGTGTAGAATCTTTTGTTTCATTATCATTAATACTTTGCCTCTGTACGGCTTTAGGAATGATTCAACGGACAACCGCTTTTTTCCACGTTGCTCCCTTCGTGTGTTTCCCCTCGTGGATTCTACGGGGTGGTCTCTTATCGAACGTGTTCCAGAATTTGTCTCTCTATCAGTATTCGGCGAGTCGCGCGACCGGCGAATCAACATGTACAAGCTAATGTAAAAATACTTCTCTATACGATTCTCCGAACAAACAGAAAAAGAAATGGAATCGTATAAAAAAACAAGAAAGAAAAGAGAAACACAGGACGAAGATATGTGTCTCGGGCAGAGCCGGGCAAAAATTGTATTCAAATAAAAATTTCGATTAAAGTGGGTTTAGAACCCGCTTGGAAAAAACCTACTTTATTCGAAATTTTTATGTGGATAAGATTTTTGCCCAACTCTGGTCTCGGGGATGAACAGACGGATGACACCGCGAGAGTTAGACGAGAAGACCGCGTTGTGTGATAGTGATGGTGAACGTTCAACGATGAGCCAGACAACAACTCTGAACACACCGTTTCGCGAGCGTGTACGGATGGAAGTTTGTATGTTTGTGTGTGCGTGATTGTATGAATACCTGTGCGTCACAGGAAAAGCTGCCAAACTCTTCGATACATTGAATTTGTTTCTTAACTACGTGTCGCCGGTCCTACTACTACTGGGGGTTGGGGGGATGAGAGTATTATAAATTTTCACTACCTCTGCGTATGTGATTGAGACACGCCAGCATTCTGATCATAAAACTAGCAGGTACGGTCATTGTGTCTCTGGTTTGTTCCAGCATGATCGCGTTCCTCTTTTTCAGCTGTAAACGGCCAGAAACCATGTAGAAACATGTAGATTATCAGATTGCAGATTGTTGGAAAAGATCAAAGAGAGAGAAAAACATGGAAGATGTAGGATCGTTCCGTGAAGAGGGGAGGAGGGGGACTTACATCTTCAGCAAATTTCTCATCGAAGCCCGACTCCTCGTTTATAGGTGCCCATAGCTTGACGTCGTAGTCGGTGCCGGCGGTGACCAACAGCGGCAGATAGGGATGAGGTTGCAGACAATTGACAACGTGATGATCCGCCTCCAGCAGCATGCACAGCTTCGCGGTGGCCTTCTCCCAGACGAACACGTGGCCGCAGTCGCTACCCGACATCACGAAATCGTTCCCCCAGAAGTTCGCTTCTTTAATCATGGTCCTAAAGAAACTAGAGTCAACCAGGGGAAGGCCAACTGATCAGATAAAATGTGGCGGCCCCGTATGCAAATGGCCCAGTCCGCTCGAAGGCTTTTTCGGAACTTAACGAGTCAATGGCTTGGCTTCCGATTTTTTCATTCATTCGTGCCAAAGAAATAAACGAAAAAATAAAAAAAAATTAAACAAAACGGCACATTCAAGCCGATTTTAGTGATTAACGGGAACAGAATCGCCGGGACGGGTTCGGTTCCGTCAGGCGGCAAACAAAGAAATCATCCCACTAATCGGCTACGAAAGTCCTCGCTCATATCCCAGCAACACTTCGTGGTTAATCTTTTTTTAGTCACAAAAATCGAATGATCGGTACACACCGCGTTGTGTGTGCGTGTGAGCCTTTTCATCGACTCGAAAACTTGCCGCGCGTTAACAAACGAATCACCACCACCACCACCAAAGAGGAAACGTTATCATCCTGGCGGAAAGACAGCGGGAGTATACCTTGCGTTACGGTGGCCCATATACTTCTGTTTGACGAAGTCCGAGCCGTAGGACTCGTCGTCGTAGCTATCGGACTTCTTGCTTGACCGAGCCTCGTCTGAACCTTCGTCCGAGCAGTCGTCAGTCCCTAGATCTGTTCCCGCGTCTGTACAGGGGTCGTCTGTCCCTCTGTCGGTCCCCGTTTCGGTTACTTCGTCCGTAGCCTCGTCGGGTCCTTCGTCGTCCATTTCATCCTCTATTCTACCGGCGCTAGTTTCCCTGCTCCGAGTACTCTGTACAGTTGCGATTTCACCGCCTTCCGCTTCTTCGCTTTGTCTCTCCTCGCCGTTCTCTGGCGGATTGTCGTTGCTACTCTGAGTATTCTCTTGGTTCAACACCACTCCCTCCAAACCGTCTTCACCGCCGCCGCATAGAGCGGCTCTCGTCACCGGGTCGTTCAACATTCGACTCAGAACCTCCGTCATTCTCTGCATCAGAGACGTTTGAAGCACCGGTCTCGCTTGGGCTATTTCTAGAAGATGCGGAGGCGAGTTAACGCGCGCGCTGTCGACAGACAGTATTAACGATCACAGTACGGTGTCAACGTACGTCTACGGCTGCGTCGACCTTCCTCGCGTTCAGGCCGCGCATCCGGACCGGTATCAGACCAGTCACCTCTCAGTCTCAATCTGCGAACCGGTAACGGCGACCGCAGCTTCTTCACCTCTTTTCTTTCGACCGGGACGTCTTTCTTTAACTGAACGTTGCCTTGGTCCTGCAGCAAGCAATTCGTTCGAATCACATCAACAATCTACTACAAGCTCGCGTAATTATTCACGCTTCGTCTACCGAATACAGTAATGTCCGACTCTAAGTCTTGCTGAAAGCTTGATTCTGTGTCGCTGCCCATTCCACTGGGGGACATACCCCGCGAGAGGCCAAGAAGCTGTACTAGTCCAATTACAAAACTTCGACATCGATTGCAAGAAATAGAAGCTAAATTGAATGGTATTTCTTCCCTTAATGATTTTAATAGAGGAGAAATTATATATTGGCAGCTTCAATTTTTTAGATTTTACAACAATTTTGAATTTCATTTACTCAATTTTGCTATAAATGCATCCGCAGTCTAGTAATGAACGATGAATGTTTCGGACGCAAGGAAGAACAGCGTATGGGAAATGCTTTGTACTGTGCCGGCGCGCCGCGACTCTCCACGTCTCTCCGCGCCTCTCCGCGTATCTCCGCGTATCTTTCTTTCCCATACGCTGTCCTTTGCGTCGAAAACTTTCATCGTTCATCGCACAAGTAAATATAATTAGAAATATATCATATTTGATATCATTTTTTGTTTTTGAATTGGTTAGAAGTTTTGTCATTGAATTAGTTATGTTTACACTTCTCGCTGAGGTCTCTCGAGCTTCGCTGTCCTTGTCCACGTTCGACGCGGTCTTTGAAGCCACAAAAAAAAACAGTGTCCTGCTCATGTCTAGGTCACAACAGAACCGAGAAACAACTTACAGTCGGACATTACTGTAACTTGTTTTTCAAGAAGACCATTGTTCCATCGAGTCGGTAGGCAATGCGTTAGCAGGTGGCCGGTCTCGGTACCTTTATGTTAAACAAATAAATATGATCGCTGCAGTAGCTGGCGAGGATGTCCTGACCGTCGGGACTGTACGTCAACGACGTCATCCTGAGGGAACTTCCTTCGAACTCGGGAACAGTGAACGTGCATATGGCATCCACTCCACTCGCTTCTGTCATTCCTATAAAGTATTAATCCCAATCAGAATCACTTCTATGGCTACTCGAATCATTCGGGAATCGCGAGAATTACCAGTGGCCGGTGTTCCTAGCGTTCTTCTGTCGTATATTCGCACTGTTCCGTCCGAACAACCGATCGCTACTTGATGAGGCATCGTGAGGTTTATGGACAGCGCTGTTATAGCTCTCTCGCAAGAGATTAGTACGTCCTGCAAAGATATATGTATACATGTACGTATCGTTACCGCCTATTCCGCGATCGATGCGACTCGTTTTCAGTACCTCTTTACATTTCGGAGTATTACATTTGTCCTTTATCCTCAGGTCGAAGAACCTCACCGTTCCGTCCTCGCCGCAACTTAGAAAACTATGCGGCTCACCGGGTATCGTGACTACTTCGTAGGTGGTGCCGCTGTGGCAATTGAACCGGTTGGAAAATGTTTTGACTTTTCTCATTAAATCTGCAAAATGTTGCCGGCACGATGTTACTATTCTTACAAATTTTAAAGGTCACGGGGCAGGGTTCGCGGTCAAAGGTCGCGGCGAGACTTCACCTGTATACAAAATGATGCCGTCACCGCTACAGGAAACTATCCGGTGGTCTCCGCTATTTGGTAGAAACTTCGCGCTAAATATGTTGGCTCTGTGGCTGGTTTTACACTTCGTCAACACCTGTAATAGAGAGACATAATATTAAGGTGGTAGTTTCATTTCTTCATAATGAAAGACGGGTTTCTTTAGTAGCCAGAAGCGCTAAATAAAAGATCAATCTAGGCTGCGATCAACCTTAGAAGTCCTTTTGTATAGAACTATTATATAGATCAATCTAGGACTTTCTATCTAGCGCTTTTGACTACTGAAAAACCCCATCTTTACGTTATCGAGAAATAAGAAGGTGCGCCCCGCACCCTTCCAATCCTAAAAACGACTTTATCCCCTTAACACTAAACCTACCGAGCCTTAAAAGTAACTGGTACACATGTTCCCTTATAAAAATGACAAGATTGATTTTATTTAGACTTTGCGCAGCTCCTATTGTAACATTTTCTCCGCTAAAGATATCTATACAATCATTTCTTATGAAATTATTTTTATCACATCAATAATCGTAAAATGAAAAATCTGGAACCAGTCATCTTGACCGGTGATGGTAGGTTTAGTAGTTAATGTATTATTTAGTTTTCTCTGTTTCGTCGCAACAGCATCAACACGGTGCTCTTGATCCTGCTTAATTATCGATACAGCTGTATACAGCTCTAGATTGATGGTTCTAGATGACAAAATTAGCACTGCACGCACTGCACGCAGAGGTTTTTGTTCATTTGGCAGAGCCTCTGCGATTCTATCTATGTCAATGTTAGACCTTGGCTAGAATTAACTATCCATGATATTTCCTTGAAAAGGTTTATTGCCAATGTCACTTCCTCGAACGTGCTTCCGTTCGCTAGAATTTGTTACCATACAATCGGATTTAATATTCAGCGTTACACGTGTACGTGCGGTGGGCCAAAAATAAATTCGCAGATCACATATAGCTTGTGAAACATTTTTCATCTATAGAGTATACTTATTATAGATACGTTAATACGTATGTACGATGTAATTCTGCAGAGTGCTCTATAGATTCGCAGTAACCGAGATATATAAATAAAGCATGTTCAAACAATGTATCATAACGCGCAGCGTATGTACATTTAATCATGCTTCACTCGGAGAGTGGAATATATAAATAATCTTGGCACGATATTTTACAAGATGTACCAATACTCCTGAAATTAATGCACAAAACCAAATAATAAATTCCTCCATGGTAAGTTGCATCAGCGAGTATTGCTTCACCGGTCATTTCGACTGCGGGGGCGAGAGTTAATAATAAACATTTCCAACTAAACCGAGCTAAGATTACCGTCGCGTAGGAAGAGACATCCGCGCTTCCTCCAGCTCGCTCCAGTTACTCACCTTGTAGGTATAAGGGTTTGTAAGTACGAGATGCTGATCGTCGCTACCGGACAATATCAGATCTCCGGTGGCGTTCCAACAGACAGAGTTAACGCAGCCGTTGTGCACGTTCAGTCGCTTCAAGAGAGACATGCGCTGCATCATCTGAAGGCTCGCTGCGACACATGGAACACATGGTGAAAAATAAAATTTGCCGAGGAGTATCGTGTTTGTTTCGTTAAAACTCGATAAGCACGGTGGAGCGATTCTCCCTGTCATCGTTAGTGCGTCATTGAACGATTGCGTCGATTCGATTGAGGAGAGAAGAAAAAGGAAAAAAAAAATTATTCACTCGCGGTAGTTGTTGGACGCGGTAGCGTTAGCGAATTTTCCGTTGAAAACCATATGGCTGTGGACGATACCTTTGCTGCTGCCGTAAAGATTCATCCTGGTGCAGTCATTGTACGGTTGATAGTAGATGTCACGGAAAATATTCGGACGTGACTTCTTCATGATGCTGGCTGGTTTGTTACGGTCGAGGTTCGGTATCAATTAACGGAACGCATCGATCACGGATTAGCGTCAAAATAGAGATCCTGAAGGAGAACAGAACACACAGGCGAGAAGAGTTGATTCGCGTGAAACGCACGCTGCTTGCTGATGGTGTTGCTGGTGCTCAGTGCTGGTACTGGTGCTGGTCTTTCTCTCTCTCGATCAACGAGGAAACAGAACGTCGTGTATCGACCGAATCAGAGACAGCGTAGCCTGCTGTTACGCAGCAAAAATCCACGAGGATCGTTCCGAAACGACATGGCACCTTTGTACTAAAAATAAACCCGCGTAGCTTCGAAAATTTGTGCAATCAGACGAGCCGAGTGATCGCTTCGGACCAGAACAGCTGAGCGAATGTATACACACTCACAGCGCTGAAAAGAAAGTGCGCGAGAGTTCGACCATTCCCTCTGGTACTATAATCGATGTCGACGGTAGCGTAACGCGCGCTTCGGGAGCCCCGCTCTCACACGCGAAACGTCACGTTGTTATTATTGTATTTGTTTTACGTCGCATCAACTGCTAATGGTCATTAGTAGACTCCGGATTTTATGCATTTATAACAAAAATGAGTAGATGCAATTTAAAACAGTGAACAGATTAAGAAAACTTTAAGAGTATCAATATATTATTTTCGCTACAACCGTACTGTATTTATTCGATTTCATACATATGATTCTTGCCGCATCTCTCATAAGAGGCAAGGTAAGTTCCGGCAAGATTTATTTGCTCTTCATAAATCTCTTTACAGCGTCAATTCCCGCAGCGACAAAACGTCCAAACTGTTAGTCAAGATATATCGATGGAGACATTAACCTCGCGATGGTAATGTCGCAGAATGTTTTCTCCATTGGTAACCGCTATGTGACTTTCCGTGACGTTACCATTGCAGTGCCTGTCGATAAATTAGATGAATACCTTACCAACGGAGATAAGAGCACTCTCGCCAGCTACCTGTGAAACTCCAAACTTGTATATAATATGTTGTATAATATGTATTATAATATTTATAATATGTTGTATAGAATATTGTAATTTTGTTGTATAGAATATTGTAATTTATTTGGTCAAGAATAAAGAATATTAATTACAGCAGCCAATGTGTTCTTTTCTCGCCACCCTGTATATAATTTTATTCCTCTTATATACCCCTCTTATTATACCTCTTTCATACTCATACTCTACTAATCCAACGAGGAAATTGAAATCCGAATTTATAAAATTTGAGAAAAATCGAGCTACCTCCTTTACTATTATGCTCTTCTAATAGAAAACTCAATTCTCGAGATTATCGAAAATTTCCGCCAATTTTGGACCGTCTGACTTGTCGTTGACTTGTACTACTGAATTTCGTGCCACCTCCTTCGATATCATGTTCTCCTAATACAAAGTTCAAATTTCGAGATTTTCGAAAATTTTCGCCAATTTTCGACCGTCTGGCTTGACGCTGACTTGTACTACTGAATTTTCGAAAATTTTTCGAGCGTCTGGCTTGACGTTGACTTGTACTACTGAAATTTCGGATACCTCCTTCGATATCATGTTCTCCTAATACAAAGTTCAATTTTCGAAAATCTCGAAAATTGAACTTTGTATTAGGAGAACA
>CM052268.1:3432541-3443229 GCA_028455795.1 Lasioglossum marginatum
CCAATTTTCGACCGTCTGGCTTGACGCTGACTTGTACTACTGAAATTCCGGATACCTCCTTCGATATCATGTTCTCCTAATACAAAGTTCAATTTTCGAGATTTTCGAAAATTTTCCCCAATTTTCGACCGTCTGATGTGTCGTTGACTTGTACTACTGAATTTCGTGCCACCTCCTTCGCTGTCATGTTCTCCTAATACAAAACTCAATTTTCGCGATTTTCGAAAATTTTCGGGAATTTTTGGCTTTTTACTAGGAGAACATGATATCGTAGGAGGTATCCGGAATTTCAGTAGTATAAGTCAACGATAAGTCTGACGGTCGAAAATTGGGAAAAATTTACGAAAATTTCGAAAATTGAACTTTGTATTAGGAGAACATGATATCGCAGGAGGTGGCACGAATTTCAGTAGTACAAGTCGACGACAAGTCAGACGGTCGAAAATTGGCGAAAATTTTCGAAAATTTCGAAAATTGAACTTTGTATTAGGAGAACATGATATCGAAGGAGGTGGCACGAAATTCAGTAGTATAAGTCGACGACAAGTCAGACGATCGAAAAGTGGCGGAAATTTTCGGAAATCTCGGGAATTGAACTTTGTATTAGGAGAACATGATATCGCAGGAGGTGGCACGAAATTCAGTAGTGCAAGTCAACGACAAGTCAGACGGTCGAAAATTGGGAAAAAATTTCGAAAATCTCGAAAATTGAACTTTGTATTAGGAGAACATGATATCGAAGGAGGTGGCACGAATTTCAGTAGTACAAGTCAACGACAAGTTAGACGGCCGAAAATTGGGAAAAATTTTCGAAGTTTTCCCTATTTTCGGAATTCCAAATCGGTAGTACAACTCGACGATGAATCAAACGGTCGAAAATTTTTAAAGGACTGAATCGATAACTAGATAACTTTCGTATTAATCTTATTATTTATTCTTCTTATTAAACAATTAAAGGAATGCAGAATGGAAATGTGATATTATCGAGAATGTGAAAATAATGAAATAAAAAAGAAAAAAAAAATTTTACAACCACCGCAGTCGGTAGGACTCGAACCTACGCTCCCAGAGGGAATCTGATTTCTAGTCAGACGCCTTAACCACTTTTTTTTTTTGAAGAGCGTTTATTGTGCCAGAATAAATAATATATAATTACAATAAATACATGAAACTTTTACGCACAAAAGTTTGACGGAGTGGGTAAATTAGGAGACTAAATTAAAGGCCCGTAGGAACGGGCTCGCGCGGTTTTACATTGTTCGTTTTATTGCACTTAATGCAGGTGTGTCCGCTTAGTCTAAGGGGTTTTCTTATGCTATTTTATTGTTCGCAGTGTACAGAAAGGCACGGGTGGAAAAACTGTACATTTGGTCGATGGTTTTGTGTTTTGTAGGACTTTTGTGGGTGTCGTCCCGTTAATGGTTTTATTTTTTGCGCATGTCGATCGAATACACGGCGATGATAAATGAGATAGGATGGAAGGAATAATTTTTTGGGATACATACAAGTATAAGTGTAATAAGATCAGAGTTTTGAAGATAATGTGGCCAGACGAAGGTCCGAATATTATGCGGTAAGGATGTAGAGGATGAGGCAGAATTTGAGGGGGGATGAGTTGAGGATAAAATTAATTTATTAAGGATAGAGAAAAACAGAAGGCCGGGTGTATGTAGAATGAAATGACGTTGGTATACAAGAGAAGGACGCAATAAATAAATCGGTCGAATAAACGGCGATGATACACGAAATAGGATGGAAGGAATAATATTTTGGGATAAATAAAAATACAATCGTGTTCAGTGAATTCAAAACTTGTATTTCATCGTATCCGATACAATAGAAAGATAACAGACGAAGGACGCAATTATAAATCGAGATGTGTATTCGGTAGATGTTATTGATACATTGATATCTACGTTGAATCAAATACAGTGGACCAAGTGGTCTGCCTTCCACGAGACTATGGATCTCGTTCGACGATGTACTCGAAAAAGATCGACGTCCCCGTCGCGCGTCGTAGCCGACAGGACTCGACGGAATGAGAATACGAATGAACAGGTGTCGCCTTCGAAACGCAACCACGCGGCTCGTCCTTCGCAACTATAGACAGCAACCCGGCAAATCGGATTTACAATTCGGAAACGCCTCCTTCCTCCTCCTTCTGCCACGCTGTCGAGGCGTCGAGACCAACAATCAGCCGAACTCTTCAAATTCCCTCTCCTCCACACATCCATCTTTGATCCGTTCACCGGCCAAAGCGACCAACCCTTTCTCGAGATTTCTCATTTCTTTTTAACCCATTCGGTCAGGAATTATTTATTCCTGGAAAAAAGATCATGGCTTCGAATTAAATTATGATTTTTCAGTTGTATATAGCACGTCTAAAGGGTTTCTTTAAGACGTAAAACGACCTCTTTAAGACGTCTTGAAGACATCTATTTGGCGACGTCGTCTTTACGTCTGAAATAAGACGTCTTAAAGACGTCTTTTCGGAAATGTCGTCTAAAAAGACTCCTAAACTACGTCTAAAAAACGTCTGAAGACATCTAAACTACGTCTAAAAGACGTCCAAAAGACATCCAAGAGATGCCTAAAAGACGTCTGAGGACGTCTCTAAGACGTGCTGTTTTGTAACACAAGACATTCCGGAGATTTTCGGGAGCCGTTCAGACGTCTTTCAGACGTCCAAATGTCTTGCGGCAGGCGTCTTACAGATGTCTTTGAGATGTCTCAATGCTATCTGGGTGTGAATCGTCTAAATACTTTATTTATAGTAGAATCGATAATTCTAACAGGTAGGATCTGTTCTTACGGAGTTCATCGATTTGGCGAATGAGCGGCTCTCGTGGCGAATGAGCGGCTCTCGTTCGCGTATTATTAATTACAATAGACGTTACACTGATGGTGAGAGTCGGTGAACGATCTAAAGCAAAAATTCATTCGATTCGTTCAAAAGAATTTCGGTCGATCTGGTACAATCGTTGGCTAGACGACCGGAAGTTCCTCAAGGTGTGCTCGCTCGAAGCTGCGGAGACAGGTGATCGAGGGATCACGATGCAGCTCGTAGCGATGCTCGAACGCAAGTGATCGTAATCGTATCTCGTTTTAATACTAAGAGTACCAGGTGGTTCAGCGCTCCATCTATCCGGTAGTTCAAGTTCACCAGATTAACCCTTGTGCAGCCAGAGTCGGTGAAAAATTTTATTTAAATAAAAATTTCGAATAGACTGTGTTTTTTCCGAGTGGGTTTTTAAACCCACTTTATTTGAAATTTTTATTTGAATACAATTTTTGCCCAACTCTGTGTGCAGCTAATTTCCTGCATTTCTTTCAACGACTTGCTAATGTTCCTCTAAAAATATTACAAAATTTCTCTGAATGTCCTCTGAATGTTCTCTGAATCTCTGAATTTCTGTGAAAGTGTTTTCTCTTTGCTTCTCTTTGCTAATATATTAATTTATAGTCTCGACCCTTAGCACTCGAATGGTGACTCTAGAGAGGTGCCATTAAAAATTGCTGTACCATATTATTCAAAATATTATTTACATAATTAAATGCGCCGGTATATGATTAGACAGTAGATAGCGGATTTTATACATTTCTGGAAAAAATGAGTAGGTGCAATTTAAAATAGTATAAAGCTTAGAGAAATTTTTAAAGTACTGTTATTATACATTATTTTCAACCCATTGAACATATTCAGAAAGAAAATCAATTTCTATTTCACTTCAGTTTGTTGTACTTTACGTAGAAAATTTCAAGGTTTTGCATAAAGATCGTTTATGGCTTATGAATATTTTCAAAAAATGCTAGAATATAAAATTCGATAGAATTTTGTAAGATTATTTATTTGTTTTGGATCTACAAAGGCTGTTCCCATTAAAAATAGGATTTTATTTTAATCCACAATTCGTTTCCATTAAGAAAAGAATTTTATTTCATTCCACTTTCTAAAAATTCGTCTATAAAAATTGAAAATTGCATAAACAACCGCAGTCTACTAATCAGTTACTAAATATTTAGATATTGTACGAGGTAATACCAATTTCGTGTCCATAAAAATTGAAAAATCATAGGGAATAAAAATATTCTAAATCGAAAGAAATGTTTAATTTTCGAGTTAAAATAGCTTGGACTGCAAAGGGTTAAATAGTGATTGCAAAACTGCGGATCTTTATGCAAAATAAAAATTGTCTGCATCGATTGCAAGAAATAGAAACCAAATTGAATGTTATTTCTCCCCTTATATATATATATAATGATTTTAATAGAGGAGAAATTATATATTGGCATTTTCAATCTTTTAAATCGTCCAACAATTTTGAATTTCACCAATCTTCATTATCGAGTTAAAACAGCTCCGAGTGCAAAAGGTTGAAATGGGAATTTGTGCAAATACGTTAAACACAAAAGGTTTTAACCCTTTGCGGACGAGTAGCCGCCCAAGAATATAAAATAATATAATATAAAATAAATATAATGCACGCATATAAAACGTCTCATATGTAAACACGACTTGTTTGTTTATGATTTTGTTGGGGATTTTATGAAAAAGTTATTTGAATAAAGCTTTAGTTTTTGTAACGCAAACGTGCGACGTGAATATTTTCTTTACTGCAATATTTTCTTTACTCTGTCCGCAAAGAGTTAAATAATCTATACACCTTGGTTGGCTACACATAAGCGTTACTCAACTTCCCGGACGATTTTCATCGTCAACGAAAGAATTGCAACAACGAGCGATGCGATCCAAGTTCCTTCGTTTATCGCTGAGAAAAAGAAATCTAGCACGATCGTTGAGAAATCTGTTGACAGGCTTCCGATAGACACAATCAGATAAAGCGTTGACGAAGCATGCTTTTCAGTGTTCGAAGCGCTGATAACCCAGATAGTACCCGACGTCTCATAGACGTCTGTTTTACGTCGTTTTTAGGTCTGAACGTCTTACGTCCCAGAAAGACGTCTTCAAGACATCTATTCGAAGACTTTTTACGTCTGAAATAAGATTAAAAGACGTCTTTTCGGAACGTCTTACGTCCCAGAAAGACATCTATTCGAAGACTTTTTACGTCTGAAATAAGACGCCTAAAAGACGTCTTTTCGGAGATGTCGTCTAAAAAGACACCTAAAAGACGTCTTTTCGGAGATGTCGTCTAAAAAGACGTTCAAGAGACGTCCAAAAGATGTCCGAGGACGTCTCTAAGACGTACTGTTTTGTAACACAAGACATTCAGGAGACTTTCGGGAGCCGTTCAGACGTCTATCAGACGTCCATATATCTTGCGGCAGGCGTCTTACAGATGTCTTTGAGATGTCTCAGTACTATCTGGGAAGGGACTCTGAGAGACTCGTATCTCTATTTGTAAAAACGCACGCGTGTACTTTAATCCGCGCAGGGGTGTCGGGTGTTTTCCAGGGAGGTTTCTAATTCACAAAGGACCAAATACTTCTTCGCAAATTCGGAGGAAACACTCGTCCTCTCTCTCTCTCTCTCTCTCTTTCTCTCTCTCTCTCTCTCTCTCTCTCTCTTTCACTCTCACTCTCTCTCTTTCACTCTCACTCTCTCTCTCACACTCTCGCAGTCCACATTCTCCTCGGAAATTTTCTTCGATTCGTTTTTTTCAATCGAGTGTAAAAATATATAGATATTTCGTCGCTCCCCGAATATATTTTCTCTTTTTTTTTTGTTAATAACTCGTGTCCCGCTTCTCTTCTACGATCGTTATCGATACAGAACGTTCGCATGACGCATGTGTGCGGTCAGAAACGAAAATGATCAGATCCGGTCTGGAAAGCGTTCCGAGTTTCAGAGTTGCGCGCGGCAATTGGCGCGCGCGTTATTGGAAGCGAACAATATAATCGATAGTTCCCAGACTTGTTCGCGACACGCCGGTCACAATTCTACTGCGATAATCTGCGCCGCGATTCTCGAGTATTATACATCACACGTGTCACTAACTAATTCTCGCCTGCTGTCGTCGAAGGGAAACGCGCGTCGCGTCGAGCGGAAAGAAAATCTAGCGGTTCTCTACGTTAATTTCTTCTCGTTCAATAAATTCCCCTTGTCGCCGATTCTCGCTGCTCATCCCCGACCAGGGGATGGGGTCGGTTCGCGCTCGCCTGAATCATTCCAACCCTTTCGAGAAACGATCCTCGATCCGAAAAATACCGGATCACCGTGTCGCCTTTTAACTTAACGCTACTACGTAGGCTAGCCAAGACCTCTACGGCTATAGATAAACGCTATCGCACTGTCCAACACTGATCTTGCGTTAAATAACCAGCCAAAAGACGAACCCGAAAGTAGCTTTCCATTTTGTCAAATTCAACACTAACCGTATCGGGTACAAAATGTGTCGGATATATGTAAATTGTTTTATGAAAATTACAAGACTGAATCTTTTCTGATTCTTCACAATTTTTATAATCATACGTGCTCGAATAAATCTTTACAATTTCAATAATTAAAAAATAAAGAACGTGAAAGCGATCGTTTGACCGGTCCCAGATCTTTCAGTTTACTCTTATTGGGATAATAACAATTATTTGATAAGAAATTATTGTGTAGATGTCTTTAAGTTTAACACTAACCGTACCGAGGATAAAATGCGACTGCTATACATAGTTTTATAAAAATGACAACACTGGATTTATTTAGATTTTTCTTTTGCAATTCGTGCTTGAATTACGAAATTCATTTAATATTGGGTTGGCAAGTAATTTCGGTATTTCGAGGTGAAATAAAACCCAATTCTGGGAAAATGTTGAAATTTGAGAGATGGCAAAAGATCATCGAACAAGATGGAAAATATTTAACTGGTTAAAGTTCACTGCTCGAATAGTAAAAAACTTGGTTTTTTTATTTCACCTTAAAATACCGAAATTGCTTTCTCGCCGACCCAGTAATTTCTGATAGAATTATTCTTGCAACCTCGATGAGTATAAAGTAAAAAATGTGACACCGATCATTTGACCGGTCGTGGTACGGTCAGTGTTGAGTTCAAGCATATTTTCTGTTCGGATGGTAGAAGCTATGCGAATGATTTTCACACGAATACAAAATACAACAACAGTGTATTTTTTGTGATATTATTTTGTTATCGAGATAATGTTCGAAGAACTGGTTATCCAGACGCAAAGAGAAGTAGAATTAGTTGGACAGTGTCGTACGCACAACACGCAGGTGCGAAACCAGCTGCGAGTACCGACTGCGGCGGAATATTCATCCGATCATTTGCGAAACGCCTGAATAACGGATTGACTCTGTTCTACACGCACGTTTCTCGTACAGCAGGCAGTTCCAACTACAGTATTTTATCCATAAATGTCCCAAATGTCTGGCCTGTAAATGTCCCAGATTTATCCCCACTACTGCGGGGATACCCCCTTGAGGGGCCGTGAAACTCGAGAGGCTGAGACTCGCCGAGAAGTATGACATCATGCGGCTCGGGTACATCGGTGAGATCACACTAATCCGAATTTCTAACTTCTTTATTTTTCATTATTTTTTTATGGAACTTTCATCAACATATTCGTGGAATTTTTCTAATGCAGAATCATACCAAATACGATATAATTCCCATGACATTTACTTGTGTAACGGACGATTAAAGTTTCTGGCGCGAGGAGCGCGAGCCTTTGAACTGCGCCGGCGACTGTGGCTCTCCGCGTCTCTTTCTTTCCTATGCGCTGTCCTCCCTTGCGCCGGAAGCTTTAATTGTCCATTACACAAGTAAATATCATCGGAATTATATCATATTTGGTATGATTTTGCATTGGAAAAATGCCACGAATATGTTCATGAGAGTTCCATAAAAAAATAATGAAAAATAAAGAAGTTAGAAATTCGGATTAGTTATGTTTACACTTCTCGGCGATCGAGGCGTCTCGAGCTCGGCTGTCCTTCTCTACGTTCAGCAAAAGTCAAAGAATACTATCCCTGGCGCATAAATGTCCCTCGGCAGACCCGTGCTGGGGACTTGTATCGATAAAATACTGTAGTAGCTCCGGAGCTGTTCGAGGCACCTTCCCCGCTTGGGTTCTTCCCCCACTCTTAGACTTCATCGTTCTATGTATAGTAGTGGGAAGCTCCCACCACGAGAGCCGCGCGCCGCGCTGTTCCCTCTCGCACCCCCACTGTCACCACTGCCACACAACTCACTATCTCTACGGCTGTAGTGGGGAGAGGTTCGATGGTGGGGAGCTTGCAGCTCTCGGAGGGGAATAAGTTGGAACTCCCTGTCGTACAGAATCGATTGATTTGTTTAAATGTTGATTGAATTTCGAGGTTGTTTCTTCCGCGACATTTTTTCCTTCTATGTACATGTGGTTCACACGTAAACTAGTTTGACTACTGATCGGATACTGCCGCCGGAAGCGGTGCCAGTGATTTCGCGAATATACTTATGCATACTTCTAATCGTACTAGTATATATTCATATTCATATATTCATATTAATATTTATATTATTAATATTTATATTATGTACATACGGGGCGGCTGTAAATGGAGTCCACGCTGTGTGGCCTTCTCCGGAATTTCGGAAATGTTCTCGTCGAAACACGGGAAAGGAGAGAACGCATGAATGAACGGAACGGCCGATCAGGTTCGCTATCGAGCAACGAATCTTTCTACGGAGAAAACAGCATTGTGCGAGCGATCGGAAGCTTAGAACCACCCCGTGTACGGATTAATAGGAGTGGACGGGTACCCGGGAATTCGGGTACCTGAAAATTTTTGGTGCGCGGGTACCTGAGGACGAAATGGGGTCCGAAATCCGATGGAAAAGGATTTTAATCTTTCTTCAATCGTCATTGGATTAAACCTTAGCACTCCGGCGACTCTGAGGCGCCACTAAAAATTGCTATTCAATTGCATTATTCAAAATATTGTTTATGTTATTAAATATATCGGTATCTAATCTATTACTAAACATTTAGGTATTGTGTATCAGGTATTTATAGCAATTTCATACACATAAAATTTCAAAAATCATAGGGAATGGAAATATTCTGAATCGAAAGAAATATGTTTAATTTTCGAGTTGAAATAGCTTGAAGTGCAAAGGGTTAAATAGCAAGGTATTTATAACAATTTTCATACACATGAAATTTCAAAAATCGTAGGGAATGGAAATATTCTGAATCGAAAGAAATATGTTTAATTTTCGAGTTGAAATAGCTTGAAGTGCAAAGGGTTAAATAGTGATTACTAGACTGTGGATCTTTATGCGAAATAAAAATTGTCTGCGTCGATTGCAAGAAATAGAAACCAAATTGAATTTTATTTCTTCCTTTAATGATCTTGCTATTAAGAGGAGAAATTACATACATATATTGACATTTTCAATTTTTTAAATTTCCCAACAATTTTGAATTTCATCTACTCAATTTTGCTATAAATGGATGAAGATCCGCAGTCTATAGTAATTACTAGACTGCGGATCTCTATGCAAAATAAAAAATGATTGACTGCCGGACACAGGAGCCAAATAAAAATCCTATTCTTCTTTTAATTATCCTTGTAAACTGAAACTAATACATTCGTGTCTTTAAATGTTTTTAACATGTCCACTGCTTTAAATCGTACGTGCCCATTCTTGCCATAAATGCATAAAGATCCGCAGTCTATATTAATTACAATAAAATAAAAAGTCAGGTGTGATATGACTATTAAATCCGTATTTAGAAATTTAAAATAAAATAGTTTCCATACAATGCGATGCACAGTTTTCTTTTCTTGATATAGATTTTTAAAATTTGATTTCATTTACATAAAACACGAAACCATTTGAAAATCTGAAAGAATGTGTATAAAATCAGATTAAAGAGCCATCCGACCCGAGTCATCAAAACCCGACTTCGACTCCAAGTACCCGAAATTTTCAGGTACCCGCCCACCGCTACAGATTACTACGAGCGAAAATATTTATCTTAATCGTCCGACGGCTCGTCGATCACCGAATATATTGTTATCCTTCGATGGACAATATCGCCGGTAAGGAAAGTTTCAGACATTGTCAAAACGAAACGATAAGATTCTGCTCTCTGCTCTCTGCTCCGTTTCCTTCTCTGCATTTCGACGGTCGATCGAACAGCTTCGATTCCTAATTCCGAACGAACCGGAGGAGTCGAACTTCGGTTCGGCTTCGAGACATTTCTGTCCGATCGCGTGGGAAAACGTAAGAAACGAGCCGGGAGAATTCGATTCAAGTTCCAGCTAAAGTTTTCGTCGGATCGTATCAAAGTTTATTTAGATTTCCACGAGCTCCTCAAGCGAATCCGTAGTCTGCGGAACGAATGATTTGTGTAACGATCGTGTTGCACAACGAATGCGGAAATCGCGACACAGCGGTCAAGGCTCGACGAGTGTTTCGTCTGAAAGAAAATCGCTCGGGAAAATTGTGGTAACGTGTACAGGATGTTCGCGTCATTACTAGCCGGATAAAAAAATTAAAGAGGAAAATGTCCATAATTTTTGTTTTTAACCCTCATCGATTTGATGGTGAGGGTTAAAATTGATTAACACAATCAATTTGACGATGAGAATTAAAATTGATAAACACACTCAATTTGACGATGAGGGTTAAAATTGATTAACACAATCAATTTGACGATAAGAGTTAAAATTGATTAACACACTCAATTTGACGATGAGGGTTAAAATTGATAAACACACTCAATTTGAT
>CM052268.1:3443329-3506371 GCA_028455795.1 Lasioglossum marginatum
TGCAGGACACAGGAACCAAATAAAAATTGTATTCTTCTTTTAATTATTCTAATAAGCTGAAACTAATTCATTGATGTCCTTAAATATTTTCAACACATCCACTGCTTTAAATTTTTATGGATCTAACCTTAAAATTACGGATCTTTATGCAAAATAAAAAATGTTCGCATTGATTGCAGGACATAGGAGACCAATACTAAATTGTATTCTTATTTTAGTTATCCTACTACGCTGAAACTAATATGTCCTTAAATATTTAAATTCACTGCTTTAAATTGTACGCGCCCATTTTTGTCATAAACGCATAAAATCCGCAGTCTATTTATAACTATTACGAGGAGCCGAAATTTCCAGCTACGAAGGTGCCAAGGGTCCAAATATTTCAGGAATTTTAATACGTGCAATTAAGTCCATTGTATTGCCCTCCTCTATTAAGTAAACATCGAAAGCAAAAAATAGGAGCGGATAACAGCTGCAAATTTCGGTTGCCAGTAATAAAAGGTTGGTAAAGTTTACGATGATTTGGGTCCTCTCCGATTTCAACGAGTTTTAGATATGTTGTCAAGGTCGTCATTCTGAACCTTTAAAGTTTTTGATGGTCGGCTTTAAAACTGAACGAGATATTCGCAAGAAACTTTATTTGTAAATCCATATGTTGTGAACAATTTTTACCCAACTCTGGTTGTCAAGACCATCATTCTGAACAACGTTTCTCTTTAACCTTTTGCCGTATATCATTTTCTTTACAGTTACAGTGATTAGAATGTCTTCATCCCCAAAAATATCGTAGAAGAGAAAAGGAAATTTATATTTTTGTATGGCTATTTTTACTTTAATGCTTAGATATTGATTACAAGCGAATCAAATTTTATTTCATTGAAAAAGAAACGCGTAACATTCATATTTTTTAGACTTTGTTTAAAATATTCGTGACGAGTGTGACTCATTAAAATACAGCAAGGGGTTAAAGTTTTTGGCGATCGGCTTCAATTTATGAGATACTTGCAAAAAACTTTACCCAGATTAAACAAGTCCTAATTAAAACTTACAAAAGTTTATTGCTAATATCTCCGAAATTAAAGCCGACCACCAACTATTTGAAAGGAAAAAGTTCTTCAAAATGTCGGGTTTTATAACTAGACTGCGGATGTTTATGCAAAATAAAAATGGTCTGCATCAATTACAAGAAATAGTAACTAAATTGAATGTTATTTGTTCTCATAATGATTTTAATAGAGGAGAAATCATATATATTGACATCTTCAATTTTTAAAATTTTCCAACAATTTTGAATTTCATCTACACATTTTTACCAAAAATGCATATAGATCCGCAGTCTATTTATAACATATTTAAGGTCATCGAAATCGGTGAGGTTTTGCGGAAAGGTTTTTCAGAACCGTTTTCGAGATTTCGATAGATATTATAATAACAATTTCCAAGCTCTGTCTTCGTTGGATGTTCGATGAATGGATGAATCGGAGCCACGTGCGTTCGACTGTCAACTGAAAGGAAACAAACAGAAAGCGTTTCTCCGTTAGAAAAAAAAGGTAGCATCGATGAAAAAGTGAAAGAGGGAAACGATACGAACCAAAGAGAGTGCGTCTGTTCGCGCAGTGAACTCTGCTCGATGGAATTTGGCTGGCATTGCGTGGGCGTGGGTGGCTCAAGTTCGAAGGTGTAACATCAGCTATATAATTTTGCTTTATTTATATTTCAAATTATTTTAATTTAAAAATTACAGAGATCATTTCGTTTACGGATTGTCGGTGATGACAAGAAACGAGAGAATATTGTTTTGCGAACGTGTATAGTATACGCCTACGATGGTAATGATAGTAATAATCATAATAATAAGAATAATCGTAACAAAAAAAAAAGAGATTACTGAAATAAAGAAGGCAAAAAAAAAAAGACTAATTAGGAAAAACGAAGTTGTATAATCGATAGCAAAGTAAACGAGAGAGAAAGAGGGGAGAAAAAGTGGTCTCGGATCGTGAGGTCTGTCGCCGTTCTTTTCTTTTTCTTTATCGCGCTTTTCTCTTTTTGTTCCGTTTTATCGGGTGAAAGGAAAAAGTAAAAACGTTTACCTTTACTATAAAAATTGTTCGTCGACCACGAGAATATTAAGTAATTATATCACTTATTACTTGGATCTGACCTTATATCGTCGTTATATAAATAGACGTTCGTTATCGATATTTAAAATTTGTTTACCTTGTTTACAAATATAAAATAAGACGCAAGAATTCATCCTATCTATGTGAATGAAAAATAAAATTTCCTATCTAACCGCGGCTAAACACGTGTCTCGAAGTCTTAAACTAAACAGAAACGATTACCGCGTGTGTGTTCCGGGAACCAACCATGATTCATCTCATCAAACTTACTCTTCAATGGCTGTACGTGTGTGCGTGTGTGTATGTGTATGTGTATGCGCATATGTGTGTACAGCGTGTAACGTGTTTCCATTGGAAACATGTGTCCGTCCATTGTCTCGTCGGTCCTCGTCTCTGTCTTTGAGAGAGTCTCGCACGTTCGGAGAGAGAAACCCTAATAAATTTTGATTTACCGATCCCATTCTCTACGTTCCTAATAATAATAATAACACATCGTTTTCTGTGTGTGTTTCCCTTTTCATTCTCCGTGTGTACCGTTCCTTCCTTCCCTCTATTCTTTCTTTCTTTTTCTACTTTTTTCTTCTTCGTGTGTATACATGCGCGTATGTCTGTGTACCCTCCGTGCTTACTCTCCTTTGTATCCTGTCTCCATTATGCGAAAAGAAAAGAAGATGAAGATGATGTGCCTTCGCGACGCGTCTACGATACAGTTATGCTACCTTTAATAATCGCTTTTCTCTCGATAAACTCCGGGGAAAAAACTCTGTGTGTGTGTGTGTGTCGGCGCGCCTGCGCGTGTGTGAGTGTCGGTGAACGATTCAAGCGGAAAACTCTGAAAAACTGTCTTCTTTCTGACGACCTTTCTCTTTTCTCTGCTCTCTCTTTTTGTTTCCCTTTTTCTCTGTTCTCTGTTCTATTCCTTTTCTCCCTCCCCTATCATTCGCACATCGTCGTTTAATTACAGTTTACAATTACAAGTGAGTCATGTTTTTTTTTTCTTTTCCGGACACATTTAATAACTAAGATCAGAATTATGCGCTGCTGCTGCTGCTTCTGCTGCCAGTTGGGATCGATTCTCGATTTCCCTCCACTTCCACTACCGGAACAACTAATTATCGGCCGTCTCTCGCCCTGATGGTCCGGTGCTTGTTCGAGACGACGAACGACGACGACGACGACGAGGACGAGACGACCTGCGTGGCGGTCGCGTGCCGACGGTGCACGTCGCTGTTGTGGAGATCCTGATCCAGCTTGTCGAGGCTAGCCAGCCCGTGAACGATACACACGATGCTCTGCGGATGAGAATGAGAATGACAAGGATGCTGGTGCTGAAGAAGGGGTGTGGCTGATGTCGTTGCCGTCGTTGTCGTCGTCGTCGGTGGAGGTGGTGGCGGAGGATGCGGAAGGGTGCTGAGCCACGTCACGCCTGGCTCCGCTCTGTGTCATTTGCCATTCTGCTGTAACCCCGCATTGATTTGTGCCCACAGCTCTTTGTTACAAGACTGAGATCTACAACAATAAAAACCATTCGGTGAAAACCTCGGTTTCGATTAGGGGATCTTCGCCCATCTCGCCTTTGACCCTCTAAATACCATGCCTTTGGACAGAGGATTATATTGTGCAGGATTTGTCCTTGGACATGGGGGTCCTCGGGGTCTTCTGACATTCTCGATAATTATCGGTGATTTCTCGATAATTGTCCAAAACACGAGTCCGGCCAGGGACACTATTCTTCGACTAGTGTTTTCTCGATAAATGTCCCAAATATCTGGCCTTTAAAGGTTATCGAGGAAACACTGTAGAAATCCAAAAATTGAGAACAATTGCAAAGAAATGTTTTGTATAGGTACTCATCTTCGCTTCAGAGATGGTTATGTGTGGAGGTTTTCGAAGAATGCCAGCCATTTTGGTAATTATACTGAACGTAGAGTACGAAGAGCAAGTTGAGGATACGAGGACGCGGATGAAGATCAAACGGTGGGTTAAATGACGATAAGTGTACATATCGTCCAACGAGTTACCTTTTGATAGACTGTAGCCACTCCTTGAACTGAACGGGTCCCTCGGGAGTGATGTGAAACGCTGCCCTGGCAGCGCAGACTACGTTGGCGAACTCCTCGTAGTCGCCGGCCATCAAATGATACAATTTCTGATGCATACACTGGATGTACCTGTGTCGAACATTGCAAACCGGTTAGGGAAAGAACGGAAGAACAAACGTTCATTCTCTGCACTCGACTATCCTTTCTATAGATAAACAAGGGTGTTCTTCGAGTGCAGAGAGCCAAGAGAAAGAAGCAAGACTAACATTTGTTGGCATTTGTGAACAAGAGGCGCAAGAAAAGCCGATCTAAGATGTTGCAGCACGAGGGCCGGATTATTTCTAGCTAGATACTGCGCGGCCTCCAGCACAACGTCGTGGAGAACGAACGGGCTGACGATGCTGTTCACGGTGCAGACGCAAAGCTGATGAAGGTATTGGGTGCCGAGGCGTTTCGAAACTCTCAACAGCCACTTGACGTCCTCTCCATAAGGTGGATTCCGCGCGTACTTCGCCTGCGGTCTGTCGTCGTGAACTCTGCGAGCTAGAGTCTCCAAGGCCAGCATCCCCACGCGATAGGCTGAGACAAGGGCACGCAGTTGATACGGACTGAACGTCTGGGTCTGCCTATGAACCTGTATCGAACATTTCAATTTTGATCGATTCGAGAGAGAGAGAGAAGGGTAGCCTTATAATCTCTCCAACAACAACTCACACTTCATCACTTCGTCTCGTTGGACAGACTATAAAAAGAATTGTGAATGGCTGATTGAGCGTACCTGAGGCTGCGGCCTCACAGTGGAAATCATGGGCTGCGCTTGCACCAGCGCCGACCCAGGCATGTTGTTCTGTCCGGGAATGGATGCCGTCACTCCTGCCTGCACCTTCAAGCAAACCGAGCCCGTCTAATTAATTGTTGGCAACAATTACACCGTGGATGTTTGCGCTAGTTATCCACAGTCTAGCGACGACGATCGATAAAAGAATAAGAAATTGCGTACGTTAACCGGCATGGGCTGCTGCATAGTAAACAGATGGTGAGTTCCCGGCGGCGGCGGAGGCTGCGGCGTGTAGTACTGCGGTATAGACTGCGGTTGCGCGGTCTGCGAGGGATGGTGCGGATGCTGAGGATGCTGAGGATGTTGAGGATGCCCCGGATGGGACGGGAATGCCGCGTGGTACATTTGCATGTGCGATGGCGCCGGTGGAAGGGTCACCCTGTGCGAAGGCATGGGTCCACCGAACGTCGTGATGGAGTGGTGAGGGTGAACGAAGCTGTACGGGCCCATAGCGTACGGCATACCGAGTCCTGAAACCGAGGATCAAGATTACCGATTTCGCTGGGACGCACTATATATCTAGAGGTCGGCACAAAGTGCTCGTTGCCCTAATGCACCACGCGCAGTTTATATGGTGCGGGCTTGAATTGGCTCGAGAACTAGGATCTTCATGAAGAGCGAGAAGCGTAGTCGAGAAAAGGGGGCGTAGCTGTCGAAAATCGGCCGAAACGAGCACTTCTTGCCGACCTCTGATCTATTTCTATGCTCACTCTATTTCAAATAGAAATCAAGTTACCCAACGAAGTCGCCAGCGTGTTTATAGCTGGAAGGGTGGAATAGGGTGGCGGGGGTGGCTGTGTGCTAGTCACGACCACGGCTTGAGCAGGTCCTGGCATCATTTGGCCGTTCGACATGTCTACCGGTGGTCCAGGCTCCACCATGAACACGTCGTTTATGTCCAGCTGCAGAGGATCGTGCGGCATGTCGTCCTGCTGCTCTCCGCCTGGCGTGTGCTGCACATGTCAATCGATATTTTATGACGTGGTGCACGACACTTGTCAGCCAGATCTCGATCGCGACCTACTTACCCTCAGGTATAATTCATACCAATACTTGGCAACTTGGAACAACACTTCCGGGTACACGCCACCACCCTTAGCGGTGTTTTCCACGGTGATGCAAGCTTGCTCCAGCATCTCGTCGCTCTGCTCTTTGCACTGCAATGGGAAGACGATTATGGTGTCATTGAAATTTTTGGTTAAGAAGAAGGTGATGTCATCAACGACTTGCTATACACTTGCCTGCAAAATGGCTCTCTGAACCTCGTTTGGATTCAACGCGTGGGCGTACGGCAGACAAGAGAGCGCGAGTTCCGCGGCCGCTATCACCATATTCGGGTCGCTTCCTCTCGAGGACTTGTCCGCTATGCTGACGGCTTCCGGTGGCGTTAGGTGTCCCTCCCAACTGTCGATCAGGAACCAGATCGCCGGCGCTCCGATCTCCATAGCTTGACCGGTGATCCAAGAGACGTGGCTTGAATACGTGCGGCTCAGCCAGTTCGGTGTCACACAATTGTGCAGTCCGAGCGCGTACAGACCGAGCTGGAAAGCGCACATGTGCAGAGCTCTGTGTGGACGGTGATGGTTCAAACTAGTGGACGATGGGTTGAACAGCGACGTAGAGCTGCTACCGCCAGCCTTCATTAGAACCGTCTTCGCTAACTCGCACATGAAATGAGCTCCAGCCTCGGATGGCTGATTCGGGATGGATGGATACAATCTTTTGCTTTTGTATCTGAACAGGAAGAAGGACAGGTGCTAGATATAGTTAACTCGTCGCCCTTGCAACAGGGGGCTCGTAAAAATTTCCGAAAGGTGAAGAACCTTGTTTCCTTTGTCCTGGTGGGCACAGTGTGCTGAACGATCTGCGGTTGCACCGTCAACGCGCTCATTCCGGTTTCCAGTTCTGCGCTGGTGCTACTGTGCGGTCTACTGCTGGTGCCAACCACGCTGTCACCGTTGCCAGCGTCCGTGCCAACGAGAGGGTGAATGGGACACTCTTCGTCAGGAAGATATCTGTCCGCCTGAAACGGAAGTTGTACTCGTAGAATCTTTGATCCAACGATAAAGTGAAATCTAATGTTTACCTCGCTGCTCTTCGGTGCTCCGCGCGAGTAGTAGTATATAGGCGAGATCGGTGATTTGATCAGCTGATGAACGTCAGGGTCCAGCAGTTTCTTCATGATCCTAGCCACCTTGGTAGGCTCTGACTTGTAGTGGACGAGCAACGTGATGGCCAAGTCCCCTCTGAACAAGTCACGAGATTATGACATCGGCCAAAAGCGTGAAGGAATTATCAGGAGAACGCGAGTGAAGTTGACAACAAGCGAGTTACCTCTGACGTCGAGTGCCCTCGCAAAGAAGGGGATGATCAGCCTCGCTCACGTTCGCCTTCAGTCCCAGAGCAGTGACAGCCGCGTCGAACCCAAGATTCTCGTCAACGTCTGTGGGCAGGTGTTTTACTCCTGCGAATCATTCCACAATTTTTTATTCTCTGCCTCGACCGTTCAAACTTTAACTCTCTCTTGTCTGAAAGAATTATCGTCTGGCCTGAATAGAACGCGCGTTAACCCCCAATACCCAGAAGAGCCAGTCAGATATCAATGTACGTGATATACATCCCAGCAAAGAGAAAATGGCGAAAAGGGATTCGTACTTGTCGTGTTGAGGGCGTCGAAAATGAAGCTGGCCAGCATTAGGGGTAGCAACGCGTGACCCCTGGACCTTAGAACTCCATCCCTCAGCTGCTCGGCCCTCTGTCGGACGATGGCCAACTCGGTTGGGCCCAGGGGAATCCTTTTCAAGAGTCCTACCAGTTCGCTTTCCTGGTGAGCTAATTTCACCTGGACGAAACGGAGATATAAGTAAAAAAGAAGTGTAAAAGATCGTCTAGACGATTAGACAGTCCCAAAGGGATCGAGACAGATTCGTTTACCTCCAGAGGCTTCGTGTTAGCAGGAGGCCTAGCCATTTCCAGGCCGAACAGACCGACTCTGAACGCTAGATTGTGGTACTCTGGATTTTCTGCGAGAACCGTGCAGAGGAAACAGCATTTCGCCAAGGTAGCCGACGCGAGGCACGTGAGCTGATGAGACGCCGGGTTCACTTGTTGCTGGAACAGGAAGATGCGCAGGTAGCGTTTAATACCTATCAATAATTTGTAATAACTTATCAATAAGTGGAAAAAGAAAGGTTGGAATCTAATCTCTACCTTCTTCTTTTTTCCCTTGACGGGCGCGCGGGGCTCGTTGATCATCAGATTAGGAGGGTTGGCCAGCAGCTCTTCTCCGAGTTGCACGCCCAGGTGGCAAGCCTCCCTCGTGTGTCCGTGAGCGTAGAGTCCTTCGGCCCTGGCGAATAATATGTCCCAAGGATCCTCCGTCTTCATTAGGTTGCCGAGAATCGTGCTGACGCTCGGCGTACCGGAAGCCTGCGAGTCCTTGTTGAAGTCCTTCGAGGTGCCGTTGGTAGTCGCGACGGCCTTGGGATCATAGTAATAGACGTGGTACTCGTCGCAGGATGGACTGTCGCTGCTCGATGAGGAGCTCTCATCCTTCGACGGCCTCCTGGACGGGTCCTTCTCCAAGTCGGACTCCTGCTGCTTGTCTTTAGCGACCTCCCCCTTCGGCAACGTTGCCCTCGACTTCTCTCGATGCTCGTGATTCGTCCTGCTGCTGCGCTTCAGGTTCGCGTCGGCCTTGTTATTACTGCTATCGCTACTATCACTATGGGTCTCGCACGAGGCGTTTGACCGGTGCTTATCCGAGTCTTGAGCGTTCTTCAGGCTTTCGTTGCTGTTCGACGATGACTCGCTGCCACCACCCTCCTGAAACGTTTGCGCAAAGGTTAGATAAGACGCACGTTGTATGTTCATGGTCTGTCCGGAAAGTAATGCGGCCAAATTTTTTCTGGTTCTCCTATTGATTGCTCCACGCCCGTACATTCCTGACTTCACTCCCGATGACTTCTTCTTGTTTTCCAAGATCAAAGATATGCTAAAAGGATGCCAGTTTGAAAAGGGGGCGTCAAAGAGGCTTCCACGAGGGCACTACGAGAGGTTCCAGAAAACGCCCACCAGGGAGCATACAAAGCATGGAAATCGCGCTGAAAAAAATGTGACGCCGCCAAAGGGTCCTACTTTGAGGAATATTAAAGATTTGCACCCATATGTCAAATAAACTTTCTTAGAAAAATGTGGTCGCATTACTTTTCGGATAGACCTTGTATGTACAAGACATTCTTGACGACTGGACAGAAAGAGAACATCGAGGGATTGCATAGTACGTTGACACCAGCATGATAGTTGATTTTTATCCATTTGTCAACGCACCGTGAATCGCTCTAATTACAATGGACAACACGAGGGTTTTCAGTTGGGTCTAGAAAAGGCTACCTGCGAGTCCGTGTCCCCGCAGTTGTTCAGGTGAGCACAGCGTCGTCTGACGAGGACCACTTGGGGCTCGAAGGTGTCGGGTATATCGGTCTCGTTCTCGCAGAAACCCTCGGAGCTGACGCTACTCCGGTTCCCGTCGCCTCCGCCACCCCCGCCGCCTCCTCGTTCGCACAAGCTGAGCAAGTCCCTGGTAGTGATTCGTTTCCGACCCAGGAAATCGCCCAGGTCCGGGTCCAAGGTCCGTCTTCCATAGTGGTGGGACATCGGCGGTTGACAGTTCAGAACGGCCGCGCTCGAGTTCACCTGGCGGAATATGACACAATTCTACCTTGTCGCGTTTCACGGCCACCAACTGTTCTCGGCCTGGCGCTTCGCAGCCACTCCCACAACAACACGACTCCTCGCGACCCTCTTTCGAGTCCAATGGACAGGACCCTTGCTTGGATCATCGACTGACCTGATTGACCTCGGTCCTGGCATCCCCGGCGCGCCGGAAGCAGGTGAACGGACAATGATACATGGGATTACTTCCGGCAGTGTAGGTGATACCCGGCAAGGTATATTCCTCCCAGTCCAGGTAGCAAGCTTCGAGGGCCGACTTGAAGCCGGTGAACACCGCCAGGTCGTGCTTCAACGAGTCCTTGTGGCCGCTGCTGTTGCTTCTGTTGTGTGAATTGTGCGACACCGAGTTGCCCCGACTCTTCCTCACCTTCAACGAAAACCGTAGCTAATAGAGATCCTAGCTCCTCGCAGAGATCAATCAGAACAAAACGAGGATACTGTGAAAGTGGTGTGTACCTTATCGATGATCTTCATGTGCCAAGCGGTGAACCTATTGTGTAGCATCTCGCGCTCAGACGGTGAGAGGCCAGGATTCAGCGCGGCCAGTCTCCAAAGAACAACGATCTCGTCGCAGAGGGACGAACAAGCGTGCTGGGAGGCGTGCACGGTGCTGCTCATGTTGTTCTTGCCGCCGTAACCGGTCCCGTTCAGCAACGACACCTTCGTGTTGAACCACCAGACCAAGATCTGTTCGCAGGCCATGCACTCCTCCGTGATGATCTCCAGCAGCGGTATCGCGTTGCGGTCGGTTCGCTTGAACATCTCCCGGACGATGGACAGAAGGTTCCACATGCCCTCGGGCTCGCGACCCCGAAGAGGTCTCAGTAGCGAGGACCATTCCGCGGCTGCTGGCGGCGCTGTCGTGCTCAAGTAGTTCACATCACTGCGGACACAAGCGTCGGCGGTCAGAGATATCTATGGGTAGCAAACTGTCACGCAGTGAGGAACATACCCCTCATCGGGGATGTAACACGGTACTGGGAAGAGGTCTACCTGAAGACGATCGGAGCGGGCACGCAGAACTTGATGAGTATCTTCTGGATGTTGTCGTGGAGCGTCTTCTCGTCCAGGTACCAGGACGTCTGATCGTGCGCAGAGGGCCCAGCTGTGGGATCCGGGGCGCCGCAGTAGCTGTTGATGGTGCTCGGTTGCACCGACAACAACTCGTCCAGAAGACGTTGCGCTGTCGGCAGTATCTGCTGCGGCAGCTCGCTGATCAGATACTGCGCGAACTTCTGCAGTTGTTCCCGGTGCAATCGTGACAGAGATTCGCTAACCGGAGCTCTCAGGCATACTTGCGTCGGCTGAAACGCGGACAGATCAATTATCAACATTCAAGCAAAGTACGCTAGAGCTTTTCAAAGACCCCGAGGCGATTCTTTCCGTACCATGTGTATCCTGTGGAGGCACACTGCGACCACATGCGCGCACCAATAGGCCTTCGAGGAGCAGGTGCAGGTGCAGGACGTAATTTTCCGCCGATCGAACGTCACGGCAACGTTGAACTGCGGCCTGTCGCCGTTCAGCATCGCCTGTGGCTGCACGGTCGCGCTTAAGTGGAACCCTAATCAAAGAAAACGATTGTTTAAACAGAGATGCTGTATCGAAGAGGTCCTGGAGAATGTCAGTTTTCGAATGAATCGCTGTCAGCAAAATCTGTTTGCACGGATTAAGACCAAATGTCTGCCGTCATACTTTGCGAGCAAAAGGCGGCCATTTTGGTGTCAAGATATGCTTGGAACAGGATTTGGTCCTTATTTTCTCTGAATCTGCAGACCAAAACCTGTCGCCAAATGCTGAGAGCCTAATGCGGAAACAGATGGCTCGGTATTCGACTACAAAGTTTGGTGCCAAAATTAGTACTCGTTATAGAGGGCAGACCAGTCGCACTAAGAGCGGACCTAATCTTAGAGAAAACCTTGCTGTAGGAGGAAAAATCGAGTTTTATTGAAATTTCTAAATTGTATAATCTTAAGTTTCGTGCGCATTTTCAATAATTAAAATATTCAAAAACCTTAAAATAATGACAATAAGGATTTTTCCCGATGTTTACTCTGAAAGCAAGGTTAGGTAGACTCTTAGTGCGACCGACCTGCCCTCTGTAACAAGTGCAGGGTCTGATGTGGCCTCCATTTGGCTTGTAATTTTAACACCAATTTTGGCACCAAATTCATACCAAATCAAGAGCAGATTACTTAACCGGATATTAGACATATTTCCAATTGAACGAACCGGCACTAGAATCGGGAACAGAGTGGAACAATTGAAAACAATTGGTGGGTACGCGAAATTGCGAATTTCAGCGAGCCTTTCAGAAGTGGGGCATCGTCGCGCGCGCGCTTTCTCCGGCATTAAGAAACAATAGCCGCAGGGTGGCGGATCGCTGACAAACAGGTTTGCAAAGCCATGAACGTCGCGGCTGTTTCCCATTGCCGCGTAAATTAGCTCCGTGGAAATGAACCGTCCTTGCAAACACCATGGAATTAGGGAAATTAGATTCGTCGACCACGATCTTTCCCGCAGTCGGCATCGCTGTCGCGCCGACAGGAAATTGTTTTCTCGCAAGAAACTGTCTCTCGGCCATGGAATGGGAAATAAATATATTATAGGATAATGGAGCCCTCTCTCTCTCTCTCTTTCTTTCTTTCTCTCTTGTCACGTTCGTTCTCCGAGACAAAGGGAAAACAAATTGGAGTTCGCGCGACGCTCGATTCCCTCGCTAATTGATCGAAGAGAGAAAGAGAGGGGAGGGAGTCCGGGGGGCTCTCCGTTGTTCCGCTCGTTTCCTCCCATCGATCCGACATTAAATTCGTTTCAGCGTCGGTTTACAGAGAGACGGATAGATGGAGGATTCTGCGACATCGTTCGACGATAAGGAAACGTCAGGGTCAGGTTTCCAATTATCCCGTGGTGGCCGCGGTTTTTCCACCATGTCCCAGAAATTCGCACAATACTCCCCGCGCTAGAATGGCGGATAAGGAGCCGCTCGATTTTTCATAAGACTCGTGTGTCCGTTTTCATAACTGTCACAGTAAAACATTTGGCTTTTTACGGTATTTTGTGGAAAACCCCACGACGTCCTAGGAATATTGGGAAATACCTGTTTCCCCTTCGCTTTATAGCATGTTATCCTCCCTTCAGGTATCAAGGTACGTACCGCCGCCATCGCGTTTAGGCGGTTAGTTCTAATCGTGCGCCCATCTTGTGGACAAGATTCCGACAACGTCTTCTTATATTTAAATATACTAATCCAGAAAGTTCGTAGCCTAACAATGAAATGACATGACATAATGAGTCAAAATACATTTATTCTTCGGTATATTCTCCCTTAAGCTCAATACATTTTTTCCAGCGATTTTCTAATTCATTTAACCCATCTCTGAAATGATTTTCCTCGAGACCTCTAAAATACTCATCTACGGCTGCTATGACTTCTTCATTTGATAAAAAACGAGTGCCACGAAGGAACTTTTTGAGGTTTGGGAACAAATGGAAGTCAAAGGGCGCCAGGTCTCGTGAATATGGCGGACGCTCCAACAATTCATAGCGTAACTCCTTCAATTTGGCCATTGCAAGAACACCTTTGTGAGCCGGTGCATTGTCCCGGTGAAAATGACTTTTTTCTTCGCTAAGCCAGGTCTTTTCTCCCGAATTTGTGTATCCAGTTTATCCAAAAGGTTCGAGTAATACTCTCCTGTTATTGTTTACCCGGTTTGAAGGTAATCAATTAACAAAATTCCTCTTGCATTCCAAAAAACGGATGCCATGACTTTCTTTGTCGATTTTGACCACTTCGGCTGCTTCGGAGCTGAACAACCGGGCTCAGTCCACTCTGCGGTTTGTTGTCGCAATGCAGGATCATAGTAGTAAACCCAAGTCTCATCCATGGTTACAAATCGACGCGCAAAGTCAGTTTTATTTTTTTGCAAACGATCCAAATGTTGAGAACATTTCACGCGAATGCGTTTATGATCCGAATTTAACGAATGCGGCACCCATCTTGTCAATAGCTTCCCAAACCTAATTCATTAGTTGAGATCTCATGAACTGATCCAGTTGAGATGCCTGTAGCCTCAGCTAAATCAACCACAGTTAACCGGCGATCTTCCAAAACCAAATCATGGACATGATCAATCATTTCTGAAGTGGTTGCAGTTCTTGGACGCCCTGAACGTGGATCATCATTAATGTCTGTACGACTATGTTTAAATAGAGCAACCCATTTTTTTACCATTGCATATGAAGGAGCACTGTCCCCTAACACATTCACCATATCACCAAAAATTTCCTTTCCGCTTAATTCTTTTTTATATAAATATTCAATGACGATTTTTCAAGTTTTCCATTTTTCTAATCAAAGTAAACACGTCTACTTTAATCAGCTGCCTGAAGTAAGCTATTTGATAGATCGATTTGGAATCGATGGTGTTTTCACATCAAGGACGGATGTTTTCAACAACGATATGTTTTTGCTACCAAAACCATCTACGAACTTTCTGAATGACCTAGTATTTCTTCCACCGTCCTCGTATATAATTATTTACACGTAACCTCTCAACAATAACTGTCGGTCTACAGTCCGTCATCAATTGGCTGACTTTGTGATGCTCCCGTTCGCGAGAAGATTCATCGAAGAAGTGGCTACACTTACCGATCTGCAGAGTGTCCTTGACGCTCCTCTGCCGGAAGAGGTATTCTCCTCGCTGGAACTCGTCCGCGTTCCCATTCGCCAGGCAGGAGTAGAGTCTGATGTCCTCCTCGTTGTCCGGGAAGCTCCAGAAAGCTATCCTGAGCTGGAGCTGCTCGGGAACAGGTGGATAGACGTGCTCCACCAGCTCGAACGGTATGTGCGAAGCCACGCAACGCGCCGCGAGCTCGCATAGCGTCGGTACCGTCTGTCCATCTGCGAAAAACAACAATAAATCAACCACGATTCCTCAAACAACAAATTATCCATCGATCAGTTAACACTCTGGTCTGTTAACCCCTTGCCGTACTTTGACGAGCCATACTCGCGATCAGAGTTGGGCAAGAATTTTATTTAAATAAAAATTTCGAATAAAGTAGGTTTTTTCCAAGTGGGTTTTTAATTTTGGTTTGAAAGTTTTAATCAAATAGAGTTTATTTGAATAAAATTTTTGCCCAACTCTGCTCGTGATGAAGGTTTTTAACAAAGTCTAACAAAAATGGATGTTAAGCGGTTCATTTTACATGAAATAAAATTGGATTCGTTTGTAATTAATATTTAAGCATTAAAATATATGTAGCCATACAAAAAATATACATTTTCTTTTTCCCACATTTACGACATTTTTGTGCATAAAGACGTTCTAATCACTATAACTGTAAAAGGAAAGGTACGGCAAGGGATTAAGAATAACAGTTTCCCATTCGACGCTTCGTTTTCGGGTTCCAAGGGATGGCTGACGCGCGTCTGACCATGGTCGACCAATTCTACTGCGAGGACTAGAGGGCCAGGCCGACGAACTTGCGGTCTCATTTTCCTCGAGAACGAAGCGTTGAATAAAAGAATATTATTTTTTCGGGTCGACTTAATCTTGCAGATTTATAGGACCATCGTTGGTGGCACTTTACGCGTTGTTTAATTTTAAAGCAGTGAAAACACTTGTTAGAATGTGTGTCGCTTTCGATCGGAAGTTGCTGCTACATAATACAGTGACTGCCACTAATATTCGGACACTCTTAAAAAGACGATAACTTTTGAAGTGAAACTTCTTCGCTGAGGGGCCTACAATTTTCCACCGTGACGAAATCGAGCGTTACGAACTCGAGCGTTACGAACTCGAGCGTTACGAACTCGAGCGTTACAAATTCGAGCGTTACGAACTCGAGCGTTACGAAGTCGAGCGATACGAAAATTCCGATCGCATAAATAAAGTAAAATAAAGTAAAATGAAGTTAAATAAAGTAAAACAAAGTTAAATAAAGTAAAATAAAGTAAAATAAAGTAAAATAAAATAAAATCTTTTTCATTTGAGGTCATACCCGCTATTCTCATTTATTATCTCTTGTTCAATAAAAAATACTAATAATTTATCTCTATCTATACCTAATAAGCAAGAAGTTTTTTTAATATTGTACTATACGATCTGAGCTTTTTTGAGGTAGCTAGAGCAATTAGTTTGCTACAGGATGTGAAAAAAAATTTTCAAAAATTGCAATTGATCGGAATTGTAGAAAAAATACTAAAAGTTGCATTTTACAACTTTTTTATGTGGGCCTGTATAGAAAATTTAAGAAACACGTTTTGCAGAAAAAGAGCATTAACGAAGCGGGAAACAAGAAAATGTTGCCCTTTCTTTTTGACTTGATTTTGCAGGATTATAGAACCATCGTTGGTGGTGCTTCACGCGTTGTTTAAAGTTGAAGCAGTGAAAACACACTTGGCGTGTTTCAAAAGAGAGCATTAAACGAAGCGGTAAACAAAAAATGTTACTCTTTCTTTTCGACTTCATTTTATAGGTATTATATAGGACCATCGTTGGTGGCGCATATGTACTTCACGCGTTGTTTAATGTTAAAGCAGTGAAAACACACTTCCGATCGGAAATTGCTCGCTACATAATTTATGCCCTACGAGAGCGTGTGTCGAAAGGGAGCATATTCCGAGAGAGAGAGAGAGAGAGAGAGAGAGAGAGAGAGACCTGTCTGCAAGAGTCAGCCGTTTAATAAACGCGTGGATGCGCGTTTCGCGCGGAAGAGCGCGCGAATACGCAAAAAGTGACGAGGCTGCATCGATCCTCCGGGGAACAGGGCGCGACGGTACGGGGTTCGGGGGCGGAAGAGGACGGTACGAAGCCGCCGAAAACGCTAATACAGTGGGAGCTCGCCGGGAACGAAGTTCGCAAAGTCCCCGACGACAAACAACGAGAACAAGTTCTCGGAGAACGAAAGGGGGAAAGAGAGAAAGAGAGAGAGAGAGAGAGAGAAAGAGAGAGAGAGAGAGAGAAAGAGAGAGAGAGAGGGGGTTGGTTCTATTTACCAATTCGAAGCGCGGCGTGAATGAACCAAGGAAGACCGAAGTGAGAGCCGTTCCGATAATAAACATCGTCGCTGGCCGACGTCGATAACTTTATTAATACCCGCGGCGCTGGCTCCCGCCGCTCTCCGCGAAATCTCGTGTCGCAGACGCGATTAATATCGATGCGATTTCTTTGTTGCTAGCCAACGCCGCGACGCCGCACAAATCGAGCAATTCAGTGACATTTGTGTATAACTTTTGAACCATAAGAGGTATTGCCATGAAACTTGGACTTCATAATGTAATAATGTTACCTGACAGATAGATTAAAAAAAAAATAAATAACAAGATAAACAATTTTAACAAGATAAACAAATATAAATAATAACAAATATAAATTTTATTTAACTGCATATCTTTTAAAGCTATTCAATAATTTATGCAAAGTTATGCAAATACAAAAGTTATCGACAAAGAACCTAATTTGCAACGAAGACTATTATTGGAAACTATTCATATGATTAAACAACAGAGCGTAAATCTTAGGTATGAAACACCTAAGATACATGACTAACTACTAACTAAGCAACATTACTAAACCAGTAATGTTTTTATGATGAAATTTCCAATCAAAACTTGTTTGCAGTTTATTTCACTAGTTGAACAAACACCTAGCTGTTCCCACATACATACATACGAGTATGAAATTTCGTTTCAAATACTTTGAATGCCAATTACCAATATACCATAACATCTAAATGGTATATAAGCAAGTGCGATGAGGTTATAAGGACAAACCTCGGTTTGAATTTACCGCCAAATATCGATTGGATTACCGCTAAATCACCGATCATTTCTTTCGATTCGTGTTCGTTGATATACGTCGTGTCTTTGTATGGTGTGGTTTAACGTTCACATGGCTTCAGTTTAATGCCAACCAACGTGCAGCTCACCGCATTTCCAAATTTCAATAAGTTATGTAAAGAATTTGTTTTCACACAGCAAGCACGAAATTTCTCGTGATATAATAGCCAATACCCTATTCAGTTAACATACGTTAAAATATACGATTTTTTACAGACGCAATTTTTCTTGAAAAGGATCCATATCCGGATCGAAACGTTGAGAATAATTTAAAAATTTGCAAAATTGCTTGGTTGTCAAAATTAGATCCAACCTATGCGCCGAAATCATTAAAAAGTTTAATGTTAAATTACATTGTGAAAATTGTCGCGATACATGTTGTGAAAATTGTTGCTAAAAAATGAATGCACAAGGAGAAACTAAAAAGATGTACGTCGCTCCGGAACGGCCCCGTGGGCAAAAGAGGGAGAGAGAGAGATAGAGAAAGCACCGGTGTGCGATCGATCGATCAGCCAAATATTAGCATGAAAAACAAAGGGGGAAGATTAATGGAAATTTTTGCAAAGTGCCCGGCGCATCGCGGCCCCCAGGAGCAATCGCTAGAATTTCCCGGGCTTTCGCCGAGGAACACAATCGGCTCGGGGAAAATTGCGAGACCGCGCGTTGTACAGAAAGAGAAAAAGAGGAAGAAAAAAATCCGAGTATTTTCTCTATTCGATCAACGACCATCAGGAGATACGTCCTGAAATTTCGCCGTGCGAGAGATCGATCGATAGACCCGTTCGAGACATAACAGAGGCAGCTGCAGCATCACCGAAAATCCGGGTCTCGATTTACTTGTACCCGGGGATCGAAGAACGCCGACACAACGTTCGGTTCCTGGCCTGCGGATGCTCGCTAATCAAATAGAAATTGAATTTCCATTAATAACGGGCCCCGTACCGTGGTAACGTCATTTCCGTTGGTATCGAGCGCCGGTTACGGAGAAACAGAAAGAGACGGAGAGGAACGACGCTGCTTTTGTCCCTGTGGATGAGAGCGTTACCGCACGGCAAATAAGATTAAAAGGATGGAACGAGGCCCGAGGATCCGGTTTAAGGATCAACTTGACTCTCCCGTGACCGTACACATTTTCCGTTTACCGTTAGCAACGCGTCACATCAATCCTTTTTTATTTTATCATCAGGAATGCAATTCTTGATCGAAGCCACCGTCCGTTGAAAGCATAGAACGAACCGTGTTCAACGATCGGACCACAAATTTTGGACTTCTTTTTAAGTGATCCTGCAGACCTTGACGAGGAAATACCAGAAATTCAGATTTTAATGTTAGGAATTCACTGGTTCAAAAGTTATGTGTGTTTGAAGTTGAACGATTTAAAGTCGCTGAATTTTAAACAGACATAACTTTTGAACCCGTGAATTCCCACCGTTGAAACTTGGATTTTTGACATTCTCTCATGAAAATCTACAAGGTTGCATAAAAAGAAGTCCAAAATTTGTGGTTCCGTGAGTGTAAGTCTGATCCCAATAACTGGGATTGAGAGGATAAAATGTATTGTAGTTTGAAGACGGCTTGATTCTCCCGTGACCGTAACAGGAATTTCCTGTTTGCAGCGATGAAGCCGCACCCTTCTTTTTTCTCGCTGACGGGGGCTGAAGCTGTTGATTGAAACAGGAACCACGCGATGCAACAACGGTGCACGGTCGGACCGCATAAATTCCGCGGTCGTAATACTTTTATGATTCCATTATTTATCGGGTCGATGGAAACTGGAGCGGATCGATCGCGATGAAACGAACGCGTGAAAAACGCGAACACGGTTTTCCACCCTCTTTCTAGTCTTAAAAAGGCCCTACAAATAATAAGGCTTCTTTATTTTCGCGAGGAACAAGCAGTCTTATTTAAATTTAGAAAAAATTTCCAGCGTGCTTGGAAGAATTTCGGGAGTTCCTCGGGAGTTTATCGAAGATCCCTTCACCGAGGATCAAGAGGACCCGGCGCAAAAAGAAACGTAGAGGGATAGCTCGTCTTCGGAGAGCATCGAAATCGCCGTAATAGGCGCACGTCTCGCCTGTAAATTTCGTATTAGAGCGGCCGAAGAGGCCGTCGGATGAGCCCCGAAGATCCTCTGAATCCGAGTTAGAACGTCCTGATAAATCCTCGTCGAGGATGGACGTCACGTGACCCGGCCGATCCTCAAAATCGAAACGAGCTCCGTAAGCCGCAGTAGCAAACTTTCGGGATCCTTTGAGAGACTCTGACTCGTGACAGGGAACGAACATCTCCAGCAATCAGGATATCTTTCAATCGAAGGATGACGAGTAAGATCCTCAAAGGACATCACGAGGAAGTCTGCGGTGGGAGAGTTTTCGAAGCGATCGCCCAAGATCTTTGGGAGAGATCTTTGGGAGAGATCTTCGGGGGAAAGACGATCGTTGCATTCGCAAATCCATGCACCCTGGATTCTAACGCGGAGCTAAGTCAAAATTTCAGATTGGAAGCTTGTCGAATAAGGAGAGTTTCACGATCACCACTCTTCAAATCCTGTTCGCGAGATGCTCTTCGCACAACTCTGCAGCCATCGTAATTCCAAACGCTCTTCGAGGCTCTAACGCGGAGCTAAAGGTCAAAATTTCAGATTGAAAGATTGTCGAGTAAGGAGAATTTCACGTTCACAATTCTCGAAATCCTGGGGGCGAGATGCTCTTCGCACAACCCTGCTACCACTTAATATTAGGTTCTTAGTAAAAGATTCTTCGTATTCTCCAGATAGATGGTGTTACGATGTCATAACTCTGTTAATATTAATCGGATCTGACATTGCTTGAGCGCGTCTGAAAGGTGACATATCATAGAGTAATTGCAAACAAGAAATTGTGATATTTGTTTACATAGTCAAAAGTTATTACGTTTTGAAAATGAGTGAAAACAAAGAAGAAATTCGATACATTTTGAAATTTTATTACAAAAAAGGAAAGAATACGACCCAAGCTGCTAAAAAGATTTGTGATGTTTATGGACGTGATACAGTATCAGAACGTGTGGCACAAAGTTGGTTCAAGCGTTTTGAATCTGGAAATTTTGATGTCAAAGATACACCTCGTTCTGGTCGACCAGTCACTGAAAAAGTCGATGAAATCATGCAAACAGTTGAGCAAGACTGGCACATTAGCAATGGTGACATCGGTAAGGAACTAAACATCGACCACGAAACAGTTCTAAACCTGGATGTTTGGGTGCCTCATGAGTTAACATTGAAAAATTTAATGGAGCGAATTTCAATTTGCGAGTCGTTGCTAACACGAAACAAAATCGAACCTTTTTTGAAACGGCTCATTACAGGCGATGAAAAATGGATCACGTGCGACAATAATGTACGAAAAAGATCGTGGTCGAAGCGAGGCGAAGCTCCGCAAACCGTGGCAGAGCCAGGATTGACGCCAAGAAAGGTGATGCTGTGCGTTTCGTGGGATCATAAAGGAATCATTCACTACGAGCTGCTGTCATTCGGTCAAACGATTGATTCTAACCTCTACAGTCAAAAGTTGGAAAGATTACGTCAAGCAATCGTGAAAAAGCGACCAGAATTGATAAACAAGAGAGGCGTCGTCTTCCATCACGATAATGTCAGACCCCACACATCTTTGGCGACCCGTCAAAAATTAAGAAAGCTTGGCTGGGAAGTTTTGATGCACCCACCGTACAGTCTTGATATTGCACCAACAGACTACCATTTGTTTCGGTCCCTACAGAACTCTCTTAATGACATGAAGTTGACTTCAAAGGAGGCCTGTAAAAATCACGTGTCGCAGTTTTTCTCCCAGAAATCACAGAAATTCTACAGTGACGGGATTATAGTTTTACCTCAAAAATGGCAAAAGGTGGTGGTCGATCGAAACGGCACATACTTGATTTAATAAACTTCATTTAAAATACGAAAAAAGCTTGATTCGTTTCTGCATTAAAATACGAAGAAACTTTTTTCCCAATCTAATATTGTGGAGTAATCATGATCAAAGATTGACATTGGATATCGAATATGTTATAGTCTTTAGTGACCTATAAACGAATCACAAAGGATTTTCTTCGATATCTTAAAAATTGTTGATTTTACAGACGTGTAAGGGAAGTGTCATTCCTTTTTTATATAAATCGTAAGACTAAAACTAACGAACCGATGAAAATGAATTTTTAGGAGCTAAGAGTGAAAAAACATAAGAGTATCTACTACATATGTTGTCATTTGAAAAAATGTTTTTTCACCATTTATATTGCAATTGTTTCAAACAAATGCAATGTTTTCATAGCAGGGAACTTTCTAAAAATTTGAAAAGAATGAGAATATAGCCCCATGTTTATAAACATGTTTTGAAAAAGATGAACATTTGAAAATTGACGAGATTAATATTGTTTGAAAATGATATAATAGCAACATTTTTTAATTTTTCTAATATTTTTACTGTTTCAAATTACAATTTCTGCATTAAAATACGAAGAAACTTTTTCTCAAAATTTCAGATTGAAAGATAGTCGAATAAAAAGAATTTAACGACCACCGTTCTCGAAATGCTCTTTGTTCAAATTTTTTTCTTTGTTCGAATTTCACCACCATGGAATTTTCGAAACTCTGTTTGCGAGTCACCGATGCAATCCGCGTTCCCAGCATGTGCATCCAGCGAACGATCTAATCTCTAATGGTGATGCAGGTAGAGCAGGTGTTCGGAGTCGCAAGATGTTCTATGGAGAAGAACCCCAGAGGGTGCCCGCATCGATGGGGACTCTATAGGAGGGGGACTGATCGAAAGACGAGGATGTTAAAAATCAACGAGGAGATCGATCGGTCTGGATTACGCGACGGAAATTTCGATCGAAACGATCGTTCTTCGACCGCAACGGTTTCCTTAAACCGATTTCGAGTTTTCTGGGGATGTTCGAGGATTGAATAGGGTGATAGATGGTGCAGAGGCTAATCGGCACGGCACACCCCCGATATCTGCGCCGGGGATGCCTGGGAAATCAGCCAGCATTGAATTACCGTTTCCACGGAGAGTCGAGCCCCGGGGTATCGCTCTCGAAAAGGAAATCTCGATCGTCGATCTAGGGTCGCACAGTGGCGAGGTCCAAATCCTGAAAGTTTGATCCATTCTGAAATTTCTGGTCCCAAAAGTGGAGCAAATTTTTTCTAATAAAATTACTACTGGCCTGGGCTGCTCTTTACTTTACCGGACTCGAAATTTGTGCCTTTCTCCTATAAATTATTATGAATTTGGTATGTAATCCAGTAGATTTGTACTCGGGGATCCTGCAGGTCGAAGTTTCGATCCTGTAGGACCAATGGTTCAGGAGTTATGGTTCCTTAAGGCTGAGCAATATGCAGTGTTTCTTCAAATTGCTCAACTTTGAGCAACCATAACTCCTGAACCATTGATCCTACAGGGTCGAAACTTCGATCTGCAGGTTCCCCAGGGTACAAATCTACTGGATTACATACCAAATACATAATAATTTATAGGAGAAAGGCACAAAGTTTGAGTCCGGTAAAGTTTATCCTTTACCTGGATTATAGTGACACTTGCGACTGTGGATCCGTCCAGTTTTATCCCAGATATAAAATGGCGGCAAGATATAAATGTCGCTATAAATGTCAATTTTCTTCTTTTCCCAGGTAGCCATTAAAGCGGAAAAAGGTGAAACGAGGATAAGGCGTTAAAGAGTTAAGGAGAGGATGATATCCAAGGTAAGGAACGAACGCGGGAATCGTGTTCGGGCAGGATTAAATCGGTGACACAGAAAAGCCTCCCCTTTCGACTCGACGACGACCCCTGTTCCATCCCCTGACTCGGCCTCCAGAGAAAACGCGGGGTGGGTTTCTGCCGGCAACGTGACATATCGCGTTACGGCAAAATGGCTCTTTGTCCTCATTTTCGCGGCGGGGGTTGCTGGAGGCCCCTTTTCCAGGCTGCACCGGCAGAAAAGGATCTTGAAATATGAGCAGGATCCGTGCCAGGAACCTCTCCGCTCCACCCCCGCTGCCCCGCGTACACACGAAAACATGAACTTCTCCCTCAAAACGTTCCTGCCGTTTCCTCCATTTTTAATCGGTTCACTTTAATTTAAAATGGCCGAAATATAATACTTTCAGAGTTTGGGCTTCTGGTCATAACGCTACACCAACAATATTTATTTGTCATTAGCTCTTTTTAACCAAACAAATTTTTTTTAGTTAACTTAATACTGCAGTAAAATATTCCTACACTTTTAAAAAGATCAGTCTGATACATTCTTTATTTATTTGTATCATCAGCTCTTTATAACCAAACAAATTTTATACCAAAAGTACTGTAGCACCATCATTGAATATTATAAATTGTAGAAAATGTATGTTATTGGCAAATAGGGGTTCACTGATCCGTATCTAGATTTTCGTACTTCTTCGTGGATTCCTGATCTTGTTTGAATTTCTCGCAGGTGTAACTGGTGTATCTTTTTTCCGAACGAAAGGGAGCGAAGGAATTGATTATGGAAAGTACGCTGGTTAGCGTAGAAGCCGAGTGAGAGAATTGTTCGCTGGTCCATCGCGTGCCAGCAGATAATTCGATGGGTTCGGTAATCGAAGCGAAATTGGACCGGGTCGCAGGAAATCAAGATATAATTCCGCGTTCCCGGCTCGTTTTAACGGGCCACCGCGCGCTAACGATTTTCGAAAACTGCTATCCCCGCCCCACCGTTGGCAATCTGTTCCCGATGAAACACAGAGCCCCGAGGATGTACCTGTTGATGCGCAGCCCCCGCAAGGAGTTGTTCGATCGTTTCTGTGACGATCTTCTTCGTACGAAGAAGTTCATTCAAACTCCAAACGATCTTCAATGAATAAAATGGCACTTCAGATCTCAACAATTTTCACAATTATTACTAGTTGTGAGAACGTACGCAACAGGAATTTCCTTTGAAAATGATCAATTGTTTCTGTGCTGACCTTCTACGTACAGTAAAGTCGCGATATTTTTCTGCGACTTTCTACCCAGAATTTATCCAGTGCCTACTCACTCTGATTGATCTCGGCTCGGGTATATCAGTGTGAACCACTACTAATCTAATTACAAAACTTCTTTATTTTTCATTATTTTTTATGGGACTTGTACCAACTTATTTCTGGCATTTTTCTGATTACAATGACACCAAACACGATATAATTTCAACTGTATTTAGTGGTTTAATCGACAATGAAAGTTTCGGGCGCAAGGATGGACAGCGTATGGGAAAGAAAGAGACGCGGACAGTCGCCGTCACCGGCACAGTTCGAAGAATTTCCCATACGCTGTTCTTCGTTGCGCAAACTCCAAACGATATTTAATGGACAAAATGGCATTTCAGATCACAACAACCTTCACAATTATTGCTATTTGTGAGAACGTACGTAATAGAAAAATGACAACGTATGAAAATGAGCGTTCGTTCCTGTGCCATTTTTCTTGGCACTCATTGAAATGGCATTTCAGATCACAACAATCTTCACCATTATTGCTATTTGTGGGAACGTACGTAATAGGGACTTCCCTACTTTGCACAGGGATTTCCTCTGAAAATGATCAATTGTTTCTGTGCCGATCTTCTTCGTACCCCTTCGCTCAAAGCTCTAACCGACCTTCAATGGACAAAATGGCACTTCATATCTCGACAATCTTCACAATTATTAGTAGTTGTGAGAATGTACGCAACAGGGATTTCCTTCGAAAATGATAAATCTTTCTGTACCGATCTTCTTCGTACTACCCCTTCGCTCAAAGCTCTAAAGGACCTTCAATGGACAAAATGGCATTTCAGGTCTCAACAATCCTCACAATTATTGCTATTTGTAGATGAGAACGTATCCAATAGGGACTTCCTTACTTTGCACAGGGATTTGCTTTAAAAAATATCGATCTTTCTGTGCGGATCTTCTTCGTACTACCCCTTCGCTCAAAGCTCTAACCGACCTTCAATGGACAAAATAGTATTTCAGCTGTCAACAATCTTTATCATTATTGCCATTTGTCATTGTTATTGAACAGGGATTTCTTTCGCAAATAATTGATCGCGGATAAAAATCGGCAAGGTTCGGTTCGATAAATGAATCAGAAAGGGCCATAATGGAACGACTGTTCGAAGACCCTTTCAGAAAGGGTTAGGTTTTCGAGTCCAGCGCGAGGGTTTCCGGCTGCAAGGATTTTCCGGGACGCGTGCAGTCGGACACGTTTTGTTTCGGCACTTGTTCCGGGTTAATGGCTACGAATGTTCGGAATATCTCTCCCCGGGGTTTCCTGAAAACAAATTTCACGTGGATGAACGACGGTGCATCGACCCCGGGGGTTGGTCTCCGTTGGTGGTTCGCGGCTCTCGTGGCCCGCGACCCACGGCCGATCGATATACAGAGCGGCTCGCAACGCGGAAACTAGACGCACGAAAAGGCAAGCCCGGGAGATTTCAATTTTTATCCGCCGTCCGTCTGTCCTCCATTCTCCAACCCTCTGTGCTCTGTAAAAATTGTTTATTCCCCGGCGGAATTCGGGCACGGCGGCAGGCTGGAACCAAAAACGAGGCAAAAAGAACCGGCCGACCCGGCCAGCCGCCCAAACGGACGCTGGAACGTCCTCCTTTCAGACCCGGATATTCAGGGTCTCTATCGTTGCTATCCGTGTTGGATCATTAAGATTCAATGGCGGTAAAAATTCGGTCAATTTTCAACAATTATAGTCCTCGTTTCCTTAACGATCTCTTCACAATTATGAAGAATAAATGTCAAGAAATTGAAAAAAATTTATAACTAGACGGCGGATCTTTATGCATGTATAGCTTATAAAAATTTTCGAAAATGCTAGAATATAAAATTTGAAAGAATTTAGTTAGATTTTTATTCGTCTTGAATGTACAGAGGCTGTTCCCATTGAAAATAGAATTTTATTTAATTCCACTTCCTTAAAATTTGTCTATAAAAATTATAAATTGCATAAACATCCGCAGTCTATTTATAGCCAATATAATTGGTTAAAATTGGAACAATTAATTAAAAAATGATTACAAAAAATATATATTTGTTACGATAATTATCAGTAGTTAAGAATAATTTTTTAACGAATTTTCAATTCCTTTTTTTAATGATTTTCCATCTTTTCCGAATTTTCTACAAGCTACCTGCACTTCTAGTTTTCCCCGATTTTTCCTAGTTTTCCCCGCTCGGCGAGTCCCGGACGATCAACTTCATTTTTCAACACGAATTCGGTGACCTGAGCCAGCAATGTGGTGGCTTCCGGTCCACGGTCGGCCGCGGGATCATGTTCTCGGTTCGCTGAGCGACGACGGCATCGATTTTGATCGATTCCAATCGGATCGGATCGCGTCCCAACGAATTTGCAAAGGTAACGGGGCTTTCTAGCCGCTGGCGGAGCCGGATCCTCCAGGCATTATGGAAATAAGACCATGTAGCGGGAACGGGGCGGAGCGGACCGGGATCGATCGATTTTTAAAGGTGCTCGGAGACTGCCCGGGAGATCCGCCGAATTAACGCGTTAATGCTAGATCGTTTATCTCGTTATCGGCTGTATCGATTCGTAAGATGTCGATTCGATGACTGTTTCGTAGTCGATGTTTAGTTCCTTACCGATGTCACCATTGCTAATGTGCCAGTCTTGCTCAACTGTTTGCATGATTTCATCGACTTTTTCAGTGACGAATCGACCAGAACGAGGTGTATCTTTGACATCAAAATTTCCAGATTCAAAACGCTTGAACCAACTTCGTGCCACGCGTACTGATACTGTATCACGTCGATAAACATCACAAATTTGTTCAGCAGCTTGAGTCGCATTCTTTCCATTTTGTAACAAAATTTCAGAATGTATCGAATTTCTTCTTTGTTTTCACTCATTTTCAAAACGTGATAACTTTTGACTATATAAACAAATATCACAATTACTTGTTTGCAATTATTCTATGATATGCCACCTTTCAGACGCGCTCAAGTAATGCCAGATCCGATTAATATTAATCTGAATCTAATATGAATAAACCTTTTCCCCAACCTAATATTAATAAACTAGTGTTTTATTTATCATAAACCTACAATGTTTATTAACCTCTGACAAATCGCAAAGCAGTCTTTTTTGGGAACCAGGTTCGAGGGTCCAGAGATCCCAGCCAGAATTCGGCAGGTTTTCTTCGGGGCTGACTTCCGCGGCGAGACCCGACGAAGACAAATGTCAGGGGACGGCAATAATGCTGTCCCCGGGTTTCCATGGAAGCTAGCGTGCACGGTGCGCTTGTACGCCCGCGCCCGATCATATTTCATGCCCATGACCAATGGGAGAATCGTAAACGGTCCGCGGGCTCCATCGATTCCGTGTCCGGATGTTGTACCGGATACGCATCGGACTCTCGCGAAACTTCCGCGGAATTTCTCCGGCGCTTTTTAACTCGCAGCTTCCGCGATCCGTCCAATTAGCCCCAGACGAATCTTGTAACGGGAGAGCCTAGCCGGAGCAATTACACGATCGCGAACGGCGGGGATAATACGCGATACCTTGGCTGAATTCAGCGTTTAATTAAGCCACTTAATGCGTCCCGTAATTCCGCCGCCCCGGTAGCAGGAGGTTCCGGCAAATACCCCGTTAGATTTAATTCGTTCTTCTTGTTCTGCGGGGGACGAACGACCCTCCTTTCTCCCAGAAAAACGTCCGGATTTTCGCGCGGCTGTTATTCGCCGCGCGAATTCTGCGTCGAAGATTGGTACACTGGTGGACAAAATGATAATGCACCGTTGTACACACCAAAATTTCATATGTATATAACATTGTTCATATGTATATAACACATATATAACAATGTGTATAACATTTTTCCATATTATTGCAAATAACGGCAATATTCAAAGTGGACTTTGTTATTGCCCCACCCTGTATACAAAACTTACACGGTATAGAGGGGGGCATATTATGACATAAACATTTTCTGCGTGGGTGTAGGTATAGAGGAGATTTCAAGGTCACCTTGATTATTTTAAATGGAAGGACCTACTTTCTGTGTCATGAATCGATAGACTATCGAATTCTAAGTAAAAATGTATTGACCTCCATATGTCCTAAATCTAATAGTTAATTATAAATAGTTAATTATTATCGAAATAATTTTGTTTCTTCTTATAATATCTCGTTAACTATTAGGTTTATGACATGACCCTAACAAAGGGTAACAACCAATTTCTGTTACGAATTGCCTACGTGTATTTCACTCTGACGAAAGTCTGATTGAGATACACGCGGATTCCCGTAGGCAATGCCAGAAATAATTATATTAACTATTTTGGGTTCGGAGTGACTCTACCCCCTAATGGGCGGTTTCACCTAATTGTTGATAGGAAAGGAGAATATGGTAGAAACACAATGAATCTTAACTTTAATTGGTATAAACATAAATATATTGTATCAAAAGATAAAACTGATCATGGAATGACAAAATTATATAGATGTATATTATTTAATGACCAATCGGTCATAACACTAACATAACATAATGAAGGTCAACACTTTTATACTCAGAATTTGATACTCTATCGATCTATGGTGTAAAAAATAAGACATTCCATTTAAAAAAGTCAAGGTGACCTTGAAATCTCCACTATGCCTCTATCCACGCAGAAAATGTTTGTGTCACAATATGCCCCCTCTATACCGTGTAAGTTTTGTATACAACATTTTTTCATATTATTACAAATAACGGCAATATTCAAAGTGGACATAGTTATTGCCCCACCCTGTATATGTACAAATAAATGTTCATTGCTAAAAACCTTGAGGTTCCTTATCATTCTGGCCACCAGTGTACGTGACGGTTGCAGAAACGATTAGTTTTGTTGCTGGTCTGATATCGTTCGGAAAGCAAACTTGGTTCACGTTGGAAAAAATAGATCTGTAGATAGATATATCAATATTGTTGCGTTTCAAGAATATTGAAATCAGATAAAGCCCGGAAAAATTAAGAAATGAAGCATATCAAAATATTTTCTGGATATCATAAACTTAAATGTTAATTATCCTGATAAATGATGAGAATTATCAAAAACGCTCGGACATGGGTCATTTTTTTTACTCTAGATTTACCAGAAAGAGTTTAATTAAAATCGAAGACCCTCTACCACTCTGTGACCTCTCCTTGTTGCATGTTTCGCAATCTCGATAATAAAGTGTTTGACGAAAAGAAGAAATTTATTCAATAATTTTGGCCCGCGTTTTCCCTAATAACTTCTGAATAACGCCTCAGAGAAAATTTTCGAAAAGGAAAAAGTTAGTCCAAATGGCCTCAGGAATCACTCGTTTGAAGGAAGTACAGCCATTGAATCCCCTGTCCTTCTTTGTAAAACAAATCGTAATAGAAGGATGCAATTTGGAGACAATTTATAATTTGTCTAGCTTCCCAAAAAATCCGAAGAAATTTCCGAGACGGAACTAACGCGGACCATTTTCCGAGAAGAGGTTATTCCGTTTTGAAGGAAGCTCGATCAATTAAGCGTTTCGATGAGCCTCCCGATCGATAAGCCTCTAATCCCCGCACTGTCTCCGGTCTTCGGCTCGAAAAGAAGAGAGGAGGTTACAAAGGAGGAATTCCCTCGGGTAGCAACACTCTCCAAGGCGGAAGGGGTTTCCCCGGCAGTGATACATCGAGTGGAAGACGTTTCAATAAAATTGGTTAACGGTGTACACGAGCATTCGAGCGCGGGGAATTTAATCAAGCGTGTTCTTAGGCGAGAGGCTCCGTGAGGAGAGTTTCACCCCCCAAGAAGACGTCGTTCCCATCGAATAAAGTCCTTCTCGCTTTCCGAAGAGACTACAGATGCCGCAGACTACGTTCCACGCGAATATCAACGCCGACAAGCGAGGAATTCGCGTCGTTCACTGCCACTTCGGATTTTACACCCCTTCTGAATCTCTGTAATAATTGTTTCTTACAATAGTCTACTTGTCGGTTCGGCCCTCCAATCACGGATCATTGCGACGACTATGTAGCTAAACGCTGAAGAGTCAAGTCTGAAACGACCTACCCTTAACCGCGTGCACTATAACATCGAGTTACACTGGGGACGAAGATTTTGAACAGAATGAAGTGAATCTAGTGAATATGTTATTAATAGACTGCGAATGTTCAAGCAATTTTTAATTCTTGTAGATAAATTTTATTGCCAGTGGCAATGGCACCTTTGTAGATACAGTATTAATAAAAATCGCACCAAATTCTATTGAATTTCGTGTTCTAATATAATGTTTTGCAAATTTTTATACCAGAATCATTCCATGCCAAATCGATCACAATTTAGAATTTAAATGAAATATGTACTCGTAAACCAATTAACCAATTTCAATGAAATTTTCAGAGCGTATATAATACTAATCGACCAAACACATCTTTCAAATTTTCGTTATTGACCCAGCTAAAAAAGTTGGAAAAACCAATTTTCAGTATTGTTTTTCAGAATTCCGACCAAATGCATTTTCTCAACATATTTTCTAGATGTCATTTACTAAACTAATTCTTCCAGCCTGACAGAGAAATTGAAATCGTTCGGTCCATTCACAAAAAAGTTATTCTGATTTAAACTGTGTGATCAGTTATGCTCCTAACTGTATAAACCCTTGCATTTTTACTCTCTTCGATTAGTATTGGGTTGGAAAGAAAGTTCGTAGCGTTTTCAAATTAAGAATCGAAGTTAAAATTAAGGAATTTATTCATACGTTTATTCAATAACACAAGAATGATGATACTCAAAAAATGATACTCAAACACTCAAAAATGACAATACGTAATAGAACAGAATGGAAAATATGTTATTGAATAAATCTATGAATAAATATGTGAAGTTTAGCTTTCAATTTTAATTTACAAACGCTACGAACTTTCGTTCCAATCCAACACTTATGTAGTCACATTGGTAGAGTCAACTTCTAGTGAAATCTGTATAATAAATACTGTATAATATATGAATGTTGCTTGAGATTTTGTTCACAGAAAATTCGAAGAATGGTCGACCTTGTCAATCACATTTTTCATCACCAAATGAATCGACTGTCAAGATTGTTTCCGAGGGATCGAGGGATTAAACAGCGATTTCTAGACGCAGTATCCAAGCGTCGACGACGTATTTCTGCCGTTTCCGGCGTTTGTTCGCGTTCGTGGGGGACGAAAAAAGGTGGCACGGGGGTCGAAGGGGATGAAAACGAGACCGCGAGGTCGTCGACGCATTACCGTCAGGTAAAACGTTTCCAGAGCGGATCGATCGATCGTCGGACGCTGGTTCGGCGAAAGTACTTAGGCGGTATCGGGTTTCCATCGCGCTGGAAAGTCGATTCGTGGCCGCCCCTTAAGCCCTTTTCGAAAAGTTCCACAGCGCGGAGGGATTTCGACGGGTATCAGAGAAGCATTCCTGGGCCGTTCTGACGCGAATATCCGTGCCACGGAGCGTAATAGGATGTGCTTGTCGGGACTAATGGCCCGTGAACACATATACACTCGCAGCCAGAGAGAGAGAGAGAGAAGATCTTCAAGATCTTGTGCGAGGCGGTTGCTGCCCTGGGGGAATTCGACAAAGGACAAGGAACCGATCCCTCACACTCCAGAGGACGCACAGGTGGAATTAATGCCCCCCTGGAATCGATTCTCGCACCCCCCGTGCACCCCTTCGCCAGCTGCACACGCGGCCATTTCCCCATAAAATAGCTGGAATTAATCCGGGAATTTCCGTGTCGTGAAATAAGTTCGGATCGGGTCCATTAGGCGGGCTTGCTCCATCGAGATTGCAGAGGTCCCACACAAACATTGTATCCAATCGTATATTGTTAAATAAATAGCTGGATATAATTTTGGATATGATTATAATTTTGAAAAATCTATGTTACATGGCTAAACACCTTTTAATGGAACCTTCAGTAGCAACAGCAATTTTCATTGTGAACCAACAAGTCACCCTTAATAAGGCAAAAATTTTATCCAAATAAAAATTTCGAATAAAAAGACCATACTTCATTCGAAATTTTTATTTGAATAAAATTGTTGCCCAACTCTGCCCTTAATAACGTCACCTAATAGTTTCATTTAAGATTGCAATGCGAAAAAAAATTTCTATGCTTTCTTTTCGTACAGTACAATTATTGAAAATCCTATAAATAGGCTTCCGGTAGGTGAAGTGTTAACCCTTTGTTGCTACAATTAAAAACTTGTTAATTATTATATTCCAAATTGATTTTCCGTTTCATTATTTATGGGCATGCAGGGCGATATCAATTACGATATCAAATAAATCCTAAGTTATTTGTTGTACGAATAATTCGAACAAATGTTGCATGGTTCCCAGGGAGACAAAGTTCTGTAATCTGTTTTTTTGTTACTTTGCTTTTTTATCGAGATATGGCCGCCTTCAGTTTTTTGATCTTCATCCGTCCCTCGTGTCAATTTGACAACAGTTTTCCTGAAATAAGTTAAACTGTTCTGTTATTTGTAGGTTTTGCCCGAAACTTCGTGACTTTTATATTTTTTTAATGCGAAGCACAACCGAGAACCCTAAAATGTAAATGCTGGAGGAAAACTGAATTTTTATTTATCGGGCGTTTTCCGCGAGAAGCGGAATCCACACCCGATATTTCATTTGGGGCCGCGAAGAAAGGGACCGGGAGATGCTGACTAAGGCCACCTCTTCTCTCTCCTCTCTCCTCTGTCTTCTGTCTCTTTCGGTCTCTCCCTGCATCCTCTATCTAATCTCTTTTAGTCGAGCCATTAACCCCCTATTCATCATCCTCTTCCTCGTTCGTCCGCGAACAATGAGCCCGGCCGTTTCGCCTGACGGAGAGTCGCCGCGTTGCTAGGCATCGTGTAGAACCCCGTGTTACACGCCGACCCGATTAACAAACACCGAGAAACTCTCTTATCAACCTGTTCGATACGCCTGTCCGACGGATCGCTTCCGGCGACTTGCTCTCATTTTTCTTATGGGGGCATCGAGTTATTAGACTTTTTACCAGGATTGCAAGTGTGCCTTCCCATTTCTCGATAATACAAAAATGGGGTATTTCAGTAGTCGAAAACGCTAGATAATAGATCGATTTATCGCTCACAAAAGTCCTATTTTTTCGTTTACGAGGCGTAATTTGCATTATTCGGTAGCATGTAGCTATGAAAATAGCATGTAGGTATGAAAATAACATGTAGCTATGAAAATAGCATGTAGCTATGAAAACAGCCATTTTCTGATTAATAAATTTTAGAAATCAAAGTACTTAATGACAACAGAAATATAGAAATGAAAGTATTAATGACACCGTTCACGGGTGTCTAAATAAATATATAATTTAATCTAAATAAATAAGTAATTAATTTTAAATATTCTTATTGGGTGAAATTGATTTGCGAAAGGATGAATTTGATTTGCAAAATGGTGAATTTGAAGTGCAAAATCTATATACGATTTCTTTTTATTTTATTAAATGTTTAGTACTTGATTAGATACCAACTTGTTTAATAATGTAAAAGATATTTTGAATAATGCTGCAGCAATTTTTGTGGTGAGTCCGAGTCACCACTTGAGTGCTAAGGGTTAAGGGCACAAATCCATTCTCGACTCTAACACCAAATTAGCGGTTTCGTTTATAGAAGACTTTCTCTCGCAAAGCGTGGGACTGCACAATACCAACTTATTAGAACAATAGAATTTCAAATCCAGGTGTATAACTTCAAAAATTCGCCATGTGCCTCGACTGATAAGACGCATTTTAGACACTGGTTGCTTTTTGCATTCTAATTAACAACAAAACCGAAAAGGAATTCAAAGGAATATCAAATCCGATCAGTGCGATTTTTATTTAGTTTGGACCTACATTGACCATTTCCGCTGAGATTGGGATTTTATTTGATTCGACTTTCTTAAGATTTGTCTAGGAAAATTGAAAATTGTATAAACAACCGCAGCTTACTCATGAGTAAGAGCTACGTCTCTAACACTGTAGAAATCGGGGACCATAACTGTTATAACCAAAAAAAAGTCATGGATAACAAGTATTTCATCGACTAAAATCGTATTGGTTACAAATAAGGATTATAAGTAACCGAAAATTTTTTCTCTTGTTGGTAAATGTTATCATTGAGAGAAATTCATTTCGATCACTTATAACAGTTATCAATGCGAGAAATTTATTTCGATAGTTCATAACAGTTATCGACGAGAGAAATTTATTTCGATAGTTCATAACAGTTATCGATAAGAGAAATTGATTTCAATCGCTGATAACAGTTATTCGATGAGATAAATTTATTTCGATCGCTCATAACAGTTATTGATGAAGGAAATTGTTAATAGTTATTATTAAATAGTGCAACTTTCAAATGGTGGACAATCAATTATTTAATAAATTTTTTATTCGTCAAATTAATTGCTACAATCCAAATTTAATGTGATAGACAAACAGATTCTGCATTGTTCTTATGGTCTGTTGATTCGTCTTGTTGTACGAAACCTTCTCTATGAATTTTACAGGCTTGTTCCATCCGAAAAAGATTACACAACTCAATAGTTAAATAAGCACCAAAATGAATTTTCTCATCAATAATTATTATGAACAAGTGAAAAGAAATTCGATCATCGATAGCTGTTATGAGCGATCGAAATAAATTTCTGTCCTCGATAATTGTTATTAGCGATCGAAATGAACTTCTCTCATCGATAACTGCTTTGAGCAATCGAAACAGTTTTTCTTCATCGATATCAGTTATCGAGGAGGATCCAATTTTTTGCACACTAATAACTGTTATTTGTAACCAAAAAGTATAAAAATCGATATTTTTTAATCATTTTCTTCTTCGAAATTTTTTCTTTACATTTTGTGTGCATTATTTTAAATTTCAATAATAATCAACTTTTTATTAATGATTTTTATCGTAGAAAATTTTAGAATAACTGTTATTTTTGGTCCCTGGTAGAAACACGTTCCACCATGCTTCGACAGTCTCCAACAAAGAACCGACACGATCTACCTCGTTCTAATGGCTCCCATTACAGGACGGACAGGTTCTACTGTTGCTTCACTAGCTCCCCACTACAGGATTGATACGTTCCACATTGAAGCGATCAGCGAATTCCCTGTCCGACGGTTAAATTATTAATTTATTCTTGCTATACGTATCGATTTCGTCACTCGACAGCACCTTCTCCTTGGACACGTATGCATGTAGGTACACCGACCACGTATAGAACGTGTTAAAGTGATTTTCCCTCGATCGAACACACATCCTGTGCACGCGAACCTACTTTCACCCTCTTGAGTCGTACTTTTTCACTTTCAAAAACTTCTTCGTATCTTCCCTCCCCTGGTAACATTTATGCTTGACATTTTGTTGGGCCTTCGTTGCTAACATTATTCTGATCCTCTCTTTTACAGTTATTTTTACAGTATATGTATAAACAATGTATTTCCACGGTAAAAGCGAGGGACAGATTCAGTTAAGGCTCAGTGTTAAACCGAGCAGGAAACATGGACTCAAAACTGTTCGAATCGAGCTTTTCGTGGCAGGTTCTGTTTTTCGGCGTGGACCTCGAAGAGATTTCCCATGGTACAAATCCATGAGAATGCTAGGAGCGCGATTCCGATGTTTTCGAGGGGAAATGCGAGCCGTTTGAAATATGAAGTGCTTAAACGGCTGCAATTTCGAGGGGGATTGCGGCCCGGATAATCTGAAAATAAAATCTTCCGCGACCGACGAACGTAAGCACAGATCGAGAGAGAGAGAGAGAGAGACAGAGGGAAATAAGGTAGATGCTAAAAGCCAGAAAGAGAACAGCCAGAGGACTAAAAACCGGTGGAAGCTTTGTATCGTCGAAAGATTAAATTGCGAATCGGGCATTCACGTTTTCGCCGAGAAGAAAGCTCACACGGGTTCGGATAAAGGAGGGCGGTTAATTCGCAGCGGCGCTCGTCAACAGAATTTCATTTGGCCAGCATCCCATAAATTCTCTTTCATCCCAGATCTCTCTTCCCCTTTGACGAATTATCGAGCTTCGCCTCTCCTCTCCCACTCTCCCTCATCCTCTAGTTCACCTCACTGCTCTTTCGATACGACAGTGTAAACGAACATAACCTGCGACCGAAATCGCACAAGATGATTTCACTCTTTGAGTGCTACAGTTGTTCTGAACCCTTACACGCTCCTCAGGGTAAAAATTCACCCAAAACCAACACCGAAAATGTTTCCATATAATTGTTGGGTGGATCTTATAGAGCTTTTTGCGCTGATTCCGAATCTGCCCTTAATTTTTCTCCTACACGCACAGTTTTTGAGAAACATGACTTTGAAAACAAAACGTATTTATCAACTTTAAACAAATATTGTGATGCTATTATAAAAGATATTGAATTGTTCTTTGCAGCAACAGATTCTGTAGACTTTCCTGAATACAGCGATACCCAATATTAATACATTATGATTGTTTAAATATGTTTAGACAATCATTAAAGACGGAGAGACACCACTTTTGCACAAAATTTTGATGATATTTTTCGATTTATATAAAAAAATAAGAGTCCAGCGGAAAATCGAACTATACCACGCGATAGAGCAGACTTTCGTACATGTTTAAATACTGTTCAACTTTTATTCGAACCATTTTGTCGTCAGATTATCCGAACTCTTGAAAAGTAGTGATAATGGAATGCCTCGATTACGATGTACAGAGTTGAGATAGGTGTACAAACTCATCACAGATTTCATTCTGTTATCATCTAAATTAGTTCGAACGTACTACGGGATACGCTGCGACTTTCGACGCGACGCTCATTTGTACTTAAATTAGTTATAACTCTCCAAGACAGAAAAAAATGGAACCAATTCTTTTTGGACTATGATCATAAACCTTTATCGAATGTAATGGCACAAGAAAGAGTGCTCAATTCAGCTCAATCGTATACCAAAATCGTCAATAAAGTTTTGAAATCGAAAAAAAACTTACAGAATGATTGGTAATGTTCAAATATTAATAACAATGCTAATTTAGATGATAACAGAATGAAATCTGTGAAGAGTTTGTACACCTATCTCAACTCTGTACATCGTAATCAAAGCATTCCATTATCACTACTTTTCAAGAGTTCGGATAATCTGACGACAAAATGAATAAAAGTTGAACGGTATTTAAACATGTACAGAATTCTACATCTAGAATTTCGAAAAAAATTTGTTTTCGACAAAAAATAAAAATTATTTTGATTTTTTAAATATTAAAGTACATTTTTTATTTCATAATGTTATAGCTAGCGTCAAGATGAATCCAATGGCCTACTTTTTTATGACCCTGAGCCCATAAATAACGCTACAATATTTTATTCCCGTTTTTCGGCCAAATACCCCACCGTGGATCGTCGAGAGCGTTTTCAATCTCACCGATCGACGAGCTCGCCTGTCAGGTGCGCAGGACAACAGCAAGATAGTTCCGCTTACCTGAAACAGAAAGGAAAATCGTGTTAAAGCGGACGGAGGAAGCCCGCGGTGTCGTTAATTGCGCGATAAACAGACTCGTTGACGGGGGTTAGGGGTCGAAACTCGGGCCAATTAGCCGGAGGTGTCCGTGCGCGTTCGGACCTCGATCTCCAGAGAGGAAAGGAAAGGAGGAGAGAGACTACCTTCTGGCACTGATCCAGATACGTAAACCGGATCCCCGGTCGCGGAAACTGGAGCCTAGAGCGTGACCAACTCGACGAAACATGGGGAAACCTTCGGGGGAAAAATGAAATTCTGGACCGAAGAGAAGAAGAAGAGACAGAAAGAGAAAGAATTGTGATTGCTCAACTTTGAGCAACCATAACTCCTGAACCATTGATCCTACAGGGAACCATTGATCTGCAGGTTCTCCGGATACAAATCTACTGGATTACATACCAAATACATCATAATTTATAGGAGAAAGGCACAAATTTTGAGTCCGATAAAGAGCAGCCGTAATTTTCACAAAAAATCGTAATAAATGAAGGATTTTTGCCAGCCAGCTGAGGAACAGGATCGTGGACGTTCTTGAAGAGTTCCGCGAAATAATCAACCGTTACAGCGGAGAGGTGCACCCCGTTGGCGGTGACTCTTTGTCAGGAGAATATTACCCCTCCCGACTGTTATTTAGACACCGAAAAGGGAATCTGCGGGTTCGTCCATCCTCTGCCGGCAAGATAATGATCTCCCGCAAGATGATACAACCGCAAACCGGACCGGACTGGCTCTCGAAGCCAACTCTCGACCCTCGAACCACTGTGTCTAAGTCTCTCTCTCTGTCGGTTGCCCATTTTCGTTCCATTAGCAAAGCGTACGGGCTCGATTAGCAGCACACAGGATCGTTTCCATAGAGCCGTTCCGACCCACAAAGATATACCACGATAATAAATTAAGCTCCCGAGTTAGTCCAGTCAATGAATGCTTAAAAGGGGGGTGTAGAGGGAAATGGAAGGAACACAATTTTTAATTTTGGGACTTTGTTCGGACTAATTCGGAGGAAAACATACTAAAAGTCCTCACTCCTAGGATGTGAGCGTAGGGGGGCACGTAGAAGGTCCCTTTTTTCGGTTTTCCGCTTATATCTCGGAAACTATCTATCTAGTCAACTATCTATCACCAGCTGTGCAGTTCGTTGACCTGGCCGTACGTCCCTTAGCTTTCGGTACTGCCGTATACCTGAAGACATCTGTGCAGTTCGTCACCGAGTGACCCAGTGACACCCATATGAATTGACAAGTAAAGTTTCTCGCGATTACATATCACGTAAACTAAAGCCGACAGGCAAAAAGTCTAACGAGAAATATTATTCAGAATAATGGTCTTGACAAACATATCCAAAGCTCATTGAAATCGGACATAAGCTAGTACATCGGTTCCATGGATTTATATGTAAAGTTTCTCGCGATTACACATCTCGTAAACTAAAGCCGACAAGCAAAAAGTCTAACGAGAAATATTATTCAGAATAATGTCTTGACAACATATCCAAAGCACATCGAAATCGGAGATACTCGAGAAACTCTTGTTTGTTGCGATATCGCGGCGTACCGCCAACGCTCGCCTGCCGGCTCGCCAGACAGCGGGCGTCTAGCTCGCGCTCTGATTGGTCCGTGTTTTTCGTTAATAACTCCTAAACAAAGCCGCGGACGCCATTTTTGCTTTGGAAAATGTCGCTTCAAATGACCCAAGGAACCTCCCATTTCCGGCTAACGCTATCGTTTTGGGACACCCTGTACACAAAATTAAAGCTGACAAAATGTGCCATAAGATTGATTCCATTCAGTTTTTCGCCATCTCGCATAGTTTCAGAGATATCCGCGCTCAAAATTTATTAATTTTGAAAAAAAAAATTCAAAATCAGAGTCGCCAGATCGAGGAAATAGAGGGGAATACAGTTTATCCCCTCTCTGATGATCAGATTAATACGTGACCAGTCTACGGACTTAGTGGGGGATGTTGGAGTATGCGCACAGTCCTCATTGTAGACGGTTACCGTTACCAATACCCTTTGTTAAATCGGTAGCTAATATCAAACCGGACATCTCATGCCTCCCACCAACTGAGGGGGCAGCGAAACAACATTCTCCGAGGACATATCACCAAGTCCATACCGGATATGATATAAACGTTATATCACTGTATAATATAGCGTTTTAATAAGGCAAAAAACGTGAGGCAAAAATTTTCTTTTCGAAATTAGTGAATTTTGAGCGCGGATATCTCGGGAACTATGCGAGATAGCGAAAAACTGAATGGAATCAATCTTGTGGCACATTTTGTCAGCTTTAATTTTGTGTAGAATGGTCTTCTAGCTAGCACGCATAGTTTCCGAGATATAAGCGAAAAACCGAAAAAAGGGACCTTCTACGTGCCCTCCCTGCATCCCGCTCATCTCCTAAGAGTGAGGACTTTTAGTATGTTTTCCTCCGAACTAATCCGAACAAAGTCTCAAAGTCAAAAATTGTGTTCCTTCTATTTCCCTCTGCAACTTTTCGTTGACTGGACGACAGAAAAACCGACGTGATAAGGATCCGATGATCGACGAAGATTAACGTCGCTGGTCCATTTGCGCGATTGGCATCTCCGCCTTCCGACGAAAAAATAAAGGAAGCCACGCGAAAATGCTGGAAACATCGGCACATTTGCTTCCTCATCCCCTTCGCGGTGCTCGGGGCTGAGCAACGGCCCATCGGGAACCACCCCCGCCGCCCGGAGCTCCCGTGAGAATCTATCCATTCGATGTTTCCCCGACTACGAGCAGCGTATTCTGTAAATTAAAATGCGAAATCGTGGATCCACGTTCAGCTTGCTCAAGCGGCGAGAGCAACGTTGCTGGACCGGAGATAGAATAATAAATTGTACACCAGATAGTGAGAAATTAACCCTCCGCACCCTGGATCTCTAGGCGAAAATTTCACTTCTAATCCATCTAACCCAGACCCTCGTTTTTCATCAGCTACAATATTATGAAGTCAAAAATACAGGCTGGGGCAATAACTATGTCCACTTTGAATATTGCCATTATTTGTAATAATATGAAGAAATGTTATACATATACAAAACTTACACGGTATCGAGGGAGACATCATGTGGTGGAACTTTTATTTTTCCCGGTGGACACTCCAAGGTGAGGTGAAGGTCAACCTTCTTTTTTTTAATACAATGTCCTATTTTTTTATACCATAAATCGATAGAGTATCAAATTCTGCGTATAAAAGTGTTGATCTTCATATGTCCTAAACCTAATAGTTAACGAGATATTATCCAAAGAAGAAACAAAATTATTTCGATAATGTCTCGTTAACTATTAGATTTACGAATACATTTTTACTCAGAATTCGATGGTCTATCGATTCATGATACAGAAAGTAGGTCTTTCCATTTAAAGAAATCAAGGTGACCTTGAAATCTCCTCTATGCCTCCACCCACGCAGAAAATGTTTGTGTCACAATATGCCCCCCTCTATATTGTGTAAGTTTCGTATACAACATTTTTTCATATTATTACAAAGAACGGCAATATTCAAAGTGAACATAGTTATTGCCCCACCCTGTATACAAAACTAATTGTATACAGTATACAGAATTAATTGAAAGGTTTGAATTATGTAATGCAGTTACGACGTAGTTGAATTACTGTATAATTGAAACACAATGTAATTCAATTGTGTAATTCAATGTAATTGGATTAGCTCAACTCTGTTGTAAAATGCAACTTTTAGTATTTTCTCTGCAATTCCGACAACTCGCGAATTTTTTCAAAAACTTTAGTTACGTTGTGCAGCAAACCAATGGTTCTCCCAAAAAATTTCAAATCGTATGGTCCAATATTAAACATGTTGTCGTCTTTTTAAAAGTGTCCGAATATTAGTGGGAGTCATTGTACATTATGGCGACCGGTCGACAGCGCACAGTGGTCCGAATCGAAAAATTCAGTGACATTTGTGTATAACTTTTAAACCATAAGAGACATTGCCATGAAACATGGACTTCATAATGTATGACTTCATAATAAATAACAACAATTACATATTTTAACAAGATAAACAATAACAAATATAAATTTTATTTAACTGCATATCTTTTAAAGCTATTCAATAATTATTTTTACAGCTTCCGCATTTAATTGTTTATGTTTTTTCTTACAGTTTATTCGTGCAGTGGATATATACGGATCAGATGTTAACAGAAGTCTATAAAATAAATCTTCATTCGTAATCGATCTGGAAAATTTTCTTGTATTTTCCAATCTAAATTTTTTAAAATCTTTGTGTTTGCTTTCTAAAGCTTCTTCCGTTAATTGGCCAATCGGAAGTAAGGCATACTTTATGATTTCTGCACCATGAATCAATATTTTGTGAACAGATGCTGGCATATAGTACCAGCTGTAATTTGTGATAAAATATTTAGCCGTTTCTTCTGTATACTCCTGGAATTTTATAATATCTATAGCTGCGAAGACGAAATTACCTGTAATATAAAATAATTTTTTTAATTAAAGTTGTATTAAATCCAGCTTTTCAAAATCTATTCAATACAATACAATGGAATTATATTATTTATAGAATTTTTTATGGTAATTGTCGTACACTGGCAAATTTGATTAATATCAGTCTGTCCACGCATAAGACGATATGCCGCGGATGGATTAAACTATAATAACTTCAACAGTCGGACAGTGGGGGAAACGATTTTTACATGATCTTATAGGAGAAGATCTACTGAAAATATTCTATTTTGTTACAATGCGCGATCCCCTGGGGCAAAAAAGATACACCTTGTCAACTGTAAAGCATTTTGAGATTTTTCTTCATTTCATTCAACATTATGTTTGAAAGACATTATATACAATAATTATTAATGGCGTGCACGATTTCTTATCTCAAAAGAATGCTCTTCAAAACAAGAAAAAAATCGAAACCAAATATCAACCGAGCTTCTCAGGACACCACGAAGAAACAGAACAGTTTTTCCGCGTAAAAGATTCCAATTTTAAAATGTCCAACTTTAAGCGTTCGTATAATTCAAGTCTGAATTATATTTGATTTATTTTCTTCATTTTCGAAATCTATGAACATTTAAGAAGAGATACATGTTGATCAGATATTAATACGAGAAAGTTGATTTTTGGCGGAATGTCACTGAATTTCTCGATTCGGACCACTGTGGCGGCGGTGAGTACATATCGGTATTATCACGGTGTCGTCGAGGCCATCGGATCGTCGCGAGTTTCGCAACTCTCTACTCGCATTAACGCCCCGGGGATAGAATTCGCTAACTGTGAATCGTTTCTTACATATCTCTGCGGCCGTGAGGATCGATACGGTCGCCATGGCGACGAGCGAGCTTCCTCTATAGGGATACAGATACAGGGATACATCTCAATACGAGCACGCCAACCTCGCTTTCTCCCTTTCTCCCTTTCTCCGACCCTGTTTCCACCGTTCATCTTCCTTCATACTCCCCCGAACCTACCCAACCACCACCGTGCCGCTTCTTTTTTCCCTTTCGTCCTTCCTCGGCCACTCGCCGACTCTTTGTTCTGGTCCTTATGACTTTTTGCCGGCCCTCGCTCGTTTCCACCCCCGCAGCACCCTCTGCCATACCCTTTTCTAATTATTTTCGACCGGGGATGATTTCGCGGGCCGATTTTCGTTAGGGCTCGGAAACCCGCTAATCTGCCCGACACGATCTTCCGAAAAATTCTCGGGAAAATGGGCGAAGCGACTGTGAACAGATCTGGGTGAAAATAGTCGAAAAAGTACTGGAAATCGTTAATGAAATAAATTTATCAAAATATCGCATTTGTAAATATACAGATTATTCGAATTCCTAATAGTTGTATAACTGAATTTAACGGAGTTCTAAGTAGACTGCGGATGTTTATGTACTTTTCAATTTTTGCAGACGAATTTTAAGAAGGTGGAATAAAACGGAATCTTATTTTTGGTAGCCTTTTTAGATCTGAGATGAATTAAAATCGTATTAAATTCTGTCGAATTTTATATCCTGGCGTTTCTTGAAAATTTCCAGCAGCCATAATTGCATAAAGATCAACAGTCTAGTTATAAGTGTGACGATAAATATTATTATTTAGTTAAACAATTTATTCCGCACATTTGTTTACTTCTGTACGAAATAATATTTCAAGACTTATTTGACGTCACAGACGTGTATTGTTATTTACTGTATTTAATGTATTGTTATTTATTGTTACGTAAGTTATTTACGTGATAAAAGAAGTTATTAACTGAAAATTTTAAGGATACAAGAATCCTTAGATTTATTGCAGTTATAAGATGGCTGAAAATCGTGAAAACTACAATTTTCACTGATTTCGATGAAATTTTCAGAATATGTATAATTAAAACAGTTCTACAAAAGGTATTTTTTAAATTTTCAATACAGGCCCGCATAAAAAGCTTGTAAACAACTTCCAGTGCCTTTTCTGTAATTCCGACCAATTGCAATTTTTCCCCCACGTCTTGTAGTAAACTAATTGCTCTAATTTCTCCAAAAAGTCCAAGTCGTACGGTCCGATGTTGAAAAAGCTATCATTAGACTGCGGATGTTTATGCATTTTCCAATTTTTGTAGACAAATTTTAAGAAAGTGGAATCAAATAAAATCCTATTTTTAATAAGAACAGTCTTTATAGATCCAAAACAAATTTTAAGAAAGTGGAATAAAATGAAATCCTATTTTTAATGAGAACAGTCTTTATAGATCCAAAACAAATTTTAAGAAAGTGGAATAAAATGAAATCCTATTTTTAATGAGAATAGTCTATAGATCCAAAACAAATAAAAATAGTGCTGAGTTCTATCGAATTTTATATTCTAGCATTTTTTGAAAATTTCCATAAGCCATAAATGCATGAAGATCCGCAACCGAGCTATCATCCTTTTAAAAGTATCCGAATATTAAATTGTATGAAAGCACTCGAGGAGACATGGATCTCGCAGGACTGCCCGGGTTCGGAAGAAGATTCCGAGATCCGGGAAATTTTGATCGGGAGTAGATAAAGTCCATGGAAAAGTAATTGGTTCGCAGGAATCGCTGAATAACTCAGGACAGAGTTCTCGGACGAGTTTACTTGGAATATGGCTTCTTTGTATCTGAAGCTTGTATGGGAGCAAGCCTACCGATATCTGGATTTCCTTTTATTAAAGCGCCGGCAGCTAGGCCTTGTTTAGGGAAATGCTCTCCGCAAAATCAACAGGTCCTCGGAGGCCACGGAGACGTCTTCCTTGGACAGTTTTCAGAAAAAGCACGACCAGCGAAAAAAGGTTCGCGACGTGGAACGAATTTTTCAAAAGTATCTAATAATTTAATTTGAATTGTAGTTTGCATCTGATTTGTTCGAAACTGTCGGAGAATATTTTTAATGAATGTTATGCAACATAGAACAGAGTTGGGCATTAATCGATTAAAATTTTAACCAAGATTGATTGAAAAATCGTCGAAAAATCGGCGATTGATTCTATCGATTGATGAAGTTAATCGTCACTCGTTGATTAAAAAAAGGAATCATCGAAAAATCGGATACTGATTTAATCAATTGTTGAAGTTAATCGCCACACGATCTATCCATAAATTGTAATAAGTAGACCGCGGATCTTTATGCAAAATAAAAATTGTCTGCATTGATTGCAAGGAATAGAAACTAATTTGAAAGTTATTTCTTCCTTTAATGATTTTAATAGAGAGGAAAACATATATTGACATCTTCAATATTAAAAATTTTCCAACAATTTTGAATTTCATCTACTCAATTTTGCTATAAATGCATAATAGTATTATAGACCAAATGACAACATACCTAAACTCAGTTTACATTTTTTTCAGTATGCATACAGTTTTGATTCCGTATTTCATTTCGAAATTTCAGCAGTTAATCATTAATCGACGTTACATTAATTTGACGATTACAATTGAAAAGAATGTAATCGTTAACCGCAATTAACGACTAAAGTAAGAGTTTAATTGTTAATTGCAATTAACGTGACTCATGCAATTGAAGTAGAAATTTATTCGTCAATCGTTGATTAAATTTTTGCACAACTCTGATATAGAAGTTATATGCATCGATTACATCAAACTCTGGTGAAATAAAAATACAGTTTCTTAGATCCTGCGGTTCTACTATTTCTTTGTGACCTCGCCGTTCAAATAATATTGTGTTTAGTGTCGTTTTAATCAGACAACTGTCAGAAATAAATCGGTGAAACTGAAAAAAATAATGAAAAATAAAGAAGCTTTGTAATTGATATTCGATTTTTTTCTTACATCAAGGCTTTACTATAATATTAAGGTATCCTTCTACCAAGCATGAAGAATCAGTCTTAATGCTTCGGAACTGTTCTCCGACTGTGAACAATAGAAAGTGGATACAATAGCCTCTTCAATCTAAAGAAACATTGAAGACTACTCTTGTTCTCGTAGAAGATGTTCTATTTTCTAAGAAAATAGCTAGCGACAGTTTATTCTGCCAATATCCCGTACAAAAGTATGTGAAATTTCAACCAGAATAATTTGATGAAACAATGAATGTTTGTGTTTTTTTTCGATTGGAATCGATCGTGAATTTTTCGTGAAAACACCCGTCCTTGATGTGAACACACCATCGATTCCAAATCGATCTGTCGAATAGCTTACTTCAGGCAGCTGATTAAAGTAGACGTGTTTGCCTTGGTTAGAAAAATGGAAAACTTGAAAAATCGTCATTGAATATTTATATAAAAAAGGATTAAGCGCAAAGGAAATTTTTGATGATATGGTGAATGTGTTAGGGGACAGTGCTCCTTCATATGCAAAGGTAAAAAAATGGATTGCTTTATTTAAACATGGTCGTACAGACAATAATGATGATCCACGTTCAGGACGTCCAAGAACTGCAATCACTTTAGAAATGATTGATCATATCCATGATTTGGTTTTGGAAGATCGCCGATTAACTGTGGTTGATTTAGCTGAGGCCACAGGCATCTCAACTGGATCAGTTCATGAGATCTCAACTAATGAATTAGGTTTGAGAAAGCTATTGACAAGATGGGTGCCGCATTCGTTAAATTCGGATCAAAAACGCATTCGCGTGAAATGTTCTCAACATTTGGATCGTTTGCAAAAAAATAAAACTGACTTTGTGCGTCGATTTGTGACCATGAATGAGACTTGGGTTTACCACTATGATCCTGCATTGCGACAACAAACCGCAGAGTGGACTGAGCCCGGTTGTTCAGCTCCGAAGCAGCCGAAGTGGTCAAAATCGACAAAGAAAGTCATGGCATCCGTTTTTTGGGATGCAAAAGGAATTTTATTAATTGATTACTTTCAAACCGGGAAACAATAACAGTAGAGTATTACTCAAACCTTTTGGATAAACTGGATGCACAAATTCGGGAGAAAAGACCTGGCTTAGCGAAGAAAAAAGTCATTTTTCACCAGGACAATGCACCGGCTCACAAAGGTGTTCTTGCAATGGCCAAATTGAAGGAGTTACGCTATGAATTGGAGCATCCACCATATTCACAAGACCTGGCCCCCTCTGACTTCCATTTGTTCCCAAACCTCAAAAAATTCCTACGTGGCAGGCGTTTTTTATCAAATGAAGAAGTCATAGCAACCGTAGATGAGTATTTTACAGGTCTCGAGGAAAATCATTTCAGAGATGGGGTAAATGAATTAGAAAATCGCTGGGAAAAATGTATTGAGCTTAAGGGAGAATATACTGAAGAATAAATGTATTTTGACTCATTATTTCATGTCATTTCATTGTTAGGCTACGAACTTTCTGAATGGCCTAGTAAAATGCGAGTTCGGCTTAAGTACATATAGAAACGGTGATATTAGGTCTGGGTCATACTACGTAGGCCTTGGTCGAAGCTATCGAGGTTGGATTAAGCGAAGGAGGTCTGGGTCAGGTCTAGGCTGCGCCTAAGACGAGCTAAATCTGTGTTAAACGGATTCTGCTAGGCAGAGTCTTTCTCGGATCTGATAAGTCCGACTATAAACAGAACGGAATCGCTCGGACTCGACTCGGACTTGTCGAGCTGCTTCTTCTATACCTTAGAAACCTGAAAGCCTCGGAGTTTCTCGAAATAGAATCCGCCTTGTGCACGCGATCCGCGAACGGTCTTCGTGAACCTTCGCGCAGTCGTTTTCGCTTTTCCCAAAGAACTCGGCAGACCATTTCCACGGAATTGAACCCCTTAGAATATCGAGCCTCGGAAACGCAATGTACAGGGTGTGAAGAAATTTTGAGTGTGATTCTACACTGTCGGTTTATTGGAAATAGTTGAAAGAAATTAATTTCAATGTCTGCAGGTCGACAATATTTTTATTGCGAATTATTCTACTCGTCGCAAGGGGAAAGGTGCAATGAAACCATGCGTCAAAACTCGACTATTCTTTTAAAAAATTATACACATTATTAGACTGCGGATATTTATGCATTTATAGCAAAAGTGAGTAGATGAAATTCAAAATTGTTGGAAAATTCAAAAGATTGAAAATGCCAATATATAATTTCTCCTCTATTAAAATCATTAAGGGAAGAAATAATATTCGATTTGGTTTCTATTTCTTGCAATCGACGCAGACAATTTTTATTTTGCATAAAGATCCGCAGTCTAGATATTATATTTGAATATTTTACAGATATTATATTTACACATGAAACTCCAGCTGACTGAGGAATGAAAATACAATATAAATAAAATCAATTCGGTAATGAAAGACACTTTGTCATAATTTTTTATGGAAACGTTTGAGTTCTGACCCATGGTTTTTTTATCCTCGAGATAAATAGAATACGATGCAATCAAAAACAATTTTTGACCTTTAGACCTTGCAATTCAAGATCGAAGTTAATTTTGACCGTATAATTTCTAGACACACTGTACAGCTAATAATGACAACACGTAGCAACTAGAAGCTAAATAAATTAGTCGACTAGAATGACCTTTGATCCAAGAAAAGGGGACGATTACGATTTCCTGGCCCATACTTTGAAGGTTAAATTGGTTCTTGTGTTCTTGGGGTCATTTTAAGAAAAAAACTGTATATGTTATCGGTAACAAATCGGCCTGGTTTAGCCGGTAAAGTAGATTTCCTGTTTTTTTATAAATCTGCAAATATCTCGGAAACTATGCGAGATATGGCAAAATATATACTGACCTTTTTTGTAGGAAATTGAATTTCCTATTATAAAAAACATTAAAACCTAACCCTAACCTAACCTAATACGTCAATAATATTCACTGCTGATCGAGTTTTAATACATAGACATTTCTTGAGTCTCGTATAAGCAGTTGTGAACGGAGCCTTTACGTTCCCCCGACCATCATTTCGGGGGAGAGGCAGTTGTTCTGCAACTTCACTGAAATATAAATATTACTCGGAAACTGCGCAGCTGATAAAAAAATGTCATAGGACATAATTGTTGGAAATTTAATTTTCTACAAAAAAGGTCTCTTTATATTTTGCCATATTTCGCAGGGTTACCGAGATATTTGCAGATTTATGAAAAACAGGAAATCTACTTTACCGGCTAAACCAGGTCCATTTGATAACTGTGACATATACATTTTTTTCTTAAAATAACCCCAAGAACACAAATTTAAAGAAGAAGCCACGTAAATCGTAATCTCCCCGAAGAAAAGTGCAAGAAGAAGCAAGGTGTCTATCAAACGAGAAGATGGAATTCTGGCTTGATTGTTCGATGAAATGCACGGCGCATTAAATCGGAGACCTTAATCCGACGTTTTAAGTACCGTATGATTCCTTCTATTCTCTCTTTCTCTCCAGAGAGAGAGAGATATTAAATTTATTCAGCGCGGAACTTTCAAAACGCTAGTGGTACGATGATACACGGAACCCGGCGTGTTTTCAAAGCCGTGTCACTTCGGCTACCGGAGGAAAACACTTACGGAAACGTAGGCGGTTCAGGGAAATCCTTGAGGGTTCATCGGTGGTCGTGCGCCGCCATCGGTATACCCGCCACCATCGACGTACTCGCCGTCAGGGAATTATTTATGAATCAATGCAGCTGCGACTTCCACAAATGGAAATTCCTCCTCTACAGATCGCCTCTGTCGCGACATTCACCAAACACACACCCGAACTAAAGAAATCCAAGAAAATTCAATGGTTCGATTGCAACGACACTGTTCACAACTGTTAGAAATTCGGACTTTTCGGAAACTGTTTTGGTATCGCACCACGGTTCACGATCGCGAGACAACTGAATTAAATTTGGGTTCATTGTTTACGCAGACCCCCTTATCCAGGTAGCATCCTCCCCCCTCCCAATTATTTTTGGGTCTCAACAACCGCAGAAATCCCCTCCGACGAAACACATGACGTCACGTTCCGAGAACTGTCCCACCAATGCACAGTGGGTATTTGGCCCGGAAAGTCGGAAAAACTAGAAAGTAATGATATTTGGTCCCCTCGGGGTTTCAAATCCATTTATCCCACCACCCACCCCTCTTTCCACTCTCACTATCGCCTAATTTCAGCGGGACCTATAGTTTATTAAAAGGTTCCGAACCACCTTGGGGCACCAGAGTTTAGATATCACATGAAAACCTTTTTCTAATGAAAAGTATTTTCAGAGGTGCCGGCGGGATTCGAACCCGGGACCACGACGGTGTTCGTAGTCGTAAGCCTTACCACTTGAGCCACTGCGCGTCCTTTAAGTCGGAAAAACTATTTTAGTGTTATTTATGGGCTCAAAGTCATAACAAGTTAATTCTCTAGCTCATAGAGAAGTTAGTTTATAATCAATTGCAAAATTCCAACGGGGCGTGGTCATAAACAAACAAATAAACCGACAGACAGACAGACAAGAAAGCGAGCTAACAAAAACGTGGTAATATAGTAGGTCGTTGAATTCGTTTTAACGTCAGCTACAACTAGACTGCGGATCTTTATGCATTTGTGAAGAAATCGATTGGGCGAAATGTAAAACCGTAAAAGACTGAAACAATTCAAGAATGTTGTAATGTTGCTTTTAATGTAACAAAGTCGTTGAGTCGGGAATCTTCGTTGGAAATCTTATCCCAATTTTTATTGGGATAAGTATAGATGTAAATTAGTTATAAGTTAGGAATAAGAATAGAATTTAAGAGCGACAAGAACGAGGGAAGGGAATGGAGGGAAGGGGGTAAGGAATTTGTAATTCTAAGGGGAATCAAATAAAGAATATATATATATATATATATATATATATATATACATATATATAATACTTTACAGGCGCAATTATTTCTTGAAAATGATCTAAATTAAGATCGAAACGTTGAAGTTAATGTGGTAATTTGCAAAATTGCTTTTAAATAACTATTGATCGAACGAACCAATGCGCCGATAGCATTAATATACTTATTATTATTTTATTAAAGATCGTTCCCAATTTTCATTGTTTAGGATCGTCTCCTCGCTAACAATCGCAAAGAAACACTTGTCGATGACGCTACATGCCTAACACTTTGTTAATGCATTACGCTACGCACACGTTACGTTGAGTCACCACGAGTGAATTCTGTTTCTGGAAACACAAATTGCAGTGATGCATTCATTCATCATCCTAATGACTCATCCATTAGACTGGGGTTTCTGATGCACAACGAGCATTTTCCAAGTAAAACGCCGACAAACATACGCGAAATAAAAACGAATTGTTCTTCCAATGTTTCGCATAATAACATCAGCTCTCATCGTACTCGACCTGCCCGATAAATGGCAACTATGTAGTCACTCGGAATAATGGCGATCATTGTTGTTCATTTATCATTGCCAGTCGCGTAGGTACTACTCGATTTAATGTGTGCCGTTTCTATGTATGTTACGAACCCGAACGATCATTATTAAATCCGTTGAGCAGATTCAGTAGCATGCGCCTCTTTAATCTCCGATCGATTATATCCAATCGTGTCGCTCCCTGACATTTCGCAGCGGTTTTCCGCGAACGGTGTGTATAAATTCGCGAGTTTGTAGAAACTACAGCTGTGTGTGTCGGGAACTTTTTCACTACGAACAAAGGCTATCGTTGCTATCCGGCAACCCTTGTTCGATATCGACCCGACAGCGGAGGCGTAATTTCACGCGGGTCGGAACGATTTCATTAGAATTATCGGTAATAACAGCGATCCGGCCGTTTTTTAATTCGAATTTCCGTTCGCCCGTCAGCTGGAATCGCAGGAGGAAATGAAATTCCGGTGGAGGGGGAGGGAAAGAGAGAGAGAAAGGGAGGAAAACGAACCGTAATTTCCCTTCCGCGGTCGTAGCTGTCCAACAATGGATCGTGTGTGTGCCCCTCTATGAATAAGTGATCCCCCTTCGAACGAAAAGTCTAGACCCTGAGTACAGGTGCAAAGACTCCCACGGCTTCGTGGATCCTACGCGAACCTGACCTGACTTTCGTCTCCTTCTTCGTTTTCTATTTATTTCTTTTTTCTTTTCTCACTCCCCGAGTCGAGCCTTTCCACCCCGACAAATATTATATCCGATCATCTAGGTGGACGCTCAGGAGACTTGGAGGACGTCGAAAGTCTCGGCTTCCATTGATTCTAATCTTTTCAGTTGCGCTGGCATCTTCCGAGAATGAAGCTGGCTCTTATCGACTCTTGTGGTACAGTTTTTTCAAATTTCTTTTACGCCACCCTCCAGGATTGTTTCAAATCATTTAAAAAATCTGTCTAAGGTTCGAGCTCGATCGGATCTGTTCGTATTTATTAGGTTGGCAACTAAATTAGGTTCGCGACCTCCACATTTTCTCAAACAAAATCATTTATAACGATATTATGCTTTCGCTTAAACAATTGTTTCTATTAAGCTAAAATTTTCGTTTGCACTAAGCAAGTAGGTAACAATTTTTTCCTTTTCTTTAAATCTACGCGAAACAAAACATAATAACGGTTATTACATTACAGACGCAATTTTTCTATTTTTCTTGAAAATGATCTAAACGTAAGATCGAAACGTCGGAAAAATTATTGTGATAATTTGCAAATAGTGTTTTGAATAACAATTGATCGAACCAGTGCGCTGAAAGCATAATAATATCGATATAATAATATTGTTAGCAACAATCTACGATCGACATAAGGAAACATTTATTTAAATAATGTTTCTCAAGGAAGTATTAACAAATTTATTTTTTAAGTTTGTTGTAGGAGATACTAATGATATTCGCGTTAATTTTTGCATGGATATTACGAATGGAATATGTAGTTTATGGTTTCGTCAAATTTATTTGCAGAAAAATGCAGATTAGCAAGTTATTTTATTTTTTCTGGTACAGTTTGATGACGAGTACGTGGAACGAAGAGGTTTTAAGAAATTGACTTCTTAAGTTTGTTGTATTCGCGTGAACTTTTGCATAAATATTAGGACTGCAATATGTAGTTTATGCTTTGAGTAACAATTTTCTCGATTTGAAACTCGATTTTTGTCAAATCCAGTGTTTTGAATAACAATTGATCGAATCAGTGCGCTGAAAGCATAATAATATCGTTAGCAACAATCTACGATCGACATAAGGAAACAAAAATCATTTATATATGTATATTTTTCAAGCACGAGTATTTTATGTCAAATTAATCGCAAATTTCACTGAATGAGGTTATAATGATACAATAAAAGAATTACGAAACAGAAGTTCGCGAATTTAGTTGTCAACCTAATATTTAATGGTACGTTTCTGCCTTTGAGTACCAAATGGTTTTGTTGACTTTTAATGCAAGAAATATATGCAATTTCCTGCAAAATAATGCGCAATTAAAAGACGGTTAGTTCGGCAAGTTCAAAAAGAAAAAACATACACATTTCTTGCTGATTGATAAAAGATAATTGAGACATATACTTCAACTTTCAAATTTCAGAAAATATTTTTGGATGTCACAGTCTAATTCGCCACAATCATAAATCAGTGTCAGTTTTTCAAGAATTCGAAACATTGAATCCGCTTTAGAACATTCTTATCGTAAAGACAGAATACCCAGAATGGAAGTAAACCGAGTAAGAATCACTTTGTTGTGGCTGGTGAAGAAAAATTGTTCCAATCCAGAATCATTTGATTTGCTCGTCGGAGGGAGAAAGAAGGATAAGAGAAAAAGAGAGCACTCTGTCGGTTTCGCTCGCGATTCGCGACCCGTTCTTTCGTAACCGGCTCGATCAACAGGAGCAGGTGTTTCCCGTTCCGCTCCCGTAACATTTATTCCGCGAGAAAGAGGTCGTGCTCCAGGTGCTTGATCGTCGTTGACACTCGAACAACCGGCCGAGGAAAAAGTCCGTTGCGATCTTCCTCGATTATGGCAGCCGCGAACAGCAATTGCAACACGACGAGCAGAAAATTGATACTGGCTCCGCACCACAAAGAAAAATTTTCGCCGAAGCAACACGTCGCACACTGGGCTGGATCGAAGATTTTAGTGTCATTTTAGTATAACTTCTGAACCATTAGAGATATCAGAGTGCGCTTTGCACAGAAAATTTTTAAAAAATTCTATCTTTTTAATAACGTATAAAAAAAATTTTGACAATAGTTATTTTTATTATATAATACATTTTGTTTACGTTTATTTAATTAGTTCTTGCCATGTTTTAAATATAATTGGTTGAGACAAGTGTAAGAAAATAAACTAAAAGTTAATTCTTTACATTAGATGCGTTTCTTAGGTAATTTACTTTTCAAGAATAATTACTTTATGGACAACGTGTGTTCCCTTGTGTGTCAAAAGATATTCCTTGTCAATTATAAAAATTTTGACATTTTTTTGTCCTATATTTCGACATTATATTTTAAATACATTGCATATAATAACTGTAACTGCAATTATAATTTCTTAACGTAGAATAATGCTGAAAAATATCGCGGAAAAGAAAGGACATTTTCCGGGTGTCGATCGCAGATTCTAAAATGTTCAACTTTAAATGGTCGGTACAACTACAATTTGCATTTAGTTTTATTAATTCTTCCATTTTTGTGGTCAGTGAATATTCGAAAGGCAATACCAATTGATTAGATATCGATATGAGAAAGTTCATTTCTCGGTAAAATGTCACTAAATTCTTCGATCCAGCCCACTGTGCGTCGCGATACAACTCGGCCGAAGCGACACATCGACCGTTCGCTGGCTAATAACTGGACAGCGGATTTTTATGCATTTATGAAGTAATTGATTGGGCGAAATATAAAACAGTACAAGATTTTTAAAATTTGAGAATATTGTAATGTCGTTTCTAAAGTATTTAACACTAAAACTACCGAGCACTGAAAGCGGTTAAAATGTTTCAGCTGATAAGAATGACAAGGCTCTATTTATTTCGATTCCTTGCAATTTTTGTTGCAATATGTGCTTGGATAAAGAAATTGATCTAATCGTTTTCCATGTAAGCAACGTCATAATTTCAATAATTATATAATTAAAAGTGTAAAACCGGTCATTTGACCGGCAATGGTAGGGATAATGTTAGAAAAATCATTGAGGGATGAAATCAATTTTTATTTTATTTATACAGTGGTCGGAATTAATATTCGGACACTCCAAAAAATGCACCAGATGTGTGCATTAACTGTGACTCGGATGATGATTTGTAAGCCTAATTAGAGGCTTAATTTTGCCTACAAATCATCATCTGATTCACTACAGTAGATATGTATGAACAAAAAAAAATTTAAGTATCGTTAATACCCCGGCTTATCGCTCTCACTAATCTAAATTTGATTAAAACTGCAACTAGGTTCAATCACAACGATTTCCAAAATTAAATCTGTATATCCAAGTCAAACTTTTGGTGTACAACAAGTCAGCAAAATACCAATGGTTCATTGGTAGAAATTAAATATGTTCAAAGCTATGTTGTATACCCGATAACCCATGTAAACGCCGATACATCACGATAACCAAGCCACGGACACGTCAGCCTAAACTTATAAGTTATTAGAACTAGATAGGACTATACAACCTTTAGACCTTGTCCTTTCCACGTCATACTTCCGACAACACATCTTTCCCACTCCCTTCCACTTTCTCCTCTCCAAAATAAGTTATATATAGAGCTGCCGAAACAGATTTTGGTTCTCTTGCGAATTCAAGACTAGGAAGTCACTGTTTGAACCTTACTACGCTACTGTAGACCTTTGTTAAATAAAACCTCTTTTCGATTTATAAAAGTTGTACTCAATTTCGGAATACGGAATCCAACAGCTAGTCAACTAGCCCCGGGGTCTCCCCTTCGAAAATTTTTGAATTTGAAGTCTCCGATCGATTGTGGATTGCAATTGTCCGCCAGTTCTGGTTCCAGTCTTCCGGCTGCGTTTGCAGATCGGTTTCATTAAAAGCTGCGAAATGCCTCGTGCTTGGGGGAGGAGTTAATTTCGAGTACGCAGGATTCCTCGGACGGCGATATCTCGAATGCATTCTCCGGTCGGGTTTGCGGTGATTTCGCGCAACGGGGATGGCACGCCGGGCAGATGGCGGCCGGAGGAGTATAAAGGCGAACCACCATGATCGGTGGAGAGTCTATGGGCCGGCTATCGTCTCGTTTCAAACGGCCAAGTAGACGAAAAACCAACGAGACGCTCTCGAGGAGAGGGTTACAACGCCTGTGTATTTTCACGTGTCCCCGCTACTCCTGCCGGGAGATTGCTATTGACACAGGACACTGGAATCCCGAGCCACGTTCCATGGGGACCATGGTCGTCGGCTTCCACACGGTCTCCTGGAAAAACAAGACACCCCACTTCTCTGTTCGCTAAATCGGAAGGAGGCTCTCGCAACGATATTCGTTTCGATTTTCGATTCCGTACTTTGTCCTCTGCGCTTTATCTGCTCGATCGTCGACGCGGTCCCTGCCCTGTCACTTTTCTGTGTTTTACGCGACACGTGTATTTTATTCGAACAATGATCGGAGTTAATAATTACAGACTGCGGATCTTTATGCAAAATAAAAATGTTCTGCATTGATTGTGGGAAGCAGGAACAACATGAATCATTTTTTCTATAAGAACCGTAGCGAGGTCATTTCAAGCTTCTTGGATAGATATAAATAAATTACCATGCTTCATTAAACTTCTGCTCATTGAGCCTGTGTTTATTCTCGTCATATAAATGGTTCATGAAGTTTGACTCAAACATCTTCAGAATTGTTCACTCAATTCCAAAAATATTTAAGGTTGTCCAAAAGGTATGAAGTATTTTTCTTTCTCCGAAACTAGCGCGCAGATAAAAAGAAGTATCATACGAAAATTGCTGGTCTTTTTACGTACAATAAGATCTCATAATAAAAAATATTCCATTCCATTTGGTTTCCATTTGGAAAAACAAAGTTGACCTTCAGATGACCTTGCAAACGCCACCCAAATAAAAAATTCATACCGCCCCCCTCTTTCCCGCTCGAAATCCTTGGACACGTTTTTTACACTTTTTTAATATTTGTCATACTTTTCGAGATATTGAGCTGTTAAGAGTTATGTGGGCCATCCTGTATATTAGGTAGATATATATTTTGATAGATTATAGACTATAGACATATTTAATAACTTCCCGACCAATTTTTCTTTACAATTTTAAACGGCGTCTTTCGCCACGTTTGGTAGAAATAATGTTCAGTTTTTCCCAGTTTCACGAAAACTAGTTCGCGCAACTGGAACACGGAAGATACGGAGATCGCGTATCCATCCGGGATCGAAATAAATCCAATTACCGCGGTGTAATTCGTCGCAGGCTCGCGTTGACAGCGGGGCGGAGTTAATATCGGCGGTATGACGTTCCAAGATTAATACCAGTTCGTGCGTTTTCGCGACAAGGTGTGCGGGGGTGATGAGAGAAAGAGAGAGGAGGGATGAGGGGAGGGTTTGCTTGAAAATTCTCGAAATAACGCGGGGCTCTGCGGGGGCGGGATCGCTCGCCAAACTATTTCGCCGGTTTCTTGCGGCCCTTATTTCACCGTGCGCACTTTTCCGGCGACTCTGTTTTCGTATCCCCTGGCCGGGGGTGTCATAGGATTATCGGAGATAAACGCTGAACGGCGACGAATCAGTCGCAGACGTCCGACACGACAGTGGTCCGAATCGAGAAATTCAGTGACATTTCGCCAAAAATCAACTTTCTCATATTAATATTTGATCAACATGTATCTCTTCTCATATGTTCACAGATTTCGAAAATGAAGAAAATAAATCAAATATAATTCAGATTTGAATTATACGAACGCTTAAAGTTGGACATTTTAAAATTGGAATCTTTTACGCGGAAAAACTGTTCTGTTTCTTCGTGGTGTCCTGAGGAGCTCGGTTGATATTTAGTTTCGATTTTGTTTTGTTTTGAAGAGCATTCTTTTGAGATAAGAAATCGTGCCATTAATAATTATTGTATATAATGTCTTTCAAACATAATGTTGAATGAAATGAAGAAAAATCTCAAAATGCTTTACAGTTGACAAGGTGTATCTTTTTTGTCCCAGAGGATCGCGCATTGTAACAAAATAGAATATTTTCAGTAGATCTTCCCCTATAAGATCATGTAAAAATCGTTTCCCCCACTGTCCCACTGTTGAAGTTATTATAGTTTAATCCATCCGTGGCATATCATCTTATGCGTAGACAGACTGATATTAAGCAAATTTGCCAGTGTACGACAATCACCATAAAAAATTGTATAAATAATATAATTCCATTGTATTGTATTGTATTGAATAGATTTTGAAAAGTTGGATTTAATACAACCTTAATTAAAAAAATTATATTATATTACAGGTAATTTCGTCTTCGCAGCGAATAGATATTATAAAATTCCAGGAGTATACAGAAGAAACGGCTAAATATTTTATCACAAATTACAGCTGGTACTATATGCCAGCATCTGTACACAAAATATTGATTCATGGTGCAGAAATCATAAAGTATGCCTTACTTCCGATTGGCCAATTAACAGAAGAAGCTTTAGAAAGCAAACACAAAGATTTTAAAAAATTTAGATTGGAAAATACAAAAAAATATTCCAGATCGATTACGGATGAAGACTTATTTTATAGACTTCTGTTAACATCTGATCCGTATATATCCACTGCACGAATAAACTGTAAGAAAAAACATAAACAATTAGATGCGGAGGCTATAAAAATAATTATTGAATAGCTTTAAAAGATATGCAGTTATAATTATTTATATTTATAATAAAATTTATATTTGTTATTGTTTATCTTGTGAAAATATATAATTGTTGTTATTTATTTTTTTTTTAACCTATCTGTCAGGTAACATTACTACATTATGAAGTCCAAGTTTCATGACAATATTTCCTATGGTTCAAAAGTTATACACAAATGTCACTGAATTTCTCGATTCGGACCACTGTGCGCCGTCGCCGGATCGAATCGGTTGCACCGGCGTCGATCGATCACAATTCTCCATGATACAGTAGACGCGAGTAGCAGAATCGCGGAGGATCGAGCCAGAGGCGGGTAATGGAACTTAATGGGGGAAAGAAAGTTTTAATGAGCGGTGCTGGTCGGTTTAGTCGCTTTGCTGATACGAAAGACTCGTCCTACGGAGGATGAATATTTCATGAGTGTCTTGCGAAGCTTGATGGAAAACCAGGCGTCGGACCCGGACTATTTATTCTGCGATTCCGACGTGTTTTCGAACTGCCAGTCGCCTCTCTCCGGACCGTCGGCCTCTGTAGATAAGGCGACTTTAAAAATTGTCGAAAAGATCGATGTACGGGATGTACATAATTAATTTTGAATTTCAAGGTCAAACAGTCAACAACGTTTTTTTCATTGCCTCGTATTCTACTCGTCACAAGGATGAAAAGTGCAAGAGGAATCATGGGTCATATTTTCATTCCTCAGATGGCGTTTAGATGTATGTATGTACAATAACGTGCTATCGATGGAGCTTTTAATAAGGGTAAACTTTACCTTACCGGACTCAAAATTTGTGCCTTTCTCCTATCAATTATGATGTATTTGGTATGTAATCCAGTAGATTTGTGCCCGGGGAACCTGCAGATCGAAGTTTCGATCCTGTAGGATCGATGGTCCAGGAGTTATGGCTGCTTAAAGTTGAGCAATCTGCAGTGTTTTCGACAGATAAGGATGCCGCCATATTGGTTTGTAGTGACGATCGCGAGCCGCTTACCGAGCAGAACTGCTAGATGGCAGCACAGGCACACAGTAATATCGCTAACATAGAGGAAATATCTCAGAAAATGTTTGAGAAGAAATATCGTGGAAAATATTTTCAAAAACCTAGGTAAGAGACCGGAAGAGGAGGTCCGCGGATAGGGAAGGGGGGTAAAAAATGCATAATTATGATATAAAAACCTTTGTAAATAGCTATTGTGAATATATATGATTCTCTCTCTCTCGAAAGTTAGGCTAAGAATAGGATTAAGTTAGTTCATAAGTTAGATGTAAGGAGAGTGTGTGAGGACGAAATTTATGAATGTGAGTGTGATGGAAGCGAGGTGAATAATATATAAGGATTTGTAACCCTTAGGGGAATCAAAACTAAATATATATATATTTTCAAAAACCTAACCCAGACCTAAACCAGACCAGTTAAAACGCGACATCGTGGCCATGTCTTCCAAAATTCAAACAAGCGCAATACCCGCTCAATATTATCAGCATTAACGCGTGCTGCCATCTAGCGGTTCTGCTCTGTAAGCGGCGCGAGATCATCACTAGAAACCAATATGGCGGCGCCCTTACCTTTCAAAAACACGGAAAAATGCTCAACTTTAAGCAAGCATAACTCCTGAACCATTGATCCTACAGGATCGAAACTTCGACTGCAGCCGTTCCGGGTACAAATCTACTGGATTACATACCAAATACATCATAATTTATAGGAGAAATGCACAGATTTTGAGTCCGGTAAAGTAAAGAGCAGCCCTTAATAATATTAATAAAATCAGTTTGATAATGTTGATCACTCCACCATAATTATTTTAAGAGAACTGTTGCACTCTTCAACCTTGCGATGAGTAGAATACGACGCAATAAAGAAACATTGTTGACCTTATCACCTTGAAATGAATTTTCTTTTCTTACACCAATTTCCACCAAACCTAGGATGTGGAATCACGCTGTGATAGAAGTTATTCGAAGTTTGTGCAGGCTGGCATCTAATCTTTAATGCTAAGGCTTGGGATGTCTTCTTAATTGAGCAACCAAGCAGTTAAAAAGATTACCTTCCCGTTTTCTTGTTGGAATTTAATAAAGAAGTTTGTAACTCAAAGAACCCGTATCTAAGAGGATCAAGATCCTTCGAAGTATCGCAGTACAGTTTGTCCCTGAACATCGAAAAGCAGAAGTTTGGCCAGCAAATATGCAACAAGGCGAAAATGAGCGCAGCTTTAGTCACGCTACCGAGCGTGTCTTGTGCTAAAAAAAGGACAGGGGAACGACAGGGGAGAGAGAGAGATCTTATTTGGTTTGTTAAGAAACAGTCTACAGCTTTTTGGCGGGCATGTTCGAGGGAGCAAAAAAGATCTAGGCGAGCAGCAGCGGATGCTCGCGTAGACTGTTTTTAACGATCCCGCGCGATACCAAGAGGTTAACAAACTTTTCCTTCTTTATCTCGGGCGTTGTGTAGCGTGCGCGCGTGCGATCGCGAGTATGCGTCCTCTCCCGGTAGGACCCTACACCGTGTTCGTGGAAAAGAAAAATAACCAAGAGAGAGAGAGAGAGTCCGAGGACCGTCCTGTAATCGTATACGTGCGCGAAACCCGGGAAATAATGCGCGCCGCTCGTGGACGCTGCTCCCAGGATTCAAAAACGAGAACGGAAAACCGGACAGGCTTTGTCCCGATGCTTTCCGAGCGGAAACGAACGCTTATACCAGTGGAGTCGACCGGGAACGAAAGAAACTACGTCATTAAATGAGAATTTAATGTTTTTGGCAAGAGTTGTGTGTGCTCTTGCTGGAAATTTTATCAGATAATAAAAAAAGGATTTTTAATTTAATTTAATTTAACAACGTTTTTAAGACTAAAGAGTATAAAATAATTTTTCCTGGCCCCCCATACAGATTCCTAACTCCATACAGATAGTCCTGAAAATTTGTGATTGTGAATTTTGAATAGCTATGAAAATACTTAATCTTACTCTGTAAGATTTAAAACGGAAAACGCGGAGCGCATGCAATAGATAATTGATGCATGAATAGTTCACCTAAGTCACCAACAATTTTATTGCACTGCAAATGATATGAACTGTTGTGCGAGTTTTCTCAACGGCAGCTATTCTCTACACTTCTTACTATTATCTTGCGCCGCACGTTTTTCGTTTTAAATCTTACAAGTATTTTCATAGCTATTAAAAATTCACAATCACAAATTTTCAGGACTATGGGGCTAGGAAAAATTATTTTATACTTTTCAGACCGTCTTAAAAACGTGGTGTATTAAAAAATTTTGTTTATTTAAGTAATTATTTCCTGCTTTTTAGACGAACAGACAGACAAGAAGGCGAGTTAATATTGCATTGTCATCCAGTTCTGAGCTATGTTTAAAGTTTCAAGTCTCTAGCTCATCGGGAACTTAGTTTAAAATCAATTGCAATATTTGTACCAAACAGACAAACAGGCAGATATACAGACGGACAAGAAAGCGAGTTAATAAAAACGTGGTAAAAACGGGGTGAATCCGGATGCAAAAATGAATCGGAAATTTGGAGTACAATTTTGTTGCAGGAGGCTTCGTTTTTGGGAAAATCGAGGTTGAAGATTCCTCGAGCACGTCCGCGCGGCTGGCGTCTGATCATGACCGGCTGATTCTACTTCTTGCGTATGTACAGCGAACCATAGTAATATTAGGACACTTTTGAAAGTACGGTAACTTTTTTAATATCAGATCATACGACTTGGATATTTTTTGAGAAGTTGGAGCAGTTACTTCACTAC